>CAUIVZ010000012.1:7026568-7484956 GCA_961763995.1 Juglans cinerea | reverse complement strand
TTTTTTTTTAACCTACAATGTTAAGTGTGCTGCGGCTGCAGTGCACTGTAAGCTGCAGTTTATATAGTGGTAACTAAAACAAACATATATATGTAGGGGTAACTAAATGATGTAGGTAGAGGAGGACTAGTAAAGATAAAGCTTCACTTTATTGAAGGATCAATTCCGTGTATATGCGTTATACAAAAATGAAGTGAAGTGTAGTGTACTTATAGTATGTACAAATAAACTAATTATATAGACATGTGACAAGCACGTGAACCATAAAATAATTATGGTAATAATTCATGGTTTTAGTATTTTCGACCAAAGAATAATAATGACGCATGATTGCATGTTCTGATGACACGAGGGCTCAGATATACCTTTGCTCTCCGCAGATTGGTGAATCGCCTACAAGTCAAGATGGAGCATAGTAGTTGTTGATGGAATTTTTGGTATAGGCTAGAAAGGGAGAAGAAGCAATCCGCAGCCCACCATAGTGGCTTGAGCGTAGGTACGGGGCCTTGCATTCATCCATAGCAATAAATAATAAATCAAATGTAAATGGAAGATAGACACACGGTAACGCCCCGCACCGGGAGATCTAAGAAGTTTGTTTCTATCTTAAACCAAGACATTCAGTTAAGCAACTACCTAAGTTTTGAACTCCAACTACATAAGACATTATGTAATGATGCCAATATCCTCCCCTTCAATTCCATTCTCAACCAACTTCTCTGTGATCTATGATCTATTTAATCATTTATTTTTGTAAGTAACAAGAAATATTTAGTCATATCTCTGCAATTATGTAAGCTTCAATAGGATTATTCAGAATCTTTTGATCTCTCTCCTTTAAAGCAGGTAAAATATCTGAGTTGTAAAAAATGATATGTAAGAAACTAAGCCAAATAACAAATAATTCATCAAAGGAAATGTTATTCATTTAATAGTCCATGTTTTAGTAAAGAATTGGAGGAAACACTTCCTACTTGTGTATGATGCTGGTGGGAAGAAAGTTTTCATTAAATTGGATCAATAGATAAGAGACTGAGGTGGGAAAGCAGGAGGTAGAAAAATTCCTAATTAATTCCTTATGTGCCATTCATTTTGAGTGTGATTTGCATGTATAGTCATTTTATTTATGGTAATAAACATTTAACTCAAAAAACTACAAGCAAGTGCTTCCAATGAACATATAAGCCAGTACGTATATGATCAACACGTATGTAACATCAAACAGTTGCCATTAAGGCAATTGGATATTGAGAGTCTATAATGAAAGCAGGACTAGAGATATTCACTTTTAATATATTAAGAGTCTATAATGAATGATACAAACATTAAAAAAACCAACATAGTAATATATTGCACACTACAGAGCCTAAACCAGAGTCTTGTTTAGGCTCTTAGTAGTTTAAAAGTAAAGTGGTCTTCAATGGCCATCAAACATAGTTTTGTTTGGTTATGTGAAAGAGGACCAAACATGATATCCTTGGCCTCTAATGCCAAGCAGACACTTCTCTTACTTTCTGTCTTCTTTTTTCCACTCCCCCCTTAGCAAAACAACTCTTCCTATTGATAAGTCAATGAAGGAATATTGCAGAAGAGAAAACCAGTTACCAGCACCCAAAGGAGTTATAATAATTAAGTTGATCGTCTTCTCTAGTCTCAGATGAATCGCGTCTCTTGAGTAATTGTTGTGGCCCTGCTGAAGCCATTCTCTTTTCCTTAACAAGAATGTACCACAAGGCCTTCAATCAAACTGCATCATCTATAAGTGAAAAAAGTTTTTAAGTCCTAAGTAATGAAAGTATACTGCAAAATAGTCACATTACCAACAACTTCTACAAGCATTGGCTTACTCTTAAGGAAAAATTATTTATTTTAAGCTGATTCTAAAGTAAAAATACTCCCCTCTAATAATAAAATTCAAGCACACTCTGATTTCTTTCAAAAATAGAGAAGCAAAACCAGTACCTAAAGCAGCCCCTGTTTTTATAAGCCAAAAATTCAGGCTTCCAGTGCAGTGCTTTTAGAAAGGAGTCTCAAAAACTTAATCCTAGCATCTTCCTATTGCAGTGCTTTCAGTAAAGTCCAAAAAAATTTTCCATTTTTCAAATTATATATAACTCTTCATACATTAATTAGTACTACTTTATACTTGAATATTATATATAAAATAGCATACGGTTTGTTCTACCCGAAAGAAGACAATCTGCATGGCCATACTCCACTGAGGATCATTCACATGCATGGCCTAGTAGTTATTTGAAAAGATAAAAAGATTAGGAAAACCATATTGCAAAGGAGATAGAAAGAAAAATAAAGTATATAAAAGGATTTAAAACTAAAATTCCAACCAAGATTTAGTGCGCTAGCATATACCAAATCTACAAAATGTGATTCTGAGCAACTGATCAACATTAAACAAAAAGTAGTAGCTTACATAGAGAGATTTTAGTTTTGGAAAGAAGATTGATTTCAGCTCCAAAGAAAAATGGTAGCTTACATCCTATTAAGATTTTAGTGTACATTACAGGAAAAAAAACAAAAAAGAAAAAAGAAAAAGTGAACTCAATTGCAGATATATCATTTCTTTCATGTAATTAAACAGATTCAGTATTCCAGCTTTGTGGCTGCTATTGAAAAAAATTTCATATTTGAATAAATGCAAATTACAAACGATTATAAGGCATATCATACTTTATTTTGAATGACATGATATATTATAAACATATGGCTTTGACCATTGGTTAGGAAGCTTTTCTTCACCTTTTTTCTTTTTAGCTTATGTATCTTATGAAAACAAACCATTATGATGAGCACAAGGAATAAACACAGAGAAGAGTTAGTGTCGAATAGAAGAAGACTTGTATGATCTATAGAGAATAGAACCTGCATGAATCATATGGCGCTTAGGGAATTGAAAAAGAGACGAAAAATCTTGCCTTATGTGCAATGGCATAATTGGCTAGGCTGTCAACGTAACTAACGCATTACATTCGCTGTAAACATTTGGCAAGAGAGTACTATGTACGAAGATAAGAACTTGGGGTTACAACCAAGTCCTAAAACAAATGGAAAAAAAAAACTATACTAGCTAACTATCTATACAACACTGAAAAGTAAACTATATTAATAAAACTTTACAATGTAAACCATGATTACAAACTACAAAGTATGACTAAACTTTAGCAATCTATGTTAAATGATCTAATTTGAATTCTGTCTATCATAAGCTAGATAGCAATCAATTTGTAGACATAAATTAATGCGAAACTAACAGTATTACTTTGAAACCTCATGCAAGCATGCAGCTGCAGGCAATTAGTCATGATCATCAATCATCCTTGGCTATGGAACCCACAACTGCAAGCCACACGCACACACAAATTAAAACTGATCTTTAATTTGATCCAATGTAGTACAGTGCAAAACAAATATGAATGTCCACAAAAATCTGAATGTAGTACGGTGCAAAAGAAGAATGTAACCATTGTGTTTTATACTCTTGACATATGCAGTAAGTACCTGCAGTGATAGAATCAGAAACACCTTCTAAGTTCACATGTTCACATCTAAAATTATCAACATAAATTATGTTTAAAAAGCCTTTAAAAGGGGAAGCTGAAATTGGCCGTTGCAGGGGATGGTAGGTAAATCACCACAAGAACATAATAACAAGATAAGAATAAAACGAAATAACTACCGGAAACAAAGATCACACGCAGGACAGAAAACCAAATGGTTTAAGTCAAATTGACTATGAGAAGAGAGTAGATTGAAAATTAAAAAACCTAAAATTAAGATTACTCTCCAACAAAATGCAATAAAAAATAAAAAAGAACCTAAAATTATCAACGAGACACCATACAACATTACAATCCGTAGCACTTGTTCTTTTTGCTCCAAAATCCACACTGGTTCTTCAGCGTAGGTAAGATTTTCTTGAATATGAAGTGGTTCATAATCAATACCGTGGGTGGGGTCGAGGATGTACTTCATCAACATAGAAACATTAAATACGTTGTGTACCTTGAAAGTGCCGGCGGCAGTGTGAGCCTATAAGCCACTAGGCTAATCTGATCAAGGATCTCAAAGGGTCCGATATACCTAGGGCTAACTTTCCATTATTTCTAAATCTCATAACTCCTTTCATCGGTGCAATCTTCATAAACACTTTGTCTCCAACTTCAAACTCTAGTTGGCGACAACGATTATCTGCATAGCTCTTTGGTCGACTCTAAGCTACCTTCATTCAGGCCCAAATGATCTTTACTTTCTCTACTGTTTCTGGATGATTTATGGCCCCAAAATTTTTCTTGCACCTATCTCATCCCAATACAAGGGAGATCTGCAGTTCCTACCATACAGTGCTTCATAAGGTACCATTCTAATACTTTCATGATAACTATTATTATAAGCAAACTCTACCAATGGTAAGTTTCATATCCAGGTCCCCTTGAAATTCATTACACACCCTCAACATGTCTTCTAAAATTTCAATAGTCATTTCTGTCTATCCATCTATTAGAGGGTGAAAAGCAGTACTGAAATTTAAACTGGTGCCCATGGTCTCTTGTAAGCTTCTCCAAAATTTTGAAGTGAAATGAGGATCTCTATCTAATACAGTGAGCACCCCATATAATCTTATTATCTCTTATACATACAACTAAGCTAATTTTTCCATCTTATAAGAAACTTTAATGGGTACGAAGAGAGCAGTCTTTGTCAAACGGTCCACTATCACCCACACTGCATCTTTCCCACTTAGTGTGCAAGATCAACCAACAAAACTCACTTTACAAAAATCTTTTTAAAACAAAACCCCAAGCTTTAACTAAAAATATTATCTTTGATTCACAAGGTTTTGTCTCTTTTTACAACATTTACAAGAACTCTAAAAGTTCAAAAATAACTTCCAAAAAATTCCTAACATACTCATAAGAAATATCATCTTTTGAATCATCAAGTAAAAATCACCAAAAGTCACAAAATTCATCTAGAAGTACTCAGCTTCAACACTTCACCAAAAACAAATTTTCTCAAAGTTTGGTTTTGATCAGACCACTTGATCCGAAAAATACCATGACAAACATCACAAATCAATAAAATCAAATGGTTAAAAGACATGTCCTAGAGTAGATAAAAGCATTAAACTCAAAATCACATGGCCAAAATTAAACCAAAAAATAGATTTATCCAAAAACCTCAAGTCGGTGACTTAATCGAACCGTTTCATGTATAAAAAATAATATCTTCAAAATCAACATCAAAGATCCTTAAACTAACATCCTAACATGTAAAAAAAAGTCTTAGAATCAGCATATAAAAATATTAAAGCCATTGGATCAAGTTTTTACCACAAAAGATCCAAGTTTTCACAAAATAGAAAGTCAGAAAGTGTCTTACTCGTTCTAGTTTCCAACTTTTTAGATCTAAGAGAAAATTTCATCAAAAGCTTATAACATGCAACGAATCCTCATTAGAATTTAATATAAAAATCTTAAATATACTCCATAAAAATTTCAGGTGGAGATCTTTCCAGTAGCTAGGTCAAAAGCACCAAAATAACAAGCACTGCCCAGTTTACCGCTGAAGATGACCTTTCCAAGCTCAAAACAACTTTTGACCTATCAAATAGCAATAAAATCAAACAAAAAAACATCCACACATGCTAGACTCAAAGTGGAACAAATATTTGTGAAGGAAAATTTGTGAGATAATACATAAAAAAGCATTCAAAAAGGGAGAACAAAGTAACTTAGGAAAACTTTATGAGAGAATCTTTAAGTTTCTCTCCAAGAAAAGTGTTGGAAAGGGGTGAAGTGAATGGAAAATAGACTGGATTCCTTCTTACACAACTGAGGGGTGATAAGAGAGCAGTGAATGACCTTGAGTGATGGTTGTGTTAGCCCAAAATAATGGACAAAACCAGCCCATGGTATTGCTGCCTAGAGTTGTCGTGTGAGAGTTGGTAAGTGAGGTGGCTTCGGCCTTCAAATTAAGTACAACTTGGGGCTCCTTTGGAGAGTGCTTGGCCAGCCATGGCAGGGGGAAACTTCCTCCACAAGCCTAGCAACGGTGGCTCAATTCCAAGGGCCTTAAGCATGTGGGCCTCAATTTGGGATTTAAGGAGGGTCTGGCTAGGGTTTGGGTTGCTATCAAGCCTAAATCCAATTTTTCTTGGTCCAATAAATTTTTCAAGATTTAACGGATTGAATAAGATTTCAGAACATGAATTTGAGTGGTTAATAGCTCGTAGAAGTGATTTAATCAAGTGATTAAACACTAAGCTAGAAACCGGACCCATTTAGGGTTTGGAAGCAAATTTGGGGTTTGGTGAAACTGTTTAGGGTTTTAGTTTCAACAACCCTTTTGTAGTTTCAATTGGATTCCAAGTATTTGGTATTTTAATAGGGTTGAAACCCTATTTGGTTTGGCACAAATTGGATGATTGGATGGAATAGTGTTTTGCTTAGGTGGCATGATCTCAATGCTTGATTTCCTTCACATTTCCATCTCATGGTTCCTTTTGGTGCTAAGTGTCCCATACTATTCACCAAGTGTGGCTAAGATATTGCCAAGTATCCAAGTTGCCTCCTACGATGCTCTTCTCTCATTTTGCGCACTCGGTTGTGCAGCAATGGTCGATCTCCTGGCAATCTTGTGCTCTTGTACCATGGAATTACAAAAAGACATAATCAAAATGGAGAAAATAATACACAACACACTCTAAAGGTGGTCCACAAAATTTTCAAAATGGAAACATGTACTAATTCCATATCCATGCAAATGAAGTACAACATTGGGCATAAACGATCCCATACATAAGTGAATCACAAAACATTGGCTGAGCCGAGACCAAAACAAGGCAAGATTTGATTAGGTTCCAAACAACTATGGATACTTGGCTCGCATGTCAACTTCTTTCTCTCATGTTGCTTCCTGAACATTATATTTTTTCCAAAGTACTTTGACCAATGGTATCTTGCAGTTCTGTAACTCTTTTTCTTTCCAGTCAATCAGCTATACTGGCTTGTCTTCGTAGGTTAGGTAAGGTTGACTATAAAGCTATGCTATCGGGAACTACCACTGCTAGTGTCTGATTCCCAAAACTCTTCTTCAATGAGGACACGTGGAATACATTATGAATTCCATGGAACTCAGTTGGTAACTCCAAATGGTACACAATTGCTCCCACTTTCTCCACTATCTCATAGGGTCCCACGTATCTCGGACTCAATTTTTCTTTCACTCCAAATCGACTTACTCCTCTAATAGGAGATACCTTAACATAACCCAATCTCTTATACTGAAGTCCTTCGGTCCTTCCGACCTATCTGATGACTTCCGCAAGCTTGTTGTCCTCCTTCTGACGATCTTTCACTTCCTCCCAATCCAATGGAATGAACTCTTGGACTGTTGTCAGAACAACTTCATGACTACGGTCCCCAATCAACAATTTCCTCATACTGCATAAGAGGGAACGTACTTCCGATAATGGAGCTAACAAATCTTCCGATCTGCTCTTGCAACTCAAAGCATCAGCTACCACGTTGGCCTTTTCGGGGTGGTACTTTATGTCACATTGATAGTCACTAATTAGTTCCAACCATCTCCTCTGTCTCTTGTTAAGCTTTTCTACTAAAAAAGATACTTGAGGCTTTTGTGGTTCGTGAAAACTTCACACTTTTCACCATACAAGTAGTGTCTCTAAATCTTGAGAACAAAAACCTCTACAGCTAACTCCAAGTCGTAAGTAGGATAATCCTACTCACGATCCTTCAGTTGACATGAATCATAAGCGACTACCTTCTTTTCTTAAATCAGCACACATTCGATTCCTACTTTAGATGCATCGTTATACGTCACAAAAGGCTTAAGAGGCTCCGGCAGTGTAAGTACCGGTGCGGTCATAAGTCTTTTCTTCAATCAAGAAAACTTGCTTCACACTTATCATTCCAGATGAACGATTAGCTAGACACCGTTCTATTTAATATTATTGATTTGTAGTCCATAAAAGCTACTAATTCTTTTTAATTTTTTTATAAAATATTTTCAAAAGGGGTCGATTGAGCCTCTATCCCTTGGCCCATTGATTTAATACTATCACTTTGGACGCAAGACAGTTGACTTGGACATACCGGAGCACCCTCCACCGAACATGCTATATATATTTCATGCTTTTGATTATTTCAACTAGCTCTTTTCAATGCCTAAAACCTAATAGAATAAGAATTTAAAAAAGAAAGAAAAAACAAAAGGGTATGTGGGTTTTTTTATGGATAAAATAAAGTACAATAACATGGGGGTGAGGGACCGCAACAACTGTCGGTCATCTTGTTGTTCATAAAAATGTCTAGGGACCTAACGATTCCATTTAGGCCTGTGTACATGGGATGATGAACCGATTGGTCTGATTTAATCAATCTGATCCATTCGACAATATGACAGGTCATTAAAAGTCGTTTCCCAACCAGCCTAGCGCCAATTTGTTCTTCGGGTGTTAATTTCCATCGACAATAAATTTTTTCTTTAGTTCAGAATCCTAACCCCCTTTCCCATCTCTGTCTTCCCTTTCTCATCCTATTCTTTGAGGCCACCACCCATGACATGGCTACTCGTCGGTCTCTGCACATCACCACAATTAGATTTGCACAAATCCCCCAAGTTTTTTTTTCCTAGATTTGCGTATGTTTTTGGATCTTTGGATTTGGGATTTGATTTATATATTTTGAGATTATGATTTATCAGAATTATTTATTAGCACAAATCCCCCAAGTTCTTCGGGGGTTGGAATTTTCCTCGTGTTAAGAACCCCGTGCAAAGGATTTCATTGGACCTGAGGTACGTTTGGATAAACATTCTTCTTTGCCCGTTTCTTTCGACTCCCACTCGAGCACGAAAAGAATTTTGCAAACATTAGGCGGTTCCCACGTTGAAGATCTCCTCTATTCTTCGAATTTCGTAGCATAATTACTTGGTAAATATTTTTTCCATGTTGACAATTTTCAACCTTCAGTTTTAATAATCACAAGCCAACAACTTTCTTCCTTATTTGATAAAAAATACATTTATTAGTTGCAAGAAACGATTTGGTATTTCAAACCTTTATGTGATCTGAACATTTCCAAGTTCAATAAGGATTTCTATACATATATAATCAGCACTAAGCACATAGCATATAGGCTTTTAGTTTTCTTGAAAAATAAAAAAGACAAAGACAAACTGATCATTCTTACCCGACCCGAATAGCTCATGTTAGGTCGGGTTATATTTTCCTGATCATACATGCGGGCCAAGTCGGATCGGGCCAAAAAATCCTTGGGCGGGCCAATGTGCAGGCCTAGTTCCATTACCATTCTCATATTTGTCATCTTGTTGTTCATAAAGAAACCACCTTGTTTCAACTATTGAATGAGGAACCTTAAACATTAAGATAAGCATTGGAATTACCTGGGTTAAGGCATTTGATGAGGATCTCCTCTTCACGAACTATGGGTAAAAGAAGTACTAGTTCCTTAAAAAAAGGGCAACTAACTCATACAAAAGAGTTGAGCGAGAGTGAGGCTCTGAAGGCTCATAGAAGCTACTAGAAGTGTGGCATATGATGAGTTGCAACATTACGTGGTACTATCCTTGGTGAAGTAGCATGGTGGAATTGAGGGCTACAACTTATATGAATAGGAGTCTGCATGGTAATTGTGGACATAAAAGGTATCTAGCGTATGACAAACTAGAAAAAAAAACAAGGAAAATAAAATAGAAGAATAAAAAAATACTAGGATATATGGGAAGAATAAAAAGTTAGGTTCCCCTAACTATTTTGGTCATGTTTCGCACTCCTGCGCACGCCCGCTGCGAACCTACAACACGTTAATTGAGAAAGGCTTGAAAGGTAGTGAAACGCCTCTGACGCCTAAGTCAGATGACTTATTTTAATTAAATAAAAAATAGAAGTTCCATTCACTTGCTTGGCTAGTTCATCCCTTCTTGTATATATAGAGGTCGGGAGGGGTCTGCTCTCGTCTCCATAACAACCGTATCTCTTATTTGAATTAGCTCAGTGACTTGAATCTCCCCTCTTATTTGATCTTGTTCGATCGTCGAGAATGAATTTGAATTTACCCTGCTTATGTAGAATATGTTAGGTCCTTTTCCTGCGATTGATGTGTTGATCCTGAGTTGATGGCCCACATGACGTTTGGGGCTTGTCACAGGTTCTTTCTTTTGGATTCGGGGTCTTTAAGCCGCATAGGTGGGCCTTGAGGTTTGGGGGAGATTTTGGCCTCTCCAACAACCTTGTTGGTTGATTTTTTTTCTTACTTCACATTTATTTTCTTAGTTTTCAAGTTCCTCATGCTTGTATATTGTACTTTGCAACTACTATGATTTTTCTCTAGGCTTGCAATTACTGCGTTGTTGTTATAATTACTATTTGGTAAACAATTACTGATCATGATGGCTCTAGGTTTTCTGACCTTAATAAAAAATAGATACTCAACCTGCTATCAATGGGGGTTGTTAAGGAAGAAAATATGGTGGTGGCTGCTAGGCAGTACCACCAACAACAATGAATTGCTTAAGCAGGAACTGCCAAGGGCTTGAGAACCCTCAGACAGTTCATGAACTTCACCTTTTGGTGAAGGCAAAGGCCTAAGTCTCATTTTCTTAATTGAGACTAAGTGTTCCAGGTATAAGGTGGAGAAAGTGAAACATAAGCTAGGTATGCAACACTGCTTTGTGGTGGACAACAGGGGGAAAGTGGTGGTTTGGGTTTCTTATGGACAGATGATTTCAATGTGGCTTTGTCCTTTTATTCTCACTTTCACTTTTCCCTCAAAATCAATCAAGGGGATGATAAGGGAGAGTGGCTTATGACAGGTTTCTATGGCCATCCAATGGCCTCACAGAGAAAAGGCAGCTGGAAATTATTGCAAGCCTTAAAACCTATTGATAATGTCCTATGGCTTTGTGTTGGGGACTATAATGAGATATTGCATAATGGAGAGAAGTATGGAGGGGGGGTGGGGCTAGACCCTACTATCAGATGGAAGCTTTCAGACAAACCTTAATTAAAAACGAATTGAGTGATCTAAGTTACTCAGGAGACAAGTTCACGTGGTGCAACAATAGACAGGGGCCTCACTTCACCAAGGAAAGACTTGATAGGGCCTGTGCCAATGCAAAATGGATTGAGTTGTTCTCAGGGACAATGTTGAGAACAAAGGCTGCCATAAATTAGATCATAGGCCTCTAATTATCTCCATTTCCTCAAGTGGTCAGTTGTTCATGAAAGGTGAGAGGCCTTTCATATATGAGGCCAGTTGGGCAGTTAGAGAGGAATGCCACAAGGTAATTGAGGAGGCTTGGAAGGGACCTGGTTTGGCAAAGAACAAGCTTGAAATGGGAACTGCAGGTGTAACAACCCGGTAGAAATTCACTGGTGGAATTTCTATTGACTTTAGGAATCTCGTGAAAACCCCATAAGTTTTTACGAATTGACCAATCGTATAGGTTTTAGTTTGTCAACATAGTTAGTGTTATCACTCACTATGGTGCTAGAAATATGAGTTTAATTATTTGAGATAGTTAGAAGTATCCAAATGTGTTTGGTCTACGCCATTAGACTCAGTTGATTATTTAGGATTTTATGGCGCAGTAGCCCATTTTCATAATTTCGGATAAAACGCATGTTCGAAATTGTGAAATTATTTTTAGGGGCATTTCGGAGTTGAATTTTGGTAAACGATTTTCACTATAGGCTAATATGAATATTTAGAATTTTTTAGTACTATGCATTTTTTTGGAGTGAATAGTAACCTCATTAAGCACACCTAGTGCAGTGTTTTTAAAATCACAGTATGAAATATCCAAATTAGGTTAGAGAAGTTTTATTTAGACACTTGGCAAGATCTTAGCCACACGTAGTGAATAATATTGGACACTTGACCCAAAGAGGAACCATTAGATAGATTTGTGAAGGAAATCAAAGTATGAGATCATGTCACCTAAGCAAAACTTTATTTGATCTGATCAACCAAATTGTGCCAAACCTTTCAATCTTAGCAAAACCCTAAATGGTTGGGATCCAATTTAAATCCCAAAAACTCGGTTGAAACCGAAACCCTAAACAGTTTCCCAAACTCGAAAGTTGGCCTCCAAACCCTTTTTAATCCGATTTCTAGCATTGTGTTTAATCACTTGATTAAATCACTTTCACATCTATTAATTAATCAAATAATTTTTATGACATCATTATCCAACCTTTTAAACCTTGGAAATTTGATTTGGCCAAGAAAAAATTGGATTTGGACTTGATAGCATCTCGAACCCTAACCAAACCCCTAACTCCAAATTGAAGCCCACTTGGTTGAGGCCCACCAAGGGCCACGAATTTGGCCACCTTGGCAAAGCTTCTTGAAGAAGTTTCCTCCTCCATATGGCAGACCATCAACTGCCATTGGCTGCACCCAATAGTGCCTTGATGTGGAGGAGAAATCCACCCCATCAACCTCCATATCTCACAACTGCTACAGGCAGTCCTTGCCCCTCACTATTCTCCACTTTATGTCACATAGCCACCTCCAATCAAGGGTCATTCAAGCCCATAACTTCCCCCTCCAGAAGTCTAAAGTTGTGCAAGACACATTTCACTCTCTTTAATTTCTTCTTTACCCCATTCTTAGAGAGAAACTCAAAAGAGCTCTCTCGGGTAGATTTCTGGGTTTTTGGCATGGAGATTTTTTACCCTTTTAAAGTATTTTAGCATGATAACTCCTTGATAAAAGTTGTTCTTATTTGAGTTTAGTTTCCGTGGATGTCTTTTTAGTCTCATTCTATGCTTGTTTGTTCGGTCAAAAGTATTTTTAAGCATGGAAAGGTCATTCTGGGCGTGAAACTGGAGAGTATGTTATGTTTTGGAGTTTTTGACCAAGCTAATGGACATATCTTGGTCCGAAAAGTTTATGGAGTGTTGTTAGCATGTGTTTATGAATTTTCATTAAGGTTTTGTTGCATGAATAAAGCTTTTGATGATATATTTCCTTAGATCTAGAAACTTGAAAATTGGAAGTGGAAAACAGTTTTTGTGTTGTGAAAGTTTGAATATTTTGTGATTTAATCTTACTCCAAAGGTTTTGATATTTTTATGTGATGATCCTAAGCCTCTTATATACATGTTATACATGTTAGGATATTATTTTGAAGATATTTAGCATTATTTTTAAAGATATGATTTTTGTATGCTAGAGGATTTCGGTTAGGCCTAAAATTTGATGTTTTTGGGTCAGATCCATGTTTTATTGAGTTTTAGCCATGTGATTTTAAGTTTGATGGTTGGATCTTCTTTAGGAAACATTGTTAAACCATGATATGTTTTAGTTTGAAGATTGAACAAAGTTAGTTGAGAGAAAAGTTTCTGTTTTGGACTAGGTGTAAAACCAAAAATTCCAAGTGTTGTTTTGTGATTTTTGGTGACTTTTGTTTGATGATTTAAAGCATGGTTGATCTTATGATGATGTTATGAATATGTTAGAAGTGAGACTTGATTTTTTGAGAATTCTTGGAGATATTTTTATTAAGGTCAAAACTTGTGATTTAAGGGTTCATTTTTTGTTAAAAAGTTTGGGTCTTTTTTACAAAACGTTTGGTGTTGATGATTAGCTTTTTCTTAATGAATATTTTAAGTGTATTTTTAAACTTAGGATAGGAAGATCTTTATGACAAAATTTTGGTTTAATCATGAGTTTTGAAAATGGAAGAAATTGCAACCAAAATCAAGAGAAATGTCCTATGAATGTTTCCGCCATAGTGAGTTTTCCATAGTTTTGAATGATTTTAAATTTTTCTGAGCTGATATTTGAGTTTAGGAAAAAATTTACATGAGAAATATAAATTTTGGTAATTTTTGGAGTTAAGATGTGAAATCCTTAAGTTCAAGGTAAAATGATTATTTTCTCATATGTAGAGAGTTAAATTGTAATTTTACTCTAAGTTAGCTTGTTTTCATACTTCTAGTTGTTAGTGATTAAATTTCTAATTTTTAGAATCACTATTTTCAGTTCCTCGTGTTTCGCACTTTATTCTCCTAGAACGCGACGATCGAGATAAGTTAGCTCTTAACTTACTATCAGTTTACAGTGTATGTGCGATGGGTAAGGAAATTACAGTTTATGTTCGTATGTTGTTATATATGCCTTGTCATGCCATGCCATCACATCTTTATCTATTACACGAATTATTCTGTCATGAAATACTTATCTGTTATGTAATATATTCTGTCTCATGTTACTATCTGTTGCAAATATGTCACATTATGTATGACATCTATTACATGTATGTAATGTCACATAATATTCATTGTTACATGTTATGCTATGTCACGAAATGTTGTCTATTACATTATGCTATGTTATGAAATGTTATTTGTTACATTTATGTCTCAAAGTATGTCATGTCTGTCATCTTACATTCATGTCACGTTATGCTACGTTAGGACTTCTGTCTTTTCGTATTCATGTCATCCCGTCTCGAATACAGTTTGTATATCTCGAGAATAGTCTTGTTAACTTATTCATGTCAATCACGACCCTAAGCGTTAGGATAGGGTAATATTCTAGTGGAGCTCCTTTGTCCATGCTGGAGTGTCTAAATAGGTGTGAAATTTCCTGGGTTGACGAAGTACAGTCAATAAGTTGCGAATAAGGTCTAACTAGCTGGTCAACGGAGTGCGCCAGACACTAACGCCGATGAAACCACATTTTATTTTATGTGTGTCCACAACAAGTATGGCACAAACAATTCATAGGGCCACAACAACTGTGGGGGCATAAACTACATGAGACACAGTTATTGTGACACGTAGAATACGTGGGGCCACAACAACTGTAGAGTATGTATTAACGCACTCACAACTGGTATAGATACCTGTGTTGTGATGCTGTAATTGGCAGGGACAGATGGGTCAGGGGACCCGTGTAGCACCCGTATGGTCACTTTATTAATTAAGTCTATTGAATAAGATTCTAAGTTCATATTTTTCACGTTCAAGTCATGCTTCACGTTATGTTATGTTCAAGTTTACGTTAATGTCAAGTTTCAAGTTCATGTCAATCATGGTAACCCTATGAGATAAGAATACACTATTATGGTAACCCCATGAGATAAGAATACGCAATCATGGTAACCCCATGAGATAAGATTATGCAATCATAGTAACCCCATGAGATAAGACTACTCTATCATGGTGACCCCATGAGACAAGAATATGTCTCAAGTTCATGTTTATGTGATGTTATGTTCAAGTTCACGTTTATATTATATATGTTTACGTTCATGCTATGTTTCAAGCCATATTATGTTTCAAATTCACGTTACTGTTATGTAATGTTCACGTTCACGTAATGTTTCAAGTTCACATTGTTATGTTATTTTTAGGTTCATGCTATGTTCAAGTCCATGTTATGTTTCAAGTTCACGTTCATGCTATGTTGCTAGTCCATGTTATGTTTTAAATTCACGTACATGTCATGTCACGTCAAGCTAAGTTTCAGTTTCAGTTCAAGTTATGTCATTTATGCCATGCTATAAGTCAAGTTATGCTATGCTTACTTATGACTTTGATTATGCATTCATGCTTTTACTGCCATGCATGCATCATTAACCTGTGTGGAAGTTTCTTGTTAACTTGCTGAGATTTGTAATCAAATCTCACCATGGTAGTCCCAACTACCATTCTCCCGAATGGTAGGCGATGTGTCAGGATCAGAGCAGGGAGCAGACATTGGTAGAATGGAGGAGGTTGACTAGACGCCGTAGATGCAACACGGAGCTTGCAACCTCCATAGTTAGGTCTATTCTAGCAACGTTAGTCGAGTTACGCAAGTTACTCAACGAACTAACCTAATAGTATATTTTTACAATGTAATCATGGAGCCAGGTCTCCGTTGTTTTGAGATTACAGTCTTCTAAGACCCGTGTTGTAGTCGTAGATGTTTATTTTATTAAGTATGCATGGATTATGTTTTAACTATTTGGGATATTATAAGTTTGGTGCATAGTATTGCTCAAGAAAAAAAAAATTATTCGCTACGAATATTGCATAACCCTAAATGCATGTTCAGAACATTGCATCTTATATGTCATGAACGAGGGCATGTAACCTTGTGTTGCATGTCCTGATGCTTCGAATGTCCGTCTGATCCCAAGCAGAATCTGGGGGCATCACAATAGGTTTGTCCAGATGCCAAGACAAGCTCAGAGCGTGGGGAAAAGTAATAGTTAGTGGCTCAAGACAAGTGATCCAAGCAAAAATGAAACAATTGCCTAACTTGTAAAAGGCTAACACAAGGAACCTGATTGAAGTTATAAGGACCAAAAAACAAGATTTAGACCAATTGCTTGAGGGGGATGACACAAAATGGAGACAAAGGGTAGAATAGAATTGGGTAAGAGAGGGGGACAAAAACACGAAGTACTTTCACCATTGTGCTACTCTAAGAAGAAAAAAAAATTTCATAAGGAAAGTTGCAAATGAATCTGGAGATGAGGCAATGACAAAGGAGGAGATCAATGCAAAATTTCGAACTTTCTTCAAGGGCCTTTTCACTACTTCCTGTCCTGAAAACATCCATCTTTGCCTTCAGCACATAAACAAAACATTCACTGATGACATGAACTCTAAGCTCCTCAGAAAGTTCACAAGACAAGAAGTTGAAGAAGCTCTTTTTAGCATGAATGCTTTGAGCTCCCCAAGGCCAAATGGTTTTTCTCCAGCATTCTATCAAAATCATTGGTGCATTGTTGGCAATGAGGTAAGTGAAGCTATCCTTTTCATTCTCAACTCAGATGGTCAGTTGGATGCTATTAACACTACACATATTGCACTTATTCCTCAGACCAATTGTCCCACAAAAGTGTCTGATTTTTGGCCTATAAGCCTTTTAAATGTTTTATATAAGATTGAATAAAAACCTATAGCAAACAGACTGAAGTTGATCCTACAAGACATTATATCCCCCACTTAATCTGCCTTCGTCCCAGGCATATTAATTTCTGATAACATCATAGTGGCTTTTGAGGCCTTACACTCCATGAATAGCAGATTGAAGGGGAAATAGGGGTTCATGGCTTTGAAGCGAGACATGAGTAAGACGTATGATCGTATAGAATGGGCTTTTCTAAGAGAAGTGATGAGAAAAATGGGCTTTGTTGAAGACTTTATCAGGCTTGTGATGAAATGTGTGGAATTAGTGTCTTATTCTATACTCCCCAATGGTATCCCTCAAGAATTTTTCAAGCCTTCTAAAGGGATTCGACAGGAGACCCCTTGTCTCCATACCTTTTCATTCTCTATGCAGAAGTGCTAAGCTTAATTCTCAATCAAGCTGAAACATCAAAAGCAATTTTCGGTGTTCCCATTGATAGAGGCAGAACCCATCTCAACCACCTGCTCTTTGCAGATGATTGCCTCCTTTTTTGAAAAGCAAATTCTCTTGAATGGAGCAGATTAACTTTCTTGCTGAACACTTATGAAAAAGCATCAAGCCAATGTTTAAACTAAGAGAAGACCTCAATACATTTTAACAAAAACACTCCCAAGGAAAATCAAGATATCATTTTGAGTATTGCAAGGTTGAGGTCCAACCTTCCTTATGAGAAATACCTTGGACTTCCTACCTTGATAGGAAGGTCAAGACATCACTCTTTCAAGCTCATCTTGGACAGAGTTTGACAGAAATGAAGCAACCATTGAGTCAAGCTGTTGTCACAAGCATGCAAAGAAATCTTCCTGAAAGCAGTGGTGCAGGCACTGTCTACTTACAGTATGAGGGTCTTTAAACTCCCTTTGTCCCTCTTGAAAGAGATAAACAAAGTGATGAGGAACTTCTGGTGGGGTCAGATGGAAAATGAAAGAAAGATCCATTGGATCTCTTGGAAGACCATGGGGAAGTCGAAATTAGCTGGTGGGTTGGGGTTTAGATAACTACATAGTTTCAACCTTGCAATGCTTGCTAAGCAAGGTTGGAAGCTACTGCACTACCCTCAGGCTCTAGTCTCTCAAGTCTTGAAAGCAAAGTACTTTCCTCACTAGATTTTTTCAAGCCAATTTGGGAAGCAAGCCCTCTTTTATATGGAGAAGCATTATGGAAGCTAGAGTGATCTTGAAAAGGGGCACTATATGGAGAGTAGGAAATGGTGAATCCATCAAAATCTAGGTGGATAACTCGATTCCGAGACTACCATTTACTAAAGTTATGAGTCCAGTGAGGCTTTTGGGCCCTAAGGCTTCTGTCAATAGCTTAATTGATCCTTGAACAAAACAGTGGAAGTCTAGTATGGTGGAGGAGATGTTCTTACCTGAAGAGGCTGACTTGATGAAGCAGATCCCAATTAGCTACAATAACAGTCCTGATAAGCTAATTTGGTCAGGCTCAGCTCAAGGGAATTTCTCTGTGAGAAGTGCCTATCACTTGCATATGGACCTTATGGAATCTGAGAGAGGCCAGGCTTTTAGTAGCTCAAACCATGGGAACTTTTGGTCTAGCTTGTGGCAACTGCAAATCCCTCCTGCAGACATGATGTTTCTTTGGAGAGCTTGTCATGAGGGACTGCCTACCAACCAGAACCTCTTCAAGAAAAAGGTTATTGAAAAGCCTTTCTACCCCATCTGCCTACTAGAAGAGGAGACTGTCATTCATGCCATCCATAATTTTCCTACTTCACAAGATGTATGGCACCAGTGTTCAAGACAACTTAAAAAATGTTCCTCCTTCAAACTTGCAATTAGGGAACTTATAAAAGAGTTGGATACAACAGGAGTTAAAAAACTGCTGGAGGAGTTTACTGTGGTGGCAAAATGAGTTTGGATGAGGAGGAACCAATTCATTTTCCAGCAAGAATTCAAGTGCCCCAACTCAGTTGCAAAGTTTGCAAAGGATACACTACTTGAGATGAGGATCTGTCAAACAGGTGCTACTGATCAGCAAAGCCCCTTACAGCCTGTGATCCCTATCTGGAAACCATCCCCTGCCAATGTCTATAAACTCAATTGGGATGCTGCTGTTGACAAGGTTTAATGTAAGATTGGGATAGGCCTAATTATCAGGGATTGGAATGGGAGGATTGTGGCTACTTCAAGGAAACACATGCCACTCTACCCTGATCCACTACTGGCAGAGGCTATTGGAGCAAGGGAAATATCTTGTTTTGGTTTACAGATGGGACTTAAAAGGATAATCCTTGAAGGTGACTCGAAGAAAGTCATCTTGACTATTAACAGTAGGAAGGACAACTGGTCAGCAACTGGGATGCTTATAGAAGATGTTAAGAATCAGATGAGTTTCTATAAAGTTGGTCAGCTATACATGTAAGAAGAGAAGGAAACCAAGTTGTTCATAAACTAGCTAGGGATGCAATTTTACATTCCATTACTTCTATTGATGTGGGGAATGTTCCCCCTTGTATTCTTAACTCTTGTTGAAGTTTACTATTAATGGAATTTCTTCTTTCAAGAAAAGAAAAGAAAAGAAAAGAAAGAGAATGGAGAGTGTGAGACTCGAGAGTAAAGGCTCTGTCAGGGAAAAGAGGGAGTAGTTGAGTTGAGTGCATTAATGCATTGGGTGGGAATAATGTGCATTTTGGTAATAAATTAAATCTGAATGTGCATTTGGGGAAAAAAAATACAAGGAAGTAAGTCTGCATTATGAAATAACCGAGTATTAAAAAGGTGAAACGGAAAGGACGTGCAAAGGGTCTGGAACTTTTTTTTTCTTCTATACGTCTTTATTGCAATTACAATAAAAAGTCTGGTCATGCTTTACATAAAGGCTATTATTCATTATTTTTGCACCACATATAATATATAATTTTTTATTTTTTATTTGTTTTCTCTTACTAAATATGTGATGTATAGATGATAAATAGAAGAACTCAATTAGCTTAAAAAGTGTGATATATGGAGATGATGAGTAGCAAAACTCATGGAATAATATACTTTTTTTTTTTGAAAAGAACATTCAAATTTTATTCAATTTCCAAATATGCTTACAATAAATGAGCAATACATTGAGGAACTTCCTCTATATCAAACATTGAATCAGCAATGCTTAATGCACTTCTTGCCAAAGCATGAGATATTGAATTAAAACCTCTTTGAATATGAGCAATTGTCCATTGTTGAAGTTGAGCCAAGAGCGATCCAGCATCTGATATGAGCATACTAGAATTGCCCCATCCTTGAGCACCATTTTTAATACCCTCCACAACATTAAGAGCATCCCCTTCTAATATAATCCGTTGGAAACCAAGCTCCAAGGCAAACTTCAAGGCATAAAAAATAGCATAAGATTATGCTAGATGAGGATCAGGTAACAGATTTTGTTTCATCCTCACGGTAGCCAAAACACGACCCTCACTGTCCCTTACCACAGCTCCAAAACCAGCCAAAGAAAGATATCTATCAACCGATGCATCCCAATTAATCTTGACAATACCTTGAGGTGGAGACATCTAGCAAGATGAAGAAATAGTAGGATTAGAAATCCTAATCTGTTGAGGTTGATAACTCGATGTGAATTTCAGATACTCTTTGGCTTGCTTGATTAAAAAGCACTAGAGGAGAAGAGACTAGGTTTTCAAAAATCATTGCATTCCTTCTTTTCCCTAGTTTTCGCATCACCACAACAATTTCTAAGAGCTCCTCTTCTTCAAATGTATCAAACAGATAAAATAGTAACTCCTTAAAAGTCTGGTCTGCAATTTTTGCCTTTTGTAACCTTTTTGAGTTGTAAAACCAGACATCTCTAACAGCAACATAGGACTATAAAGCATGCTTAGCTGTTTCCTTAGACAGATCACAAATTGGGCACATTGGATTTTCAACAACCTTTTTCCTATCGAGATTGAGCTTGGTTGGTAAACCTTCACGAAATGTTTTCCACAAAAAACCTTTCTCAGAATTAGGCAACTTAAGGGACCAATAAATTCTCCATCTATCTCAATCAGAGTTATGAACAGAACACTGACCTTTCTTACTTTCCTCAAGCTTAACTTGCATACGATAAGCAAATTTGGCAGTAAAAATTCCATTCCTAGTATAAGACTAGATCTGTTTATCTCCACTTCCACATTGGCTAACTGGTATCCTCAATATCATCTCAGCTTCTTCTTGGCAGAAAATTTGTCTCACAAGTTGGTACTTCCATTGACATGTTGAGTCATCAATATGGGCTGAAATTCGAGCATCTGCAGGTAGGATAGAACACTTGCTTTGGACCTGGAAATTAGGAGTTTGAGGCAGCCATCTATTAGACTAGATTCTAATATCCTTCCCATTCCCTACCCTCCAACAGAGACCTTTCATTAGAACAGGTCTTGCTAGCAGGATACTTCTCCATAAATAAGAAGAAATTCTACCTAACTATGCATTCAAAAAATTACCTAAGTTATAATACTTTGAAGCCAAGACTTGAGCTGCTAGAGAGGAAGGGTTTTGCACTAGCCTCCATGCTTGCTTGGACAACATGGTCAATTAAAAAATTCCAAATTTTGAAATCCCAAACCCCCCACAGCCTTACTTCTTCCCAGTTGATGCTTTGAAACCCACTGAATCCTCCTCTAATTTGATTTTTGTCCCCACCAGTAAGTAAGCATAACCCTATGTATTTCATGCAAGATGCTTATAGGGATTACTTGTGATTTACACTTGCAGTTAATGAACATCACAATCAAATGTTTCGGAAGGGCATTACCTAATAGTACTACCAATTAATAATATGAATACTTATGAATAACATATTATTGACGCAACCACAGAGATCAAACATGACTTGCATGACCCTGTATTGTAAGAGCACTTCCATTAATGGTTAATCTATATATTTTATCTGAAAAACTAATTACATGATCCTACTTTTCCTATACTAACTAACTAGTTTTGAAGAGTACCATTCAACAACTTATCTTAATTTTTTATGGGTTAATTACACTTTGCCCCTCCAACTATCACCCAATTCACAATGTGCTCCCGAAACTATTGATTGCATCAAAGTAGACCCTCTTACTTTTATAACGTTCCAATCCCCCCCTTCCGTCTACAATGAGAGTTAAATCAAACGGAAGACTTACCCACGTGCTTCTCTCGTGCTAATCCTTAATGCAAAGACAAAATCACCCCTCACTCCATCGGTTTCCTTTTCCCTAAACTGAACTTCATATATGAAAATCCCCAAATCCAAAATTCGAAAACCTTAACTCGGAAACCAGTGACCATCGATCGATTGTTGTTCGCATTGGTGTTCGTTCGTCTTCGCACCAATCTTAGTGGCTTCATAAAATATTTCTATTCATCTTCATCGAGTTGGTATCTGTCTTCTTCGTGCAGTGGGTGTCGCAGAGGTGGGTCCATCTCAAAATGACTCCATCTTTGTCTTCATCGAATTTGTATGTTTTTCGTGTGAAACTGAGTAATTTGGAATGTCAAAGTTTCGATTTTGATGATGCCCTTGTCCAATGTTGCACATAGGTGGGTCCAATGTTGTATGCTTCCTAATATGACGCTAGTGCATTGCTAAGGGGCGTTAGTTGTCCCAGTTTGAGAACACAATAACATGGCTGTGTTGTTGTTGCCTTTATTGTCTGGTTGTGATAGATGGACCACAGAGGTGGTCCCTTGCGTAGGAAAAGGACCAAATTTATCTGTTTGGTCCAATAGTTTACTTTTGTTTACTTTATGGTTGGTCTAATAATTGACTACGGTCCATGACTAATTTAATAGACAATATTTTGTAGGATGGCTATGAGGAATTTGTTATTTCAAGTCCATCATGGTGGGATAATTGATAGGCGGCAGAATAGGAAATATGTTGGGTGTAAGACTGATGTGTACCATGAACCATATGATGAGGATCAGCTATCATGGATTGAGATACAGATGATTGTGGCCAAGTATGGTTACCATCCAGGTGACCTAGTCTACTATAGACACCCTAGCTTGGGATGCACAATGGTCTTAAATTGCTTACATCTGACCATGATGTGCTGTCTATGGTGGCTACGCTTCAGGATCAACAAGTGGCTCATTTGTATCTTGTGTCTCATTCTCGAACTTCAGTGCACCAGTCTTCTTTGCATGATCATCATGTCGAGGAGGATGTGAGTGAGGATGAGGAGGAAGCAGAAGCATGTCACCTTGGACTTAATGATCCATTTTGGAAAGAAGTGTTGAGTAGTGAGGATGAGTTGTATGACATTGATGTCAACATAGTGGGAACATCGAGGTCAAAGCCTGCACAACCAAGGAGTAAAGGTGTTGAGTCTCAAGTGACAGTCGATGATAAAGAGCCACAATCTTCCTTAGATGCTGAGGATGAAGGGAGGAATCAAGACAGAAGTGGTCCAAGGTGGCTAGAGGAGGATGACATAGGTATAAAATACTCTTCTATTTTCTTGTTTATTATTTTAATGTTCATTTTTCAGAACTTGCTAAACAGTGCTTGCTTTTACAATTAGTAGGTAATTATTCTGATATAACACCAAGTGACGTCCTTCAATCTCCTGTCCATAGTGGTGACGAAGGACATCGTGATTTTAAGTTCCCTGAGTTTCAAGCTGTTGACTTGGAGAAACCAAAAATATCTGTTGGAATGAAGTTTGGATCTACAGTACAGTTTAGAGAGACAATAAGGAGGTTGAACCTAAATATAGGTAAGTCGATAAAATTTACAAAGAATGATGGGGATAGGATTGCTATTGTCTACAATACCCCTAAATGTCCTTAACGGGTTTATGGGTCTTGGATTAGAGGGCAACAAACTTTCTAGATAAAGTCTATGAATCCAAGATATGATTGTAGCAGGAGTTATAAGAGCCCCATTGTCACATCATCTTGGATTGCAGATAAGATGATGCCACTGTTTATAAGGCAACCTAATATGCCTATCAAAGCATTTGCTGATGAGATTAAGAGAAAGTGGGGAGTGGAAGTTTCTAAAATGAAGTTGTATCGTGCTCAAGCGAAGGCTCAGTTTACCATATTTAGCAGCCATAGAGAATAGTATGCCAAGGTATGGGACTATTGTGAGACCCTGAAACAAAGGAACCAAGATAGTTGTTTGTTAGTTAGGGTGGAACGAATAGCTCCTGAGTTACCTCCTATTTTTCAAAGGATGTACGTAGGATTGGCAGCCTGTAGAGAGGGTTTTAAGGCTAGTTGTAAACCATTGATTGGTTTGGACGGTTGTTTTTTGAAAGGACCATTTAAGGGGCAGCTCCTATGTGCTGTTGGTAGGGATGCAAATGATAATATGTACCCAATTGCAATGGCCATTGTGGAGGCAGAGTTAAAGGATAGTTGGGGATGGTTTATTAAGACACTTATATCCGATCTTGGATAGCAACCTGAAGGCGGGTGGACATTTATCAGTGACAGACAAAATGTAATTTTGTAAATCTTTCAATATATTCTATTAACTAAAACCTATTAAATGAGCCACTCATTGAATATTTTTTGTAGAGTTTAAAGCCAGCAATGGAGGAGTTGGTGCCTTACAATGACAACCGCATTTGTGTCAAGCATTTATATGCCAATTTTTGAGATGCTAGCCACAGGGGTGTGGCTTTGAAGGAGAAATTATGGCAGGTAGCCACAGCATACACGAAGAGGGACTTTGAGAGAGCTATGGAGGAACTTAAAGCCCTCAGTCAGCCTACATATGACTACCTGAAGGTTATAGACCCATCACAATGGTCTAGAGCATGGTTTAATACATTTTCAAAGTCTGACTTGGTAGTGAATAATCTTAGTGAATGTTTCATCCCGTATATTCTGCAAGCACATGATAAGCCAATTGTGACTATGGTGGAGACCATACGGAAGAAACTAATGGGACGATATCAGTTGAAAAGGGAAGCAATTGGTAAATGGGAGAATACAATCACGCCTCGGATAGTTGCGAAGCTTGAACTTATGCATGACCTGTCCATCTATTGTACTCCAACGTATGCAGGATGTGGTCAGTTTGAAGTTAACAATGCTGGTAGGCAATATGTGGTTGATTTGGAAAAGAGGACCTGTTCATGTTTGAGATGGGACATCACAGGTATTCCATGCCCGCATGCATACACATGTATTGTGTATTCTGACCAAGATCCCAAGGGATATGTGCATCATTACTATAGTGTGGAGATGTGGAGGGCAGCATACGAGCCTTTAATTTACCCTATTCCAAGTGAGGATCAGTGGCTCACTACCACATACGAGAAGCCCACTGCTCCTGAGGTTAGGAAATAACCCGGGAGGCCAAAGAAACATCGAAGAAGAAATGAGGATGATCGACAAGGAGCAAACAAGTTGAGGAAAACTGGTGTGCATATGACCTGTTCGAGATGTAATCAAGTTGGTCACAACAGAAGAAAATGTCCGCGTGGGAACGCAGACACACCCTCCTTCACTTCTGCAGCAGAATTTCAAGCTCCGTCATTTCCAGATGAACAAGTTAATGGCTACTTCTTCCTTATTTACTATACGGTATTCATTTACATATTGCTTGAAAATGTTGAGAATGTTAATTTACATTTAAATGTGGTACTAGGTCATTTCACAACCTCCAATGTCAGAGCCTTCACAACCAACAACCCAATCTATGCAAATTGGGAACGCTCCACCTTCATCGCCTTCGCAGGCAACATGGCAAACAAGTCCAACAGTACAGACTCCCTTGTGATAGACTTTGCAGGCAGCATGACAAACAAGTCAGGCAGGCCAAAGTAATCAACTGCAAGTCAATGTGGGTCGTGTAAAGATGTTGGCCACACGACCACCCAGGAGGCAGTCTGCAAGACTTGGGGGCCACCACTCACAGACTAGTACACGTAGACCCGTGTTTGTGGACTTAGACGTTGATACAAGCAATCCAGCACAAGGAAGACTGTGTTCTTGGGGCAATCCTGGAAGGGTAGGCATGCAATTCAGAGTTGGTCAACAGCCACCCAACACCCAAGTGCCTCCTGCCAAGGCTAATGTATCAGTGCAAAAATGGAAGGATGTAGAGTCATCTTCACGTGTGTAGAGGATGAACGAAGATAAAAAGGGGAAACAGAAGCGACCAAATTGGCAATATTGACTTGCTGTTGTAATGGTGTAGTTAGGGCTTAATGACATTACTGTTATTGAAAAACTTTTATTGTAATGGTCCATAGTATGGTGACATTATTAGGGTGACATTAGTTGTTGGCAATATTGACTTGCTGTTCCAATTGAGGGATTTTGATATGTAGGGTGATATTATTATTAATCATTATCAACACAGTAAGTTGTTGCCACAAAATTCACTTCATAACCAAATTACATACAACAAGTGATGTTCAATACAACAATCAAATTCAAAACAACAACCACAGTCAATACTCATCCAAAAAATTACATTAACCAATCCTACGCTATCATCAAGTAATGACGACCTTCATCAGCATGATGATACATTTTCATGCAGATAACAGCAACAACTAGAACAATTACAATGACACCACACCATATGCAGTTATTGTATTTCTTGTGCAAATATTTAGATTTTTCCTTCTCCTTATACAAAAACTGTTAAATATGTTCCATGCGCTCCGTCTCCATCACTAAGTTAGCCTCCAATTCCGTAGCTTTTTCCTTCAACTTATTGCATAACTCTTGGATATGCTCCCTGCGCTCCGTCTCCATCACTAAATTAGCCTCCAATTCGGATTTCTCAATCTTGAACTCACGACTCCGTATCTGGAGTCTGTTTCGTAGCTGGCCAACAAGATCTTCGCAAGTGGAGCAAATCATCATCTACCCAATCAAAAAATGTACAAAACCTGTCTCCACCCCCATGTTGACAACCAGGAGTCCAATATGGGCATCTCCAGAACTTCCTTTTGTAGTTATCATCCATAGTTGACACTCATAGATGTGCTCGTAGATTGCAACAGCAAAATGGGCCATTCAGTGGTGCTTTACCACCCCAGCTTGTGCTAGATGAACCAGTAGACATCTTTCACAACCTGCTGAAATATGTCAGGATTATGAGTGTAGAAAGGAAACAGTCAAAAGAGAGGTTCCAAAAAATTTCTACTCTATAGAATTGAACCAATATTATTCTTTACAGACTACTGCAGTTTTATACAAAATGATAAAAGAATCCTAACAAACTAAACTAGAACATTATCTAAGCATGGTATCGAATCAATATCATGGCAAATAAATTGGAACATTGTTGAGTTACAATGTACAATCATTTATAGCATTCTTGAGCAACAATAAACTCGAATTATTTTTTCACCTAACAACGTACAGTCATTTATAGCATTCTTGAGCTACATCAAGGCGGGAGATTTGTTATCAATATTAACAATCACTGAGGTACCTGCGATGGAGAAAGCAATTTGAATGAGAGCTCTACAAAAAAACTCCTCTGCAATGGAGTCACTGACAGCTCGAAGGGGATGCCGACGTTGTGGTTGGCAGCTTTGTTAGGGTTTGTCGTCGCCCACCTTCTTTGCAGTCTACCCCAGCTTATTTCTCCAATGCTCCTAATGGCTTCAAGTCAGATGTTCTTCACTTTGAAACAAAACCGTTTTTCGGCATTAATAAAACGAGTTGTTTTGGCCATGGATTTGGGGATTTTCAGATATGAAGTTCAGTTTGGGGAAATGGAAGCCGATGGAGTGAGGGGTGATTTTGTCTTTGCATTGAAGGATTAGCATGTGAGAAGCACGTGGGTGAGTCTTCCGTTTGATTTAGCTCTCATTGTAGATGGAAGGGGGGGATTGGGACGTTATAAAAGTAAGAGGGTTCACTTTGATGCAATCAATAGTTTTGGGGGCACATTGTGTATTGGGTGATAGTTGGAGTGGGCAAAATGTAATTAACCCATTTTTTGTCTTTTTAATTTAAAAATTAAATAAATGAAAAAAGTAGAGAGAAAATAATAAAAAGAGATAGATGAAAGAAGTGAGAAAAAGAAATAATAGAGAGAGAGAGAGAGAGAGAGAGAGAGAGAGAGAGAGAGAGAGAGAGAGAGAGAGAAATGTGTAAAAAATTTATAAATGGATGAGTAGCATCAAACTATACTTAGATTGATACTTTTAGGGCATTGCGTAGTAGAAAGATTATGACTTTATATTGTGGATCTTCTCTTTTTTTCGTGGGCTTGAAGCAAAACTTTCATAATTCGGTCAATATAAAGTCTTCCCTTAAAAAAGAAAAAGGTTAGAAAGAGATAGTTCAATTTTAGAAAGATAAACAATAAAAATTAAATAAGACTTTATTCTTCTTATTGAATTGAAGATGAAGCTTGATTTGAATTATCTCTATCACCCTTTATCTCTCTCTTTGGTGATGGTTGGAGAGGCTTGAGAGGAACTTGTAAGCATTCAACTTCTCCTTCAAGCATTTTGATGACTTTGTTCATTGATGGATGATCACTAGGCTTCAATTGTATGCCCCATAATGTGACTATCATCATCTTCTTACATATTTTCCTTTCATCTTCAGTAGCATCTTGTATTTCTATATTCCTTCCATCACAGAATTGATCATATATCCAAGTGGGGAAGTAAATTTGGCTTAAATGTTCTGTAGATGGGTTCAAGTTCTTTCTTCGGCTCACCATTTCCATCAATAGCATTCCAAAGCTATAGACATCAGCTTTGTATAAAATGCCTCCAATATTTTTGTAATGCATTTTAGGAGCCATGTATCCAAACGTTCCTCTGGCACGAGTCAAAGGAACAATGCTATCTTCCACCGGGTACAATTTTGCTAAGCCAAAATCTGAAACTTTGGGTTTCAAATTCTCATCAAGAAGAATGTTGTGAGGCTTAATGTCGAAATGTAAAATTTGCGTGTCACATCCTTGATGAAAATACTCAATCCCGCGAGCCACTCCTAAAGCAATATCATATGTTTTCTCGTAGTTGAGGATATTTGCCTCTGATGAAAAAATGTGTTTGTTTAGAGATCCGTTGGGCATGAACTCATATATAAGGGCACGCTTTGAACCATGAACACAAAAACTAATGAGTTGCACTATATTCACATGATGGATCCTTCCAATGGTTGCTACTTCATTGATAAAATCTTGCCCATTTGCTTTGGATTGGCTTAACATCTTTATTGCTACAAGACGTCCACTTCGAATTGTTCCTTTAAATACTATGCCAAATCCTCCTTTGGTCATTTTCATGGGGTTATTTTGGCTTTGTAGAAATTCCTCAACATCATCGTACATGGATAAGTACCTCCTTGGCCATTTATATATAAAAAATGCAATCACAAATGGAGCACCTAATACACTGATTGCAAGATGCCAATCTGGAAAGGAAAATACAAAAGTAATTACATGAAAGCGATCCTATTATTGTTGCACTATCAGTCTAGCTAGCTATTTAATTGTCACCCTTGTGTCGTACATTTTAAAAAATATATAGGTAGTATTCACAACCAATTACTCTATTTCAAAATTCTTGTTTCGTAGTTTAAGGAACGATTAATTTAGTAAAAAAATTAAAAAAGATAAAAAGAGAGAGATACATGAGATTCTTGCTGAGCAGTAATCCAATTAATAAACCTGCCAAATTAGCTGCAAAAGAAGTAAAAGAATTAATGTGCCAACAATGGTGTGATTACCGAAGAAAACCCATCCAATTATATATAATACATCTAATATCTTTTTGTGATAGAAAACTCACATCGTGAATTCAATAATTAACAATTAGGCCATTATTACAATGCTAGCTAAAATAAGATCGATAAAGCATGTAGTCCTAATATATATCATTATAGGAATTACTATTTGTGACGAAAATATATTTATTTTAATAAGAAATAGTCATTTTCATATGAAATAAATGAGAACAAATAAACAATTTAATTTGATATTCATGGGTAGAGTATTCAATAGGAATTGAAATTTGTGATGTTAAAGATAAGTTGAACGGTAATCCTCAGAATTAAGCATATCAATAATGGTACTACGTACTAATCAGAATCGGGCAATAGAGGAAAGTACGGATAAATTACAGTACAATCGTCTTATAAAACTTGTTTGTTGAACCCAAATTATGCAAGGTCGTATTGACTAAAAGGATAAATTTAAAACCGCCACTTGTCCTAAAAGGTTAAGGTGTTGGCAAAAGGTAGATTTAATTATTTATATTTATCTTAACACTTCCCTCACGTGTGGGCCATACTCTCCCTTAGTAAGTGGGCTGGACTAACACGTGGAACATTTAATTAATTAGTGAAGTGTTGAATCAAGATTCAAACTTGATTTCTACTCTAATACTTTGTAAAATCACTACTTGTTTCGAAAGTTTAAGCTAGTGAGAAAATATAGATTTAATTATTTATACTTATTAAAATTTTAGTTTGAAACTTAAGTATAGTGTTCATATTCATTGATTGATTGTCATGAGATGTTGAAAGTGATATTGATGATGAAGTGGGTAGCAGGCTAGCATCTGAAATATCAAATTTGGAGTGGTGGTCAATAATGAGTTGATAATAAACCAGAGCCGGCCAACAAAGGCTAACAATAAGCTAAAAGTTTGAGGTGAGATTTGGATAATGAGTTAAGTTGAGATAAGTTAAGGTGAAAGTTGAATAAAAAATTGTTAGAATATTATTATTATTATTATTATTATTATTATTATTATTATTGTTTTGGGATTTAAAATTTTTTAATTGCTTATTATATTTTGTGTGAAAATTTAAAAAAATTGTAACGATTAGATGATATGAGATTAAACGAGTTGAAATTAACTCTAAATCCAAATGGAGCTTGAGCTGTAACACCTAGCCCAGCCAAGCCTGCTTTAGAAAATTTTTGGGTTTATAGGTATAAAAAACCCATTTGGGTTTAGAAGTAAAATTTTTTTGGAAAACAGTATGGGCCTAAGATATTTTTGTGGAATATAATTTTTCAATAGGTTCTAAATCTTTTAATGGACCAAGTGGATCTTCATTGGAAAAAATTTATGGGACAAATGTAACCCCATACATTAACCCCATACTGCACGTTTTGTTAAAGAGCCTAGCCTGTGAAAATAATTTCAGAGTCGATGTTCTACATGTTCACGTCCATTTACTCACTGCATGCACACCACTCTCTCATCTCTAGGGTTTTCTTTTGGTCATCCATCCCTCTATATATACACGTATTGTTAGCCCTCAATCTCATGCACATAGTGTTCACCTTCAACCTTTAGACTAGAGTTGCCGCCGCACTTCCTCCTCATCAAAGAAGGTCAAACTGAGACCTCCACTCCGCTGCCGCTAGCAAGGCTTGTCCGCGACGACTAGTGGCACATCCGTGGTGTTGCTATGTTAGAAATCTAACCCCGTGCGTCCTAGCCACCGTTAGCACCACCGCGAGCCACCCATCCCACAGAAAACCTAGCCGTTGTCCCCTGTTTTAACTCACCAAAACAGAGCAACGACACCCTTGTCCTGATCAACTCGTTTTGGTGCTACCAGCCACGACAAGGAAATACAGCGTCGTCTATTAGAAGAGCAACAGAAAATGCCGGTGGTACACCCCTTGTCCATCATTTTCCTCACGGTAAGCCATCGCCAAACGTTTTTCACTGCCTCTCCATCCTTGTTCCCACAGGTTTTGCTCCCTCTCACCGTATTTCTCTATCTCTCATCAGTGGGTCTCTCTCTCATTGCTCTACATCTCTGTTCTCAGCCACCTAGCCGCCAGCGCATCCTCCGCATCCGCACAACTCCATTGCAGCTCCACTTCTCCCTGTGAGCCTCTACTTCGCAAATTGTTGTTTCACAAATGGGTGTTCATATAAACAAAGCTTCACGTAAAGCTGGTCTTGCATAAGATATTTTGTGTTGAATTACAATGTTACCCTTTTAATTACAAGTCATATTAGTCAGTTTTAAATTTTAATATGTAAAGGTGAGCATTATTTTTTTTTATATTTTATAATATTCTAAAAACTCTTAAATACAAAAGTTTTTATAAGTGATTTAAATTGTTTCTTGCAAAGGTAAGTAAGCGATAATGTTGTATTGTGTTTATTATGACCTAGTTTATTAAAGTTTTGATGTATAATTTAAAATATTTTGTTATAATTATATTTTTTAGTATTAAATTTTATAATTTGATTTCAATAGTAAATAGGTTAGATTTTTATATCATAGTCAGAGTTATTAAATGGATGTTGATGAATTTTGGGAAGCGATGAGATTTTAGGGTTATGAGAAGTTTAGGTGTTGAGGAATTAAAATAGGATATTTCAAGATTTCAGGCCTAAATATTGAAATATGTGTTCGATTGAAAATTTATGAAAATTACATGTTTATGTTATAGGTGAAGATTAATATTTGTTCGGCATTTTTTAGGAAATTTTTGAAAAGCTAAAAAGTCCAGGTAAGTGGGGTTTCTATGCTAGACTTTACATAAAAATAAAATGGGCTGAGGTTGATTTTTGAAAAGTATGCATGTTTGTTATAAAAAGAAATTTGAGCTTCCTTAGTTATTTGTTCTGCATTACTCATGAAATTTTATATAAAAGTAAAGTATTTTTAGGCATGACTGGTGTAGACATGAGCTATTTTGACATTTTATTTCTAAAATATGCAAAAGAGAGCGGATATGAAACTTTGTGCATAACTTATATTTTTGTGATAAGATTCTATTATGTTCTGAAGATGTTCTGTACTCTGATATGATATGATATGATTTTTGAAAAACCTCTAGCATAACATTTTGTTTCTGTTTCTGTTCTGTTTTGTTCTGATCTTACCACAAGTGTAAAACTGTGGCCTCTGTTCGGGCTGGTACCAACTTTTTTGTTTCTAGTGCACCCACTTTGGAAACAAAGTGATTTTTTACGTAGTCTTTCCTATGTGCATACTCAGGGCTCCGAGAATGAATAAGGGGAATATTCACATTCTGTTTCTACTAGGTTAGCTACCAGGGTTTGCACAATCCTACCACAAGGGTTAAACATGGTGTATGTTCTGATATGATAAGATAAGATAAATTTGTTCAGTTATACTCTGCCAAAGGAATTTTGCTTAAGAATGTTTTCTGAAAGTTTCGCTCTTATATTTTTGGTAACATGTTATGATTTTGCATTCTGAAAACAAGTATTTTGATTCTGCATTCTGAAAGAAAATATTTTGTTCAACATTTCGAATTCTGATAAATGCTCATGTTTACACACTAGTATATGTTCTCTGCTTACTGAGTTGTTGATAACTCACCTTTTATCTTCAAATATTTTTCAGATAATTTTGATGGTTTAGTTGGAGAATAAGAGTATAAAGTTTTAGCAATGTGTGATGATCGTAGTGGAATAAGTGCCTAAGGGTACAAGTGCTTATTTGAGAGTCTTAATTAGTAAATTGATTTATTTTCGGTTATTTTGATTTGATGAGTTAAGGATATTTTTTAGTCTTTGGGGAGTTTTTAGTTTATGTTATTGGAAATTTTTTTGTTGTTTATATGAAGGAACATAGATATTTGAGTTGAGTAAATGAATTAATATTTTATAGAGTTTTCTGGATTTTATAGTTGTGATATTGAATTTGATATTAAGTAATAAGAGCTAACTTTCCGGACCTTGATCAACAATAGAACTAAAATTAAAAGACTAAAAATAGGACTGAGACTTCAAACAATACTCAAAATAAACAAGAATCTAATTAAAAATGCTTATAGCAAATAAAGATATTCCGAATACATGGATTTGAAATAAAACTTAGTTGAACGATGATGAAAATTTTGTGAGAAGTAAAGATGGCAGAAAAACTTTTGAGTTCTTTCTTCTATCATGTCTATACAAATAATTATTTGTATCTCGCGTGTATATATACATATATATATATATTTTATAAAAGAGCCGGAAGCCACTCACCAAGCAGCCTCATCCCAATTTTATTGAAGAAAAAGACTTCACTTATGGCGGAGGAATACCGTGAAACAAACAAAAATATATCCCAAACCAAATAATCAACAAACCCAAACCCCAAAAACCAAGAAAAAAACTAAGGATAACTTTGAAACCATTACTTCCTTATTGAAGGACATCCCAAAGCATCTAGCCTAATAATGTCCCTCAATAGCCTCGGTATGCACTCACCAGGTAAAAAAACCCTATTTAGACCCTCCTCGCCTATCCTTGCCAAAAAATCCGCTGCTTTGTTACCTTCTCTAAATTGATGCACCAGTAGGAATTGAACTCCATCTAGTTCTTGAAGGAGAGAGTCCCAATAATCCCAAAGATACCATAAATTACAACATCGCTTCTTCACCCAATCAACCACTACCTTAGAATCACACTCCAAAATAACATTTCGACAATCCATCTCTTTACATAGCCGGACCCCTTGAAGTAACGCTCTTAACTCAGCCTCATTGTTTGTTCCGAACCGATAGTGAGCAGAAAAACCTGCTTTCATCCGACCCCTATGGTCCCACAAAACACCACCCCCACCACAATTCCCTGGATTGCCACGACAACTTCCATCCACATTCAATTTCCACCATCCCACAGGTGGTTTTAACCATACAACTTGCAATGGTTTACGTACTACCTGTTCTAGAATATTCATTTCCAAAGCCTTCAAGACCTGTGCATCAACTTTGGAGACTTTCTTATCATGCAAATCATTTACCAGAATACCCAGCCATATCTGAACAGCTCTCCAAATTTCCATAGCACTGGTAAGAACTCCCTCCATCCTGGCTTGACAGCGTCGACGCCATAATTTCCAAGTAATGATGCTTGGTAACAGGCCAACTAAAATGCCCTTCTGCGTTCCTTTTTTTGCACACGCCATCCAAGCCTCCACCCGATGCCCCCAGGTCCTGGTTTGTACACCAATACCCAGAGCCAGTGTAGCAAAATGCCAAACCTGTTCTGCAATCTCCCCAGTAGCAAGCACATGGTCTAGTGTTTCGGTCTGTGGGAAATGACAGCAGTTACACTTTGAAGCCATAACAACTCCACGGGACTGCACCTTAGTATCCGTAGCTAATAATTTAAAACGTGCCCTCCACATGCAAATTGATATTTTCTTCGGCAAATATTTACTCCATATCCAATCCATCTAACCATGATAATCTCCTCTCACTCGGATTAACTCCCATGCACTGGCTATTGTAAAATCTCCCCCCAAAGTAGGTTTCCAGATTAAAATATCTTGCCTAGTGCGCCCTGCACCAATTTCCCTCATCACCTCATCTGCCAACTCCTCACTAGTTAGCTGTTGGAGCATGTCACAGTCCCATGAATTCCCAACCCACACGTCTTTAATTTGTAATGAAGGCATACTAACTACCCCCACCAAATTGCATAAAGGACCATTCGAAAACCACCTATCATACCGTAAAGACGAGCTCCCCTCTCTCACTCTAACTTTGGAAGCCTCACAGACATCATGCATAACTGAGACTATAGAACTCCAAATTCTCAAACTGTTGTTGCGAGCTACCATCAACGAATGATTGTATGTAATTAATATATATCTGATCTTATTTGCAAGTTTAAACTATTTTCATGTTTCATTGCTTAAGGAATGATTGGTTAAATGATGAAAGAAGACAAATAGATCAGAGAGATACAAATTCTTACCGACGTTCCCTGAGGATCCAATACAATAAGCTAGCTGCGGCAGATGCAGAAAAGAAATAAAGGTAAGTGGTCAATTAATTTATATACAACGTGATTTAAATAATCTGATGAGTCCAATTAGTCGAACGAAACTGTATAAACAAATAAATATAATAACTAGTTGTATACTACCAACAGTTAATTTTCAAATTTTCATTGAAGAGGGGAAGCTAGTGTAAGGGGATTTTACCGATGAGCCATAACAATCCAGTATAATAAGCTGCAGCACATGGAGAAATGAAATAAAGGTAAGTGATCAGCTAATTTATATATAAAGTGATTTAAACAAAACTGTATAAACAAATCTATCCATAAACTGGGCTCTAGTGATCTGTACGTAGGGGCTTGGCAAAATCTTGGCTTAGAAGAAGTCAACTCATATATTATATAATTGACAGACGCATGCATCAGTCTTTAAACAATTTTTGGTAGTGAGTTTATATTAAAAAGCATTATCTTGAAAGGTGACTCTCTCTAGGTTATTAATAGCATCAAGCAATATGATTCTCATTGTAATAGAGTAGATCTGGTTATTACAGTTGTGAAAAATATGCTTTTACAATTTGATCAATGATTTAGAAGAGAAGCCAATGTTGAGATGGATCGGATTGTCTATCTTGTGTTCTTTCCCTTCTCTGATGGAGTTTTATTAATAAAACATCTTATGGGGATTGAAAACTCACCTGTAGTTGTGACCTGTTGTAGTAAGAAAATAACGAAAGTGTTTCCTGGATGTTTTGACAAAAACATGAATCAACGTATAATAAATATCTCATTAGAATTCTGATCTCGAATTTATTAATTACTCACCCCATCGGTTGCAATAAACTTGATTATCGTACTCATGGAAGTAGCAATTATCATATCCGTAGCTTCCACAATAAATCCGGTACCATGAAAGCACAAAACCATATGAGAATACATTGCGGATGTCTGTACAGGAAATATTAGGATGAGCATAAATTTGTCCTGGCCACGATGCCAGAAACATTTGCTCTATCGTGCACGACTCCTCCACATCCATCACATTCGCTCCACCAACAATAAGATATATGTACCGTTTGGAATATTGAGAAAAAAAGGAGTTGGAAGAAGACCCATATCCATTATTTATATTAGAACAATTCCTAGAAGTCGTGTTCCAATAGAAAGGGGAAGCCCAACTCACTGGCTTGTCACAATTCACAATAACCACAACTTCTGTAAAAAGTGAAATATCCCAGTCCGGCCAACTCCAACTGAAATTATAGTAGTTTAGAAAATAACGAGGGATGAAGGAGTAATTATCCTCCTGAATACCTGCGTCTACAATTCGGATTGTGTAGTTGTTGTAATTGATTTGGCTTACGTAGTATTTACTACCATCATGTAAAGATAACAACGTGTGGTTGTTCTCATCACATGAGAGCTCATACCTTTGGTCTCCGCAGTTTGGGGGATCGCCTTTTAGTCGAAACGGATAGCTGATGTTGGGGATATTGCCACAGGAAGAAGGAGGACAGTAGTGATCAGTATTATTAAGACTAGAAGCTGGAGGAACATTAAGGATTAGGACAAGAACAGTACTTATAAGGACCCTGAGCTCAGCAGGGAAAGCCATTCCTCTTCGGCCCAACAGCAGAGAGAGCCAGAGATCAGGGAGATCAGAGAAAGAGATCAGAGGATTAGGGGAGATTTGGTCGTGGTTTCCACTGCTGTCTGTAGACAAACTTCTATTGGTAGTGGTTTGTCAGCAAACTTGTTTGCTACGAAATTATACTTATAATATTTATTCAGAAATTGAATGCGAAATTGGTCTATACTTAATAATATTTTTATTTTGAATGCATGCCATGCGTGAAACCTGACATTTTGAAATCTATGCACCACCAACTGCCAGTATTATATGTAGCCTTTGGAATATTGGGATATGTGAAGTCAACTTTCAACATTTATTATTGTAACCTATATGTATCATATATAAACTAACGTTACGTTCTTTACTACGCCAACCCTTATGATTGGAACATGTTTTTGTATATGTTAATGGACGAAAATTATTAAATGATCTTATTTCTAAATAATTCTTATAGTTTATTTACACTTTTACTTACAACACTTATTTTGTTAGGTTTTTTTTTTTAAATTAAATTTTAAAATTTGAATTTAATGAATTTTAACGTAACAATAACTGATATGTGAAAAAGTAAATTTTTTTTTGTAAGTTTTTAGTTTTTTTCTTCCTTAAAATAATCGGATATGAACCTAATCCTAAGCATGTCATAGCACACGGCAAAGACAAAATTATTTACATAAAATTTGCACAAAAGAAACTTCAGGAGTAAAAATATACTTTTATTTTTGTTTAAGAGACAATGCAATTGAGGCAAAATAGACAGTAAAAAAATATGAAAAAAACAAGAGGAACTTATCATTGAAATCAAAATCTTGGTAATTTTGCTTGCCAAACAAAATATATTTTAGAAACTAATAGACAAAAGGACAAAAAGGTCGCTTTATCATCAAACCCAAAGTACTAATAAACCTCAAGAACAAAAACCGTAATTTTCCTCTCAAGGACAAAAAGGTAATTTTCCATCAAACACAAACTATTAACAAACCCAAGGATAAAAAGATAGTTTTTCCCATCAAACAAAATACACTATTCACACGGAGATAACCACGTTTATAAATGAAAAATTATATTTGTAATCATATATAATTACAAATATGGGATTTGAATGAAAAAAGTTAATCTTTTAATGCTGAATCCCACTCTTTTTTAAAAAGAGTGCCCAATGCTTGCATAACCTATGAATGGATCTAACATTACTCTTGTGGATATAGTTTCGTCAGGAAAGTATGATGTTGTGCTCCTGTGCTTCTTTTTTATGGGATGCTTGTGCTTAGAAAATGAGATGAGATAAGAATTTTAAGAATAATAATTAAATGGGTTGAGTTAAGATTTTATTGGTTTTTGAAAAATGAGAGAGAAAAAGTTAAATAAAAAATATTATAAAGTTAAAGAATACTGCTACATATACTTCGAGTTTTAGTTACATTTTTACTTACAAAACTCATTTTGTTAGTTTTCCTTTGAAATTCTTATTTTGATTTTTAAATTTCATGATTTTGAGCCTATAAATAACTAACATGTGGAGAAAAAACTTTTTTTGCTGAAAAGCTCGATTGGTATAGTAAATTGGCTTCTATCAAGGGTGGGCTGGTGAGGTATTGCTTGAGGGTCTCTAATGGTTGGTCACACTCATCGTTCCAAGTCTACGCCTTCTGCCTGACCTTGAAAAATGGTAGGCATTTTTCCGTCAACCTAGACACGAACTGATTAAGGGTTGCCACCCGACCGTCAAGTCTTTCTACGTCGTTAATGTTCTGTGGTGGGGCAATGTTGAGTATGGATTCCACCTTCTCTAGGATGGCCTCCATCCCTTGCTTAGAAGTCATGAAACCCAGGAACTTTCCATATTAGCTACCGAAAACATACTTTGCAAGGTTGAGCTTCATCTTGTAGAGCCGAAGCCCCACAAAGGCCTCACGTAGGTCAATCAAGTGTTGTTTAGGGATCTTACTCTTAAGGAGCAAGTCGTCTACATAGACTTCCATGTTTCACCTTATTTGTTCCTTGAACATGCGGTTCATCAGTCTTTGATAAGTAGCTCTAGCATTTTTTAGGCCAAAAGGCATGGCGGAGTAGTAGTACAGCCCCCTCGCGGTGATGAATGACATTTTTTCCTCGTCGTCAGGGTTTATGAGGATCTGGTTATATCTTGAATAAGCATCCATGAAGCTTAGCATGCGGTGGCCCGCGGTGGTGTCCACTATCAAGTCGATTTGGGGAAGAGGGAAACAGTCTTTTCGGCAAGTGTTGTTCAAATCGGTGAAGTTGACACACATTCTCTATTTGTCGTTAGCCTTCTTCACCAGCACGACCCTGGATAACCAATCCGGGTAGTGTGCTTCCCAGATGAACCATGCGGCTAATAGGCAGTTGACCTCCTTGGTGATGGTGGCACATTTCTCGACATTGAAACTTCGACACTTCTGCCTGACCTTCCTGGCCTTGGGGTCTACTCATAGATGGTGTTGGATTATGCCAGGATCGATCCCATTCTGCTGCTGATCCTGACTTTGGCCTCTGGGCGGTTTGGGTCTGGGGGAGCCAACTCAAGTGGCTTGTTTGGCTCCACTTGTCGAAGGCTTGCTCATCCCTGACCTCCTAACAACATTCCAAAGTTATAGACATCGACTTTGTATTAGATACCTCTAATATTTTGTAGAACAACTGAGGAGCCATGTATCCTAACGTTCCTCTCATAGCAGTCAAAGAAACTGGACAACTTTCTACCAGATATAATTTTGCCAACCCAAAATCTGAAACCTTAGTGTAAAAATCTCATCAAGAAGAATGTTATTAGGCTTATATCAAAATGCAAAATCTGCATGTTGAATGCTTGATGTAAATATTCAATCTCATATACGAACCATTCCTTGATAAATATTATATATTTTCCTGTAGTTGAGGAGGATATATGCCTGTGACATAAAAATGTATTTGCCTAGAGATCAATTAGACATGAACTCATATATAAGGGCACACTTTGATCCATGAACACAGAAACCAATGAGTTGCACTACATTCATGTGATGGATCCTTCCAATTATGGTTACCACTTCATTGATAAAACCTTTTCCGTTTGCTTTGGATTTGTCTAACCTTTTCATGGCTACAAGACATCCACTTCAAAGTGTTCATTTAAATACTATGCTATATCCTTCTTCACCCAATTTGTCCCTAAAACCCTTGGTCTACTTCTCAATTTTTTTAGTACTAATGCCTTTTTGGCAAGAGGTTATTATTGCTTTGCAGAAATTATTCAACAACATCATACATTGATAAATGTCTTCTTTGCCATTTATATAAGAAATATAATCACAAATGGAGTGCCTAATATAGGGATTATGGCCACATCTCATCCTAGAAAGAAAATACCAAAATAATTAAAAGAAAATGATGCTACTGTTTCAGGACCTATTGTGTCCACATTTTTTTTTTTTTTGTTGCAAAATATAGTTCACTACAACAAAAAATGGCCTTTTGCAACGAAAATTTTGCAACGGCAATTTCTCATTGGTATTAACCATGAATAGTGGACTGAATATTATGTCCAACGATATTTTTTGCAGCTGCAACAAAGATGGCCATTGTAAATAAGATATACATTTCCAACGAATAAAATTCATTGCAAATAGTAATACATACATACATAAGTGTGTATATATTTGCAACAAATCGAACCTCATTGCGAGTAATAACTTTTCCCAATGCAAACTCAAATCCATTCAAATAAGTGTGTAATTGCAACAAAATAAGTGTGTAAGTGCAAAATAAGTGTTGTTACAAATAATAACTAATACATCATTCTAAAATTTATTTGCAACGGGTCAAAACTCATTCCAAATAACAAGCTTTTCGAACAAGAAATTAAATCCTTGCAAATAAGTGTCTGATTGAAACAAATTAAGTATTTCACTGTTAATAATGGATATTTGCAACAATTTTTTTTTTATCCTTGCAAAAGAAACTTCCGGTTTGCAAATAAAAAGCTTTCCTAATGAAAGGTTAAATCATAGAAAATTAGTGTCTAATTGCAACGAAATAAATATTTCACTCTTAATAATGGGTATTTTGCAAAAGAAACTTACGGATTGCAAATAACAAGTTCTCCAACGAAAGGTTAATCGTTGCAAATAATAACAAATTTTCCCAACGAAAGGTTAAGTCCTTGCAAATGATCGTTGTCAATAATAGGTATTTGCAATATTTTTTCATCCTTGCAAAAGAAACTTGTTTGTAATGGGTTTGTTGCAAATAATAAGTTTTCCCAATGAAAACTTAAATCCTTACAAACAAGTAGTATTCCCATCTCGATTGGGTTGGGTACGAGAATTCGTTCGATGCACTCTGGCCTCTCATATATACACTAATGCCCAACCCAGCACAAGCCCATGGAGGAAGCCCCCCCCCCCCCCCCCCCCCTCAGTTTCTTCTTTTCCTCCCCTACTCTTGTTGGCCCTACCTTTCTCTATCTCTCTCTCTTCTCTAGCTCTTCTCGACATTCTCTCTCCCTATGTGCCGCTGCAGCCAAAGCCTTGCCCCACCGTTGCCAACAACGTCGCATGAAGCTATCGGTAAATCTTCTCCTTAGTCTCTCTCTCTCTCTCTTCCCTCCTTTCTTCCCCCAGTTTTGGCAACGCCATCAACATCTGCTGTCATCCAACATCGAGACTAGGCTGGTAAGCCCCCTTAGTCTCTCTGGTTCTCTCTCTCTCTCTCTCTCTCTCTCTCTCTCTGTGTATCTCACTCCCTCCTTCTTGGTGGTTTGGATTTGTCGCCACCTATGCCATTCCAGCCACTGTCGCGCCACCTCACACCGGTAAGCCTCTCCGCATCCTCAATTTGTCTCTATTCTTCCTCCCACTCTCGGTCCTGATCTATCAATGTAAGTTATTGGTATTCTAAATGTGTAACCAAATTAACTAGTATCCAATAGTCATAGGGTTTTTGGATTAAAGGTTGGGTCTATAAAAATTGGTATCCGTGCAGGGACTATGTTAAGAGTTCAAGTCACCGAGGGGGCAACCTATAAGTTGGATTAAAATGTCAAGTCATTGAATACTGATAGATAAATGAAGCTGCCGAAAGGGAAAGGGATCACCTAGAACTTTTGGATCAATGGTTGGTGTGACAATCCTAACCTCCACTTGTGAATTGGCAGAGATTTGAAGAGGATATACAACAAATGGTCACACATCCCCATTCATGACATGCAATGCAGCCTACTGATGATCTAGTAATATGCAATAATCACAGCGGAAAGTCAAATTCATAAAAATTTGCACAAGAATTTCTAAAAACATACCTTCATAAATACTTTATAATCATAGTTCAGCCTCTTAGTACTGTTTGAGGCATTTACACACTAAGTTTAAAATTATTAAATGGACAATATATATATATATATATATCTCCTTATTCACGTCTTGGTTTCGAAGGGACTTCATAAAGACTTATTCAGAACATATGTTTGATGTGTTGAATGATATGCAAGGCCTTCTTTAGAAACATGAGCATCATCTCTATCTGCTGATCCAGGTCCAATCCATTCTCTATTATCTTGATCAACTAACTCACATCCATATCCATCCTGTGATCTTATTACAACTTCTGTTGTTCCATTGGAATAACAATTTAGAAAAATAAAATGGTGGGATTTTATGGAAATCTCAGTAAGTTAGCAACCAACATACAATGAAATAACATAAATATGATAAATAATAAACAAGAAATGCGTGAATGCAGAAAACACACCTTTTTTTTTTATCCAAATTTCTTTGTGGAAACATGTTTTGAACAACTTTTGGATAAACATAACAAATTTTCTTACAGAGAACACTAGTTCAAAGAAACAGAGTTTTGCATTCTTTTGTTTTCTTTCAATTATACAATGTACATGACACGACACGACACAAATATCCAACAACCAACAAATACCAGCATAATCCAATCACACAAACAACTTCATCGTCCAATCCAACCGACCCCCTTACTCCTCGGACTTAGTCCGACACAACCAAACCAATTCACAATAAATATAAGTTAGTGCAAAAATACATTTAAATCTCAAAAGTTCTTTGGAATATACTTACAGTGCTATAATATACTTTTCGAATGATCACGAATATGCTAGAAATGGCAGCACAGCAATGAAACAGTGCTTAGGGGTGTTGGTGAAGCTAATGGTGGTGGTCATTGGCCGTGGGTGATGGCGTGGGCGGCAGTTGGAAGCTAAAACACTCAAATCAGAAATGAAGATGGAGGAGCTTCACTGGTGGCGGATCGGGGCTGAGGCTGGGTGGGTTAGGTGGCTGGGAGGCCACTGGTGATGGGGTGAATATGTGGTGGCCAATGGTGACGTGATGGTGACACTGGAACGAAAGATGGCCGCAGCTTGAAGCTATACGTGGGGGTTGACGGCAGCGAGGGAGGAGCGAGAAATAGAGAGGGTAGTCAGTGGCCAAAGGGGAAGAGAATGGGAGGGGCGGTGACGGTAACGGCCGGCGCACAACAACGCTATGGGTGGAAGAAGAAAACGGACGGGGAGAGAAGTGAGGGGTGTCGCGCTCACGAGAGAAAAAAGCAGAGGGAAAGTGGAGAGAAAGGAAAATAAGGAAAAAAAATATAAAAGAGAAGAGGAGAAAGAAAAAGGGGAAAATAAAAAATGAGGGAAAGAAATGACATCCAGTCTTTCAACTCGGGGTCTCGAAACTGATCCAACGAAAATGAATTCAACACGGCAATTTAAATAAAACTAATTTAAACACAGTGACTAAGTAAAATAAAATAATAAAAATCTAACAATAAATTAATTTAAAATAAAGATCATTTAAAAATAATGAATAGTAATTAATAACAATAAAACACGCTGAATTAAATTTCACAGTTAAAAGTCATAAAATAATACCATGTAAATCATCTAAAGTTTAAAATAATAAAGCTCATAATCCTAAGAATTGAAATAATTTCTTAGTGAAAATACACATAAATACGGGGTATCACACCAAAGTGGACAAGGGTCGTAGGTCTAAAAAACTCAACTTTTGAACAAGGACAAACGAAGACTTGGGATGGCTAGGGAAGGACTTAGGGGTGTTGGTGAAGCTACTAGTGGTGGTGGTTGGCCGTGGGTGGCGGCATGGATGGCGGTCGAAAGCCAAAAAGCACAAATCAAAAAATGAAATGGTTGAGCTTCATCGGTGGTGGATCGGAGCTGAGGTTGGATTGTTTAGGTAGCTGGGAGGCCGCCAGTGCTGTGGTGGAAAGGTGGTGGCCAATGGTGACGCAACGGTGGCGCTGGAATGAAAGATGGCCACTGCATGAAGCCGTGTGTGGAGGCTAATGGCAGCACGAGAGGGGCTGAGAATGGAGGGGAATGGTCGCCGGCCGGAGGGGAAGCAAAATGGGGGGTCGGTGACTGCAATGGGCGGTGCATGGCGACATTATGGGCTGAAGAGAAACCGGACGGGAAGAGAGGGTAGGGTTGTTCCGCGTGCGGGAAGAGAGAGATGCAGTGGAAAGGAGAAAAAGGAAATGAAGGAAAACGAAAAAGAAGAGAAGAAGGAAAAGAGAAAGGAAAAAAATGAGGGAAAGAGATGAGGTCTAATCCTCCCAACTTAGGTCACAAAATTGATCCAACGAAAAGAATTTCAAAACAGTAAGTTGGATAAAATAATTTAAACACAGTGACTTGTTAAAATAAAATAATAATAAAAATCCAACAATATAATAATTTTAAAATCCAACGTTAAACTGATTTAAATAGAAAACAATAATTAATATTAAGAAAGTATATCAAAATAAATTTCACAATTTAAAAATCATAAAAATAAACCAATGAGATATCCGATAAACTTAAAACAAGAGAACCAATATTTAAATTAATTAAAATAATCGTTCAATTAAAATATACTAAAATACGGGGTATCACAGTTGTGGCCCTGTTGAAGCCATTCTCTTTTCCTTAAGAAGAATGTACCACAAGACCTTCAATCAAACTGCATCATCTATTAGTGAAAAAGGTTTTTAAGTCCTAACTAATGAAAGGATACTGCAAAATAGTCACATTACCAACAACTTCTACAAGCATTGGCTTACTCTTAAGGAAACATTATTTACTTTAAGCTGATTCTAAAGTAAAATACTCCCCTCTAATAACAAAATTCAAGCCCACTGATTTTTTTCAAAAGTAGAGAAGCAAAACCAGTACCTAAAGCAGCCCCTGTTTTTATAAGCCAAAAATTCAGGCTTCCAGTGCAGTGCAGTGCTTTCAGAAAGGAGTCTCAAAAACTTAAACCTAGCATCTTCCTATTGCAGTGCTTTCAGTAAAGTCCAAAAGCTTTTTCCATTTTTCAAATTATATATAACTCTTTATACATTAATTAGTACTACTTTACACTTGAATATTATATATAAAACAACATACTCTCTCTCTCTCTCTCTCTAGTTTGTTCTACCCAAAAGAAGACAATCTGGCCATACTCTACTGAGGATCATTCACACGCATGGCTTAATAGTTATTTGAAAGGATAAAAAGATTAGTAAAACCATATTGCAAAAGAGATAGAAAGAAAAATAAAGTATATAAAAGGATTTAAAAGTTTAAAACTAAAATTCCAACCAATATTTAGAGCGCTAGCAAATACTAAATCCACCAAATCTACAAAATGTGATTCTGAGCAACTGAACATTAAACAAAAAGCAGTAGCTTACATAGAGAGATTTTAGTTTTGGAAAGATGATTGATTTCAGCCCCAAAGAAAAATGGTAGCTTACATCCTATTAAGATTTTAGTGGATACATAAATATGATGAGTACAACAGCTTACATCCTATCAAGGTTTTAGTGTACATTACAGAAAAACAAAAACAAAAAACAAAAAACAAAAAAGAAAGAGTAAACTTAATTGCAGATATATCATTTCTTTCATGTAAATAAACAGATTCATTACACACTACAAGAAAAATAGACTTTTGTGACTATTTAATTGCGGTGAAAAGGCTATTTGTGACCAAAACAGACTCATTTTAGCTGTAAATAGTCATTTCGCTGGAATTAAATGGCCACAAATAAGCAGTTTTCTTGTAGTGACATGTATTCCAACTTTGTGGCTGCTAAACTACTCGTGCAAATTCTAGTCTAGCTTGCTAATAACAAAAATTTCATATTTCAATAAATGCAAATTACAAACGAACATAAGGCATACCATACTTTATTTTGAATAACATGATATATTATAAGTTAGGGGGATATTATGATCAATTGTCATTTGATCAGTCTTTGACCATTGATTAGGAAGCTTTTTTCACCTTTTTTCTTTTTTGCTTATGTATGTTATGAAAACAAACCATTATGATGAGCACAAGGAATAAACACAAAGAAGAGTTAGTGTCGAATAGAAGAAAGACTTGTAAGATCTATAGAGAACAGAACATGCATGAATCATATGGCGCTTAGGTAATTGAAGAAGACACCAAAATCTTGCCTTATGTCCCATGGCATAATTGGCTGGGTTGTCAACTAACGCATTACATTCGCCGTAAACATTTGGCAAGAGAGTACTATGTACGAAGATAAGAACTTGGAGTTACAACCAAGTCCTAAAACAAATGGAAAAAAAACTATACCAGCTAACTATCTATACAACACTGAAAAGTAAACTATATTAATAAAACTTTACAATGTAAAACATGATTAAAAACTACAAAGTATGACTAAACTTTGGCAATCCATGTTAAATGATCTAATTTGAATTTTGTCCATGCTAATCTAGGCAAAAGCTTGAAAGATAGCTATGGAACAAGTTTAGTGGTAATTTGGCTAGTGGTAAAGATTTTGGGAGGAAAAGTTTATTATTCTTAATTTTTATTAAAAAAAAGCATAAGAAGTAAAATTTTGGAATTTTTTTCAGCTAGAGGCAGAGGCAGGCCTAGCTAGGCTTAGTATGGAATATTGGAAATAAATTAAAGAGAGGTAGTAGTAGTCAGTTAAGCCAAGGTGACCTGCATGCATAATGCTTAATTTGGACCAACAGCTAGATGGCAATCAATTTGTAGACATGAATTAATGCGAAACTAACAGTATTACTTTGAAACCTCATGCAAGCATGCAGCTGCAGGCAATTAGTCGTGATCATCAATCATCCTTGGCTATGGAACCCACAACTGCATGCCACACGCACACACAAATTAAAACTGATCTTTAATCTGATGCAATGTAGTACAGTGCAAAACAAATATGAATGTTCACAAAAATCTGAATGTAGTGCGGTGTAAATGAAGAATGTAACCATGGTCTTTTATACTCTTGATATATGCAGTAAGTACCTGTAGTGATAGAATCAGAAACACCTTCTAAGTTCACATGCTCACATCTAAAATTATCAACATAAATTATGTTTAAAAAGCCTTTAAAAGGGGAAGTTGAAATTATCAACATAAACACCTTCTAAGTTCACATGTTCACCTTCTAAGTTCAAATGTTCACATCTAAGTTCAAAAAACCACGGTCGACCTTCCATAACTCTGTTCTTATCCTCCAAATTTTTGAAATTTACCAGGAAACGATTATCACCAAATTCCTTGAATTTGATCCACCCTTTCAAATTCTATACCTGGGACACGGTAGTACGAAAATCTTCCTTATTCACACCTTTGTTAGCCACCACCTATGGTTAAAAATAATGTTGTCCTCGAGTCTCAGGAACTTGGTGAGTCTCTGAAGAAATAATAATGGCATGTTCTTCTTCCTCAGTTAACTTTAGTCTTTCCCAAAGGGAAGAAACATCACTCTTAGCCATGCTAAAAACTCTACAGGAACAACTTGAGAAACAAACTTCTTTGCCTTGACAAAGAAAACTTTTACCTCACTCTCTCTCTCTCTCAGGACCTCAATAAGTGCATTTTTAATCACCGAATATACTTGGAAAGGGAACAACAACTATGATTTGGTTTAATATTAACCCATATTTTATAGTTAAGTACATATTTGGGATTGCGGTGAGAAATATAGCTTATAGCCTTAGGGCTTATAACTTATAACTTATACTATTAAAAAATTATTTGCTGTCTAGTAACCATATATTTAAAGAAATTTTAAAATAATAAAAAAATGATTTCTAAGGTATAATATTTAGACCCATAGCCTATTCATGAAAAATGCAATAAATCTCAATTGGACGTTTCTCATTTTAGCCTATAAATAAGATCCAAAATCATCTACTGAATTTTAACGGCCCAAAAATTAAAATTCTTGGCCTATGGGCCTAACTAAAATTCCAAGCCTACCTCAATAAATCTTAAAATCTTGGCCTATGGGCTCACCCAACATTGCTTATTAAACATAATTTTAGGCCCAATTAAATTTCACGTTGGGGTGTTATATGAACAACCACAGCTAATAAGCATATAAAAATAATATAGACGTTAGTTTAGAATTCTGAATATTATTGGTGAACTTGTATTAATTTTGGGACACTTTTATATGGACCGTTACAATTTGAGGCACTAAAGTTGACTAATAGCATTAATTACGTTTTATTTTCTAAAATACTCCTATTGATTATTTAGGGCAATGCTAATTGAACTTATATCCGCGTGACATTCTCGTCTATACATCACTTTCATTAAAAAAAATACAAGAAAAGAAAAAAAAAACTTGTAAAAAGTCATGTATTATCTACTGTATGCTATGTTTATTTATTACTACCAATTATTAATATGATCACTTCTGAATAAAATAATATTGATGCTATCACAGATGGAGATCAGACATGACTTGCTGTTACATATTGTAATTACATATTGTAAGAGCACTTCCGATGGTTAATATATATATATTTTTTATCTGAAAAACTCATTACATCCTACTTTTCCTATTTTAACTAACTATTTTTTATGAGTACCATTCATGATTCAACAACTTATCTAATTTTTTTATATATTTAATTTAAAAATTAAATAAATGAAAAAAAGTAGAGAGAAAATAATAAAAATAGATAGATGAAAGAAGTGAGAAAAAGAAATAGAGAGAGAGAGAGAGAAAGAGAGATGTGTGTAAAAAATTTATACATGGATGAGTAGCATTAAACTATATTTAGATTGATACTTATTTTTAGGGCACAACGTAGTATATATACTACGACAAGCGTAAAAAGATTATGACTTTAGATTGTCGATCTTCTCTTTTTTCATGGGCTTGAAGCAAACTTCTCTTAAACAAGGATAGAAAGAGATAGTTCAATTTTAGAAAGGTAAACAATAAAAATTAAGTAAGGCTTGATTCATCTGATTGAATTGATGCTGAAGCTTGATTTGAATTATCTCTAGTTCCCTTTATCTCTCTCTTTGGTGATGGTTGGAGAGGCTTGAGAGGAACTTGTAAGCATTCAACATCTCCTTCAAGCATGTTGACGACTTTGTTCATTGATGGACGATCGCTAGGCTTTAATTGTATGCACCATAATGCGACTATCATCATCTTCTTACAAAGTTTTCTTTCATCTTCAGTAGCATCTTGAATTTCTATATCCTTTCCATCATGGAATTGATCATATATCCAAGTGGGGAAGTAAATTTGGCTTAAATGTTCTGTAGATACATTCAAGTTCTTTCTTCTACTCACCATTTCCATCAACAGCATTCCAAAGCTATAGACATCAGCTTTGTATGAAACACCTCCAATATTTTTGTAAAGCATTTCAGGAGCCATGTATCCAAACGTTCCTCTTGCACGAGTCAAAGGAACAATACTATCTTCCACCGGGTACAATTTCGCTAAGCCAAAATCCGAAACTTTGGGTTTCAAATTCTCGTCAAGAAGAATGTTGTGAGGCTTAATGTCGAAATGTAAAATTTGCATGTCACATCCTTGATGTAAATACTCAATCCCGCGAGCCACTCCTAAAGCAATATCATATGTTTTCTGGTAGTTGAGGATATTTGCCTCTAATGAAAAAATGTGTTTGTTTAGAGATCCGTTGGGCATGAACTCATATATAAGGGCACGCTTTGAACCATGAACACAAAAACCAATGAGTTGCACTATATTTACATGATGGATCCTTCCAATGGTTGCTACTTCATTGATAAAATCTTGCCCATTTGCTTTGGATTGGCTTAACATCTTTACTGCTACGAGATGTCCACTTCGAAGTGTTCCTTTAAATACTGTGCCAAATCCTCCTTCACCCAATCTTTCCCTAAAACCTTTGGTCATTTTCTTAATTTCTGAGAAAGAGTACCTAATTGGCATGAAGTTATTTTGGCTTTGCAGAAATTCTTCAACAACGTCATACATGGATAAGTGTCTCCTTCGCCATTTGTATATCAAAAATGCAATCACAAATGGCGCGCCTAATACAATGATTAGCGTACGCAATTCTGGAAAGGAAATTACAAAAGTAATTATAAGAAAGCGATCCAATTGTTGCACTACCAATTACTCCCTTTCAAAATTCTTGTGGTTTGGCACGGTGTTTATTTTTAATGTTAATTTTATAATGATTTCTAACGATTTCTTGTTTCGTAGTTTAAAGAATGATTAATTTACTAAAACAAATAAGAAAGATAAAAGGAGAGAGATACAGATTCTTACCGAGCAGAAAGCCAATTAATAAAGCTGCCCAATCTGTTAATTGATTAAAAAAATGAATCTCCATTAAAAGTTAGCCAAGAAATGAAGTAAAAGAATTAATATGCAAAAATTGGTATAATATTAAACCAACAATACTTCGAGATCCACTATAGAAAAATACGCAATTACGTATAATAGCTTAGCTTAATTGTGTTATTACCAAACAAAACCCATCCAATTATATATAATACATCTGATATCTTTCTGAGATAGAAAACTCACAAGAAACTTTTGAATATCCTATGATTGGCCGTATGGATCCTGCAGGTGAAAGTTTCACATCAGTGTCTGAATTCAATAATTAACAATCAAGCCATTATTATAATGCTATCTAAACTAGGATCGATAAATGTAATCCTAATATATATCACTACAAGAAAAATAATCATTTATGACAAGTGATTTGTGACAAAAATGTACTCATTTTTATAAGAAATGGACATTTTCGTAGGAAGTAACTGGTAACAACTAAACAGTTTAATGTGATATTCAAGTGTTGGGTATTCACCAATAATTAATTTTCGTGACCTTAAAAATAAGTTCAACATTAATCCTAATTAAGCATACCAATAAGGGTTCTAGTAATCAAAATCGGGCAATAGATCAGGAACGTACGGATAAATTACAGTACAATCGCCTTAATTTTTATACTTGTTTGTTGAACCCAAATTATGCGAGGTCGTAAAAGGATAAATTGAATGGCTCATTTGAATAGTAAGATGAGATGAGATAAGATGATTTTTAATGAGTTGAATAAAATATTGTTAGAATATCACTTTTTAATATTATTATTGTTTTAAGATTTGAAAAAATGAATTGTTTATTATATTTTGTGTGAAAATTTTAAAAAAATTATAATAATGAAATGAGATGACTTGAAATGATTTCTATAGAGTACTTTCGAGTCATTCTTTGACTCTCTGGCTTGGAGAAGCAGCCGGGAAATATTTGATTAGTGATGATGTGGAAGGTCCATAAATATGAGAGATGGTACTAGCACGTCCAACCGGACATCAATAAGTTTATTAATATATCTTGCATTCGTAACTAGCATGATTACTAACATTAATTCTTCTATCTCTTATTATATATTGGTTTATAACATCAAGAGTTGTGTCTTTTGATTGCCCATATAAATGAACAACCTAAGTGTTGTTAATGTGAACTTAGTATCTATTCCAAAAGTTTAAAATGATGGAAAGATATCGATTTAATCATATGTACTTAACTTAACAGTTACATCATGTGTGGACCAAATATGGGTGGCAATACGTGACAGGATCCGTTAACCGACCATGAACAAAACACGATAATAGCGGGTTTAGATTTAGTCTTAACAGGTTCAAGTCAAAATGGGTTGACCTGTTAAGACACGGCTGCTTAATGGGTAGATAACGGGTCAACCCATTTTGATCCGTTATGACTCGTTAAGAAAGTTAAAGTTACAATTATACCCTTATACCTAAAAGTAAAATTGTTGGGATTCTAATTTCGATATTTTTATTGTTTGGATTGTAATTTTTGACCTGTTGTTAGTTTTATAATTTTTTTTTATAGATATTGTGATTTTAACATTTTTATAAAATTATGATAAACTTAATCAGGTCAAACGGGTTAATTTTGGATCTGTTCAATCCATTTACATAAAGGGTTGAAATTGGTCAGGTTAGGTCGGGTCGTGTTAACCTATTTCGTAGTATTTGCTAACGAGTCAAAACGAGTCGTTTCTTGTCAACCCGTTATATTAACGAGTCATGTAAGGGTTTGAGATTTTGACATGATAAGCTTAATAAGTCGTGTTCCGGTTAACCCATATAGTATAATATACAAGTCTTGACATGATACGAACACGATCCGTTAATACGATTTGACACCTCTAGGACCAAACTCTCTTAATAAATGGGCCTAACATGTGGAATATTTAATTAATTGGGTGAAATATAAAGTCAAGATTTGAACATAGGATCTCTACTTTGATATCACGTGAAACCGCTACTTATTTCCAAATGTAAAATTCATGAGAAAAGGTAGATTACTTATTAAAATCTTTAGTTTGAAATTTGAGTCATGTAGTCTTTGAGTCTTGTAGTCTTCATATTGATTGATTAATTGTCATGAGATGATGAAAGTGGCATTAGTGATGAAGTGACTTACAACTAAAATATCAAATCTAAAGTTTTGGTCAACAATGAGTTGATAATAAACCAAAGCCAACAAAGGCTAACAATAAGCTAAAAGATTGAGGTGAGGTTTGGATAGTAAGTTGAAATGAGATGAGATGAAATTTGTTAAGGTGAAAGTTGAATAAAATATTGTTAGAATATTATTTTTTTAATATTATTATTGTTTTGAGATTTGAAAATTTTAAATTATTTTTTATATTTTGGGTAAAAATTTGAGACAATTATAATAATTAGATGAGTTGAGATTAACTCTAAAACCAAACGGGACTTGAGCCAATAATGGGCTACATTTGGCCTTGATCAACCACAGAATTACTAAATTTAAAAGACTAAAAATAGGTCTGAGACTTCAAACAATACTAGAAACAAACAAGAATCTAATAAAAAAAGCTTACAGCTAATAAAAATATTTCAAACACAGATTTGAAATGAAACATAGTTGAACGATGATGAAAATTGTGGGAGGTAATGATGACAGAAGAACTGAGTTCTTTCTTCTACAATCGTCTTTCCTTCTATTTATTTATTTTTTGTTAACCAGAATTTGAGTTGAGCTAAGAGTCATCAGTACTAGATAGGGTAGAACACTTCTAAAGCGGTGATAAGTTATGTTCGAATTAAATACAAGATGAGTTTATATATTAGAAAACGTAGGTGAATTTTAATAAAATTGAACACTAAGGACATATTTGAGCATAAAAATATGAGATGAAAATTATGTTAATAGTAGTGAATGGTTTGTAAAATGTAGTAAAATGGTTTGAGTCAAGATATTTTATTAGATTTTGAGAAATGAAAAAGAAAAAAATTGAATTAAAATATTATAAAGTTTAAAATTTGTTAAAATATTATTTGTTAATTTTATTTTTATTTAAAATTTGAAAAAGTTGTATTGTTTTTCATGTTTTGTTTAGAAGTTTGAGAAAATTATAATAATTAGATAATGATTAGATGAAAAAGTTAAATATTTAAAATTAAAAAGTGTTTTATGTTTGAGTGATAGTTAAGAAAGAAATTATGAGATGAGATAATATAGTCTCAACTAATTTCACTTCCCAACCGGTAGTGAGAATAGAATCTACATAGACGTTTTTAGCTTCGCAGTTGATTATTATTGGTGAACACATATTTTTGGGACACTGTTATATATATATATATATATATATATATATGGGTAGTTACATTTCGAGGCACTACTTAATTAATTCTTACTTGGATATTGTCATATTTATGATAATATATATTTATTATATTCTATATATGCGTGGTAATATGTCTTATTTATACCATATTTAGCTTATTATATAGTTAATCTATATCAAATAGTATCTTTGACTTATTTCTATATATGGTATTCTATTGTACCTTCTAAGGATTCAGAAGAGGAAGTTGAGTTGATTTGTAATATCCCTATTAGTAGATGGGGAGCAGTGGATAAAATAGTATGGGGATGCTCAAATGATGGCAAATTTTCTGTTAAGAATGCTTACCACTTGAAGCATAAAAGAATGAGAAGAAAGATATGGGAATCCTCAAAAGGTATCTGTGAAGAGAAAGAATGGAATCTCATATGGGAGCTTAATGTACAAGAGCTGTCAAACACTTCTTGTGGAAGGCCTGTCTCGACAGCCTCCTACTTACAAAGGAGAACTTGGCTAAGAAATAGATTTTAAATTCTAGTTTGTGCCCAATTTGTGAGTTGAAATCTGAAACTACCATGTATGTGCTTTGGAGTTGTCCTGTAGCGTCGAATGTCTAGGTTGAATTCAAAAGTCTTGTCCATAAGTGGAGTAGCTATAAGTCGAACTTCTTGGAGTTATGGAAAAAAAAAAACTTAATGTGCAGCTAGGAATGGAGGAGGTGGAGATGGTGGCTTGTATTTTGAGGAAGATGTGGCATAGAAGGAATTCGTGGATGTTTGATTAAAAATTTGCAAAACCGAGGAGTGTCCTAAAATCTGCCAAAGAGGGACTAAATGAATTCATCATAGCACAAGATTATAATCAAAAGACATAGATGTTGGGGGTACAGACAGGAGGGAGGTTAAATGGGAAAAGTAATTTGATTTGTGTGTAAAAGCGAATTGGGATGCAGCAGTGGATGTGTGTCTCAAAAAAGTGAGTCTTGGTGTTGTTATTAGAGACTCCGATGGTGAGGTACTAGTCTGTCTGAACTGTATTGTGGATCATGCACATAAACCTATAATTGTAGAAGCTTTGGCTTTAAGGAGAGCAGGATACTTAAGTCCAAAGTTAGGCCTGTCAAAGGTAATCTTGGAAGGGGACTCTCAGGTGATTCTGAAGGGCTACCAATAGTGAAGAATAAATATGGGCAGATTATGAGAATATTGTTGAAGATGTGAGACTGTTGTTAGTTGATAGATTGGATTGGAATGTTAGATTTGTGTATAGAGAAGCTAATAACATAGCTCATAAACTAGCAAAATTAGCACTTATGTATTCTAAGGAGAGGGTATGGAATATTACGGATAGTCCTATAGAGATAGTTAGTGATATACAAAAGGAAAAATATCGTAATGACTCATTTTCTTTGAAACAACAATAAAGGTGGTATATTTGACTTCAAAAAGAAAAAAGATACCCTTTTAACTTGTTTATCATGGCATCAAAGCCACCCATTTCCTACTACTTAGAAAGTCTCATATGCAATGTGTTATTTGGTATTATTTTCCATTCACCATATGTCCTCTAGAGACTTTCTAAGCACTTAATAGATTGTTGTCCTCTCTCTGATCATCAATCACATACATCGGTTGGCTCTCATGCACTGTACGACTTGTATACTCATTGTATTTGCTCAAACAGCAACCACAAATTGATTCCTTGAACTATGGTCGATTTTTTTTATGCAAAATGCACTCTATTCTGGTCAAACATGCACACCGACTCACCGTCACAAGTTCCAATGCTCACTCCGAATGCCTCCTCTCTCCCAACCCCAACATCTATCTCTCTCAATTTCGTTCCATCTCAATCTTTGTTCTCTTTTTCTCTCGCTGTCTCTCATTTCGCTCACTTTGCTCTCTCTCTCTCTCTCTTGTCTCGTAGCCCATCGTGCACTGTCGCTACCAAGGCCTTGCTCCATAGGTCGCTTCGCTACAATCCTTTATTGTTACCAATTTCCGCTCGTCATGTTGGTAAGTTTCTATGTGTCCTAGTATCTCTCTCTTCTTTCTCTCTCCATCTACAACTCTCACTCACTCTCTCGGTCTTCCTTTCCAGCCATCTCCCGTCTCTCTCTTTGTAGCATTGGAGCGGCCACGCCCACCACACACCACGACAGTCAAGCTGCTTACACCTCAAACACCACTCTTTGCCTCACGCCTCAATCCCATGTTGTTTCGCTCACTATCCTTGCTACCACCGGTGTTCCTCCCGACCACAAGCACGCTGCTAGTAAGCCCCTCGACCCCTTCTCATCTCTCTCTCTCTCTGTGTTTACTTCACTCTCATTCTCTTGGTTTCGCCTATGTTACACAATCTCTACTCGTCTCCCTTTCTCTTTTAGTCGGCCTCTCTCTCTCTCTCTCTCTCCATGCCCGTCCCTCTCTCATCTCCCCGTTTTGTGTTGCAACCCGTCACCGCCACTGCCCAAGCCTTGCACCACAACCAAGTTGCCATTGTATTGTCATTGTGACCAGTGGAAGCCCCTGCACCACATGCTCAGCAGCTCCCCACCACTTCTTTTTTGTTGCACTTCCCCGTCACCAAATCTAGTTGACCATTATTGCAAGGTCAATAAGACACTCATCTTCTTTATTTGTTAAGACTGTGGCTAACTTGTTTCGTGGAGTGACGTGACAATTTTAGGAACTTTTTGGAGTTTGAATTGCATTGCTTAGTGGATAATGGTTTGGTTGTTGTAATGTTTCAATGAGGTTGGATAGAATCTGTTTGTTGATTTTGAGATGGAAGTAAGCGGGTTGGGATGATGTATTACATGGGCAATTTTGGTGTACTTGTGAGTCGATTGGTATAAAAATATGGTTTTGAAACCTAGTTGGTTAGGTGTGTTACTGCCAAATTGTGAAAATGGATATTTTATAAGGAGGTTTGACCTGCTATGATACCCGTGTGGAAGTTGGGTCATTAGGGCATGAGATAGAAAGTTTGCATTTTGGAGTTAGCACATTATGCCAATTTTACTAATTTTGTTTAGGTATCGATTGGTTTTGGCTCTATTATGTTGTGAGACATGCCAGTTGTGCTAAAAAGTTCAGATAAACAGTGCTCCTATTCTAGATGTTGCCTAAAACTGATTAATGTTGGTTTTGTGAAAAACTTGCATATTTTGTCATGAAAGCAGCCTTGGTTATTATCTACAATACTAGTCCTTGTATCTAAACATTTATAATGACTGGTATTGACATGAGCAATTTTTGTACTCTGTTTCTCTACTGCATAAAATCTGAAATTTTGATCCAATTATATGATATTATCTTATCCGTATCATATTTTTGTTATTGCAATATATTTGTAGACCCTGAGGCATAAGATTTTGTTCTGCTCTGATTTCTGTCTCTATCAAAGTATAAAATAATGGTCTCTATTTTGAGTGAATCACTTTGGTGACAAATTGAATTTTGTTCTGCTTGACTATCCATAGAATGTAAAACTATACCACATGGATAAACATAGCCTCTGTTTTGAGTGCACTCACTTTGGTAACAAAATAGTGATCTATGTTCCACTTGGCTAGCAACAGGTGTGCACAACTCTGCCAGGGGATAAAGATGGCCTTTGTTTCTATTTCGGATGTTGTTTGAATAGTCATGCTCCTAAGGTCTTTTGGATATATTATTATTATTATTATTATAATGAAATGCTTTTGAAAATACAAATGTCTTATTTTTAGAATTGTCTGTTTATAAATTCTTTAGGAGAAGCTTTGCTAGTGTTTAGTTTAGTTTACTTGGAAGAATTTTGAGATATTTGATTTTGGAAGGCCTTTTGTATTTAAGATTTTATTATTGCGGGTTTCAGGTTAAAAGGTTCGCCCTTGGGTATGGGGCATGACAATCGGCCTTTTAAAGCTTTTCATGTTAGTATTTATTTAATTTTTAGAAATTCCACTTCTCATATTGTATCTTATCATCCTCAATCACAGTATCTGTTGTAACTTATTTTAAGAGACTTCATAGAATTTCATCAAAGTGAAAAGACACTTGAGATGTGGTATGTTAACTGGATCGGAAATATATAACACGTCAACCCTTATATATATAATAAATATTAGAAATATATATATAATATTTATTTATATATAACTAATGCTAGATATAATTGTATCTTATTATCCTCAGTATCTGTTATAACTTGTTTTAAGTAACCTCATCAAAGTGAAAAGACACTACTTAAGATATGATATGTTTTAAGTATCCTCAGTATGTGTGTGTGTATATATATACATATATATATATATATATTTAAATATATATACACATATGCGTTTGTATGTAATTAATATATATCTGATCTTATCTGCAAGTTTAAACTATTTTCATGTTTCATTGCTTAAGGAATGATTGGTTAAATGATGAAAGAAGACAAATAGATAAGAGAGATACAAATACTTACCGATGTCCCCTGAGAATCCAAAACAATAAGCTGCGACAGATGCAGAAAAGAAATAAAGGTAAGTGGTCAATTAATTTATATACAACGTGATTTAAATAATCTGAAGAGGGGAAGCTAGTGTAAGGGGATTTTACCGATGAGCCATGACAATCCAGTATAATAAGCTGCAGCACATGGAGAAAAGAAATAAAGGTAAGTGATCAGTTAATTGACTGACGCATGCATCATGGTATAAAATCACTTTTGTAAAACACTGGAATATATACGTAGATAGTATTAGTTTTCAAGTTTTCATTGAAGCTAGTTTCTTAATATATACGTACCTTGTAATATACATTTAACATCTTATGGAGATATTATTGAATGAAGAAGAATCAATGACTTCTATTATTGATTCAAATACTAATTAAACACTGGAATGTGGATTTAATTGAAGAAAAATTTCCCAGCTTTGATGAAGCTGCTAAGAATACCTACGTATTTGACTTTCAAATTGTCTAGATAAGATAATATGGAGGTGTTCATCAACAAGTGGTAATTTTACTGTAAAAAGTGCAAATTACTTACGAAAAGAGATAATGGATCGAATTCAAATTCAAATTGCAAGGAAGCTGTTTGGAACAGAATCTGGAAATTAAAAATTCCAAATGCTGCAAAAGTTTTCCTATGGTGAGCTTGCTTAAGAGGCCTTATCCACTAATTTAAATCTCTTTAAAAGAAAAATAATAGAGTCACCAAACTGTCCACTGTACTTAGAAGAAGAAGAAGAAAGTACATTAATACATGTTCTTTGGGAATGTATAGCAGCAAAGGATCTGTGGTGTTTTCATTCAAAGAAAATTCAAGAAAGTTCTTTGATAGCAGCAGCTTGTTTTAAGGATTTATAATTAGTACGTTGCATGCTATGGGTGTTGGCTATTACAGATGTGAAAAATATGTTTTACAATTTGATCAATGATTTAGAAGAGAAGCCAATGTTGATCAGATGGAGGATTGTCCATCTTGTGTTCTTTCCCTCCTTTGATGGAGTTTTATTAATCAATATAATATTAATGTTGATAATTCTCAAAAAAAAGAAAAAGAAAAAGAAAAACATCTTATGGAGATAGAAAACTCACCTGCAGTATAGACCTGGTCTAGTAAGAAAATAAACCAAATAATTCCTGCATGTTTTGACAAAAAAAAAAAAAAAAGGGAAAAAATGGGATCACATTAGCATCTGGAATCTTCAATTAAAAATTAGGTCATTATAATGCTACAAAAATAGCCCCTATATATTTATCCCCTTTAAAGGGTTATTGTGTCGGGTACTGCTAATTAGAATAGGAAAATACATTAATATATGTATCGATCAGCATATATATAATAAATATCTCATTAGAATTCTAATCTCAAATTTATTAATTACTCACTCCATTGGTGGCAACGAGGTTGATTATCGTCATTATCGAAGTAGCAATCACTGTATATGCCGCAGCTTCCACAATAAATCCGGTACCATGAAAGCTCAAAACCATATGAGAATACATTGCGGATGTCTGTACAGGAATTAATATTACGATCAGCGTAATTTATTCCTGGCCTCGATATCAGAGACATTTGCTCTATCGTGCACGACTCCTCCACATCCATCACATTCGCTCCATAGCCAACAATAAGATATAAGTACCGTTTGGAATCTTGAGAAAAAGAAGAGTTGGAAGAAGACCCATATCTATTATTAATAATAGAACAATTCATAGAAGTCGTGTCCCAATGGATCAAAGAGGAAGCCCAACTCACTGGCTTTTCACAGTTCACAATAGCCACAACTTCTGATAGTACTGTTGACATTGTTGAACCGTCAATACTCTCATATTCCAGATATTGATCCCAGACCGTCCAATCCGAGCTACTGAAATTTTGATTGTTTAGAAAATAACGAGGGATGAAGGAGTAGTTATCCTCCTGAATACCTGCGTCTACGATTCGGATTGTGTAGTTGTTGTAATTGATTTGGCTTACATAGTATTTACTACCATCATGAAAAGATAACAACAACGTGTGGTTGTTGTCATCACATGAGAGCTCAAACCTTTGGTCTCCACAGTTTGGTGGATCGCCTTTTAGTCGAAACGGATAGCTGATGTTGGGGATATTGCCACAGGAAGAAGGAGGACATGAGTAGTGATCAGTATTATTAAGACTAGAAGATGGAGGAACAAGGATTAGGACAAGAACAGTACTTATAAGGACCCTGAGTTCAGCGGGAAAAGTCATTCCTCTTCGGCCCAACAGCAGAGAGAGCCAGAGATCAGGGAGATCAGAGAAAGAGATCAGAGGATTAGAAGAGAGGATTATTCTTAAGACTAGAAGCTAGCTGGAAGAACAAGGAGGCTGAGTCCAGCAGGGAAGGCCATTTCTCTTTCCATCAACAGAGATGAGAGAGATGAGAGAAAGAGAGTGGCTTAGGGGAGATTTGGGCGTGGTATAATGATGCAGATATAGGGGTAAACCACATGATGCAGGTACAGGAGGACACTAGTAAACATAAGTCCGCGTTCACGAAAAGTTCACAAGAAATGGAATTGCATGGGTTGACGGAGTCAATTTACTGTGAGAGACGAAGTCAAAATTATTAAGGCAGTGCCAGTGGTTTGTTGGCCAACTTGTTCGCTACGAAATTATATAGACTGCGACTACTCATGATATAAAAGTCCATTAATGAAGATTCCTCATCAACAGAGAGAGCCAGAGATCAGAGAAAGATAAAGCTAGGATTATAAGGAGAGAGGGCGTGGTTTCCATAGCTTTGTTGGCCAACTTGTTTGCTAAGAAATTATATAGAGTGCGACTACTCGTGATATTGGAGCCACTTACATTTAGAAGATAAAGGTCCAATGAAGTTACTTCAGAAGATATTTTAAAATGGGGACGAAGATATTTAGAAAATCTTTTGAAAAAAATAATGGAATAGATTATATGTTCATACTATGCTTTCTTCTCAGTTATCTCAAAGTTATTATTCTACGCTTATTTAATTGCACACATATTTAAGAAATTTGTCACACCGATCTAAGTTAGAACAAAAATAATTAAGATGTTTCGCAATTTTGAAAATTCACTACACTTCCTAATCATCATTTGTGCCACAGTATTTAATTATTAATTTTTAACTTAATTTTTGTACTACAGTAGAGGAGATTAATTCCAAATCAATCTTAACCATATTCTCATTAGAATAAAAGTAGTATATTGAGCTAGTCACATGCAAGAACAATTCCTTCCTAGATTGAAGAAAACCATTGGGCCAATCAAACGCATGGACAGAAAAAAATTGAAGACATTCCTGAAATTAGCCTAGTTATAAAATCATTGCATTGGTATCTATGGTCTAGGATTTAAATCAGGATGCAGCCTTTTCTTGAAAATAAAAGGAAAAAAAAAAAAAACTATTGAAGGTTTGGAAAAACTCTTCTTATCAGTCACTATTTACTTATGAAAAATTCCTTACATCCTATGAAAAATACATCTACATTCTATGAAAAAATTATAAATGTGGGGTGTGAGAAGTAAATAATAGCTAATGCATGAGATTCCATTATAAGAACCAGAATGGTAGTTATAAGGACCCTGAGTCCAACAGGGAAGGCCATTCCTCATCCCATCAACAGAGTGAGCCAGAGATCAGAGAGATAGGACTAGGATTAGGAGAGAGGGCGTGGTTTCCACAGCTGTATGCAGACAAACACGTATATATATATATATATATATATATATAAGCAGATAAAGGGGTAACTAAATGATGTAGGTAGAGGAGGACTAGTAAACATAAGCCCTCGTTCAATAAATGTTCACAAAGAAATTGAATTGCATGAGTTGACGGAGTCAATTGTGAAAACTGTGAGAGGCGAGGCAAAATTGTTATTGGTGGTGCTTTGTCGGCACCTTGCTTTCTACGATGTGGAGGAAATTGGATATATGCGAAATACGAGATCACATTTTTTCAAACCAGATTACACGCCATGCATCGTATAGATTAAACGATTGGTGGAGGACTACTTTTGAGTCTTTCTTTTGACTTTTTGGCATGGTGAAGCATCCAAGAAAATGTCAGAGATTAGCCCCACTTCGCACTGTGTAATTAAGCATAGACGATACTGTAAGAATTTGAAGATGAAGGAATAATCTCAATTCTCATTAATTGTAATGGCTGTATACATTTCGTATATATACGTGCAAAAGGGAATCCTAACTGATTCTGACATTTGTACAAGCATGTGGTGTGCTCTGCAGTGCACTGCCATTTGCAGCAGAGTCTGTTACAACAGCTGCAAGAGTATTACAAACAAACCAGGATATTTACAAACGTTCCAATAGGTCATGTTTCAAGGCTATTCTAAGTTACTCCAGATGATTCCAAGGTAGTAGCAGTCGTGCTGTCCAATATGTACCCTTTGGAACATTGGGATATTATAGAGCAGGTTGAAGTAGTGGAAATAGCTAGGAAGGAGAATTCCTCAGTGGCTTTATTTCACAGCTCACAATAACCAGTACGCCTCTTGATAGTTGTATGAATTGGGAATCTCTCATTCATGATGCATTCCCCTTTTTCTCATCTGTGGTATAAAGACGTGGTTTCCATAGCTTTGTTGGCCAAGTTGTTTGCTAAGAAATTATATAGATTGCGACTACTCGTGATATTGCAGCCACTTGCATTTAGAAGATAAACGTCCAATCAAGTCATTCTTTTGGAAGATAAAAGTCCAACTTGGAATTTAAAGATCAAACTATTATATTTTTTAATTAGTCAGGCCTATCTAAGTTAGAACAAAAATAATTAATATGCTTCGCAAGAACAAGAACGAAAAGTTATTATACTTCCTAATTATCCCTTGTGCCACAGTGCTTAATATTTAATTTTTAACTTAATTTTTACACAAGTTTATATTTTTTAAGAAATTAATTCCAAATCATCAATCTCAACCATATTCCCATCAGAATAAAAGTAGTCTATTGGGCTAGTCACAAGCAAGAATTATTCCTTTCTAGATTGAAGGAATCCATTTGGGCCAATTAAACGCATAGACAGTACATGCTTAAGCTACTTGAAACTCTATTTTATCAATTCCTGAAAGAATAATGCTAGAGCCCCCGTTGGGGCCTCCTGTATTTTTTTATATGTTTTTTTTTTTGTTTTTTGTTTTATATAGAATTTTTTAATAATTTTAAATATTTGAAAAAAAAATTATTAAATTATTGAAGAATACTTTCTTAATCACGAAGTAAAATATTAAAATATTTTTTAATATTTTTTATTTTATTTCGTGATTAAGGAAGTATTTTTAAATATTTTTATTTTTATTTTCTGGTTAAGAAATTATTTTTTAATGATGTTTTAAATTTATTTTATTTTTTTAAAATATTTAAATGTATTAAAAACATCTATATAAAAAATAACTTAAAAAAATACATGAAAAAACACTATGTTAGAGCCGGCGGGAGCTCCCAGCAAGAGCCCCAGTGGTGGCTCTAGCATCATCCTTTATAAAAAAAAATTCATAATATTATTAAACAATACTTTCTTAATCATGAAGTAAAATAAAAAATATTTTTTTATAATTTTTTATTTTACTTCGTGATTAAGGAAGTATTTTTTAATAATTTTTTTTACTTTTTAATTAAGAAAGTATTTTTAATGATGTTTTAAATTTATTTTATATTTTAAAAATATTAAAAAAATCTATATAAAAATAACTTGAAAAAAAAACATATAAATAGTAAATACATGCTGCAGTCCCAGCGGGAGCTGTAGCACTACCCTTCCTAAAAACAATTTGAAGACTAATTCCTAAAATTAGCTTAGTGATAAAATGAGCTCATACATGTATTACACGTACTCACATTACACATACAAAAATATCATATTTCATCAAATATTTATTATATATTCATGAAAAAGCAATAATCTAGATAATTATAACATAAAATAAAATGCCTAACAAATATGTAAAATTGACCTCCTAATATTATGACATGCATATATTCACCAACCATAATCATACAAAAAAATATTTCTTTAAAAAATATATGTGGCATAACCATTTAATGAATAAGCAATGCAAAAATCCAGCAACTACAGTAGCTTTGAGCTGTAGTCCAAGAGATAAGATCATTGCATTGGTCTCTATGGTCTAGGGTTTAAATCAGGATCGAGCCTTTTCTTGAAAAAAAAAACTTGGCTTGTACCCTGCTCGATTCGGCAGTGCCATCCCAGGTGCCCAGCTATAGAGCAGGCCTATGGCTCATAGCCAATACCAGTTTTTTTTTTTAATTTAATTTTTAAATTTTACAGAGTTAGATTTAGAAAAAGTATGGTCGGGTTTACAAAAAAAAAAAAAATTACTTAAAAAATATTCCCATACCAGTTTTCAACCCTAACCCGTTTAACCAAAAATTTGCAACAACTCACCCTCCTCCTACATCGATTACAAAATTATTCATCATAGAGAAATACAAATTTTAGGCCATCGCCGTAGTGCAGCAACCACTAAAGGAAATGCCGCTGCATTTGACAATGTCATGGATGGCGCGAGCCAACTGTGCCATTCTCATTGCTACGACATCCAAGCACCACTCTACATGGTAGCATTTCTCAAGCCTTACGCATGGTACAGCGGCCAGAGTCTAGCCTACTTGAAGCATAGTAGAGATGGACAGTGAGGTCCCGCCACCCGTCCACCCATACCCCACTAGTCGCACCTCACTTAGGCTGTCAGGCGTTCCAAGCGTCAGTGTGCGGTGGGAGCCCTCGCCTACACCCGAACAAACAAGCGGGGATGGGGTCCAGGCTGGGCTGTAGGCCCTGGCTTGCTCTCACTAGGCCCCAATCATCTGCCTGTTACATATATATATATATATATATATTAAAACTACTTTCATTATTAAAATGATGTTGTTTTGAAATTTAGTTGAGTACTATAAATTGAAACAAAACACATTTGGTTACACAAATTATCACATCTCATCTCATCTAATCACTACAAGTTTTTTAAATTGACACATAAAATACAATAAAAAATTCAACTATTTCAATTCCCAAAACAAAATTTTATTATAATAATATTTTATTCAACTTTCGACTTTCATCTTATCTTATCTCATCATTATGACCAAACGAGACCTAAGTAATAAAGTATCCTCTCCTCTTCTTCACGTCCTCTTCATCTTCTTCTCCTCTTTTTCTCTCCATTTTTTCTTCTTGAAAAGCTCGGTTGACACTTGTGACTCACTAAGTTGTGACCGTGGGACTCCAACATGGTGTCACCAACCACTGGCCACAATGTGGCTGTGGGTTAGAGGCCATGGCCATTCGTGGTCATGGTTTTGTGCTTAGACCCACAACCTGGTCGTGGTCTTGCCATAGTAGTTGCCATTTTTTTAAGTACATTTTTTTTTATGTGTTTGTAACTATTGGATGATGGATTTGTTGTTGTTTTCGGTTTGTTTTGAATTTTTTTGATGTTTTTCGGTTGTTTTTTCGATTTTGGTTTTGGATTTGTCAACTTTTTTGCTGTAGGAGGGTAGTAGGCAAACGGGGAAAATTGGCCCTAGGGTATGGGGCCGAAGTTCAGTGGGTAAAACCTCCCTTACACCCATGCCGGAGGCGGGGTGCAAGAAGGTGGTTACCCCGCCCGCACCATGTGGGTAGCACCCCTAAAGTAGAGACTGCAACGTCGCACCTAGGCTAGAGTTATGCCTAGGTGCACTTCGCACCGTGGTAGTGAGTTGCGCTTTAGTGTGCACCGATGTTGCTTGTTGCCCATGCTGCACCACAGTATGGATCAGGACGTGACTAGTTCTAATGAATGAATGCAAGGAAATGAATGTTTTAATATATGAAGCTACGTAACGACTGCGAGGAAATGAATGATAGTAGCAAGAGAAACGAGGCAAATTACAATGCCGGATCGATTCCATTGGTAGTGCACCCAGTGGTTCCATCCTAACCCGCCAATGAAAAGTGATAAGAGTTAATTGGATGTATAAATTGGTTTAGTTCTTTATGAAGGAATGTACAAGGTGAATTTTTTCTAAGAGGAATAAAAACCTTTTTAATGAAAAACTTTACCTTGTAATGTTTCAAAGAAAGAAAATATTTTATGTAACATATGTAGAGGAATGATAAATTCATAAATGAAAACTTATATTAATATATTCTTACAGTATGAAGTAATGCTGACTAACTATTCGACTCATTTTATTTTTATATGTGCCCCACCTAGAAATGGAATGAGGTCGAACCGTCAGAATAGACATAGCCCAAGGAAGATGTGATGGAAGCCTAGACACATTTTAATCATGTTTTGTAAAATAGAATTTATAATTTAATTTAGTGAATATCGCTGCAGAACCTCTTTAATTTACAAAGCATATTTTATTTTCAACTATAGAATCTTTTATATCCTGGGGATGAAATGAAAAAATTTTAAAATTTTCAGTAATTCTTTTCTCATTTCCTAAAACTATTTTCTTATGTCCCACCACAAGGACAAGCATTACAATAGGTTCTCGGCAAGCCACTCCCTTTCAGAATAGTCATTGTCGTCGGATCCATCAGGGGACTCACGAGCTAGAATAGGGCAAGAGCCATGATCTCCATCAAGAGCCCCGCCATGAGCTCCACCATGAGAGGTGCAACGAGAAGCCAACTAGTGAAATTGATGAAATTCTCGTCGCACATGCGCAACAAGAATTTGTAGGGTAACTGTATGGCCTAAATCAGACTCCTAAAAGGGATAATCCTAACTAGGCTCATTGGACGAGTCCACTCAACTAGGCCTTGTGTATGAGGAAAGAATGTCGGGTGAGCAGCCTGAAGGCTTATCATTTAGGGACAGGGGTAGAGCCATCAGGGAAAGGCGATAGCCTACCTCCTTACTCATAAGAAGCCATTCGCAAAGAGCACGCGGACAAGCCTATGGGGCAGACTGCCTAACCTTCATAGGAATGGACACGCCAAGGTCCTCAGAGAGCATGCTGCATTAAATGCACTGATGCACCCACTCGAGAGGGCAAGTTCAGGATAGGCAATAGTGGTCGAGGTCAAGAGGGTTATGCATTAAATGCGACAACATGCACCCTCAAATAAGTACGTTGATACTCTCCTTTGAATGATTAAGAAAACTATCTTTGGTGGTAACTGATTTAGGCATCAGAGGTAATCTTAGGCAAGGAGGCCAAGCCCATCTTACTTTCTTATTTCAGGTTGAAGCAAGATCACCTGGGAGGCATGCAGACACGACTGCTAATGTGCAAAACACATCCTTAGGACTTACGTCAAGGTTTTATTTATTATCCTATGGTTGAAATTGCAGTTTATAAGCTCTTAAATTTTAAAACTGCTGGGTGTGAAGGCCGCCTCGAAGGCATGATACCAAACGCCTGTCAAGACGAGAAACCAAACCTTGGAGCATGGGTGAGGAAGAGTTTTGTGTAGGCGAGGAAGGATGATGTCTTATCTAAGGTATATAGTACGAGCTAGTAGAGGTCCACTAGTCAATAAGGGTTGGAAGTAAAGGGTGCGACCAAGACAGTAGCAATCTTGCGTAAGTAAAAAGTTCACCCAATATAAGAGTAGAGATGGGAAGCATGACCCGTGGAGATTAGGGAGCACTCAATGCTTAAGGATCAGCAGCAATATGGCGTCGAACCAACTCCAGCATCCCTGCACTCCTAAAAATTTCGAAAAATGACTAGTAATAAATGGGATGGGAAAGAAGCTTGCAGAGCATAGGAAAATATTTGTAATATATACCTAGTACAATAATCGGCCAAGGTAAAATCTAATCTGAAAAATATCTGAAAAATCACTAACTTAATAAATATGAATTAGTAATTAGGTGCCGATCGACTAAACTTGATTAAAATATGGATTTGCATTTTAAATATTGTTTCAAGCCAATAACATATATATAATAATATATTCAGTTTATTCTATACTTTCTGTTTTCTGAATTTAGTTTTGTTTTTTTTTTAACTTTATATATTGAGAAATATATACATACATCTATGTGTGTGTGTGTATTATCTTATAATATAAGCATAACACTTTTATAATTAAATATATAATATATAATATATAACCTAATTACTTATGCCTATATATTGGTCCATAGGATTTAATAATTTCATATACTAATATGTGAAAACTATATATGAATTGAATATATACTATCATATTTTGTGTATGTATTAATAATTTATCTAGGCATATAATATATTATTATTATGAATAAATATTAGAAACCACTAGTTATGAAGAATAACTGGAGAATGATTCTGAGGCAGGATATTACTGTGATAGAATTCTAAGTGAGATAGTTGGGTAGTTGTATGAGAAAGAATGAGTTACAACAATGTGAGTTAAATAATGTTGTATTATATATTTTCTCCAACGTAATATTTTTGAACTTCCTCTTCTATGAAACAATTTTAGTTGAATTATGAAAATAACCCTCTTTGATTGGGTCGACATATGTATTTTTTGTGTGCTTGCCTGAAGCTAAGATGGTGTTATCTGAACACTGCATGTATTTCATTTACATGAAATGCAGCGTTTTAAGAGCTGTGACCCCGAGTTTGTCTTTTGTTGTTATTTTGCCTGTGAGTTTGGTCTGTCATTTACTGTTAGTTTAACTTTCTTATTTTCTGTAAGGGTAATTCCGTTAGGGTGTCAGTACATGTATAAATGGAAACAAACAACGTTGGAAAAGAACTTAGTAGAATCTGAGAATTTTCTAGACTATTTTGGAGGATGGGTTGCCTCAAACAATCCCACTAATGTCAACGTATGAATGAAACATTCCCTTTCGTTTCAAATTTCCTTCCGACTTTCTTGATTGCAATCTTTTTATTTCCATGAGTGACTTTGTTACAAGATCTTCCCAGCAAGGTCTTAACATTTGGTATCTAGAGCCTTCATCCTGATAGTAGAGGGTACACGCTCTAGGCAGCAGCAAGATAGATACACTCCAACGGCAAGTGAATTCCCATGAATAAGCCATGCAAAACATGAATGACAGGTTCGATCAACCTATTGATATGATTAGAACAATAATGGGACACCAAAATAATCATGCTAATAGGGAAATCCAAGTGGGTCTTGACGGTGAATAGATGCACCACAGGGGTGTGTTTACAAGGGGAGTTCGTTTGGAGTTCCCTCATTTTGAGGATGACAATCCCTCGGGGTGGGTATTAATTAAAACCACACAATAATTTAACTTTCATCAAACACCTCCTGCACAAAGGTTGTTGACGACATCATAGAACATGGAGGGGGAAGCCTTGGTGTGGTACCAAGATGCCGTTGAATTCGATAGTTTACAACATGGGAGACATTTGTACGGGAATTACTGTTACGATTTGGGACTACGGCCCACGATGACCCTATGGAAGAACTCTTAAGACTCAAACAAACTTCCTCAGTAGCTGCGTATAAGGCATAGTTTAAGGCGCTATCAAACCGATTAAGAGGGTTGTTTGACCATCACAAGCTTAGTTGTTTTCTGAGTGGGTTAAAGAATTAGATCTGTTTGCCCTTATGGATGCTCAATTCCATCAACCTTGATGCTGCTTTTAGGCTGGCTAAGATACAAGAGGAATACCTATCCTCAAGAAGGGTTTTCAAAATTGTTCCAGATAAGCTTTTTGCCCAACCTGTAAATTTTTCAACATCTGGTGGTCAATCAGTAGATAGTAGCTTTAAGACCAATAAATATATACACCCCAACAGAAGGATTTCCTCCCCTACCATGGATGACAAGTGTCGGAAGGGACTTTGCTACCACTTGCGACAAGAAATTGAACCCATCTCACGTATGTAGGTCCCCAAAAATTTATTTGTTACAAGGCCAAGAGGATTTGGGAGATACGGGATTGGTGGTAGATGAAGAACTTGGAGAGGAATTGGTGTAACCATGGACCCATCTATTGCATTAAAAGCCAAACTCACTGTTGATAAGACTAAACTAATGTCAGTAAAAATAGCAAATGGGGACCTGGTACAAAGTGATGGATTCTGCAGCAATGTGAGAACAAAGCTACAAGGTACTCAATTTTGTCCTTCTTTTTATATCTTATCATTGGGAGGTTGTGATATTTTTGTTGGGGTTAGTTGGCTCATTACTTTAGGATCCATTATTTGGGACTTTTCCAAATTGACAATGGAGTTTTCCTACGGATCTAAGAGAGTTCGTTTAAAGAGACTGAGCCACTCGGGTCTATCATTTGAGGGTAACAACAAATTCCTATTACATTTAGAAAGTATAGGGAAGGGAATTTTATTACAATTAATGGGAATTGAACTGGTGCAGAATTCCAGTACATGAGTACCTGAGGAAATACAAAATATCTTTAATGGGTTCCAGCAAGTCTTTGACACACCTCAAGGGTTACCGCCCCCTCGATCCCATGACCATAAAATCATTTTGAAAGAGGGAACTCAGCCCATTTCAACTAGACCATATTGCTACCCTTATTATCAAAAGGCAGAGATAGAAAAATTATTTTAGAATTGCTTGCCACTAGGGTAATCAGGCCAAGTAATAGTCCTTTTTCATCCCCGGTATTGTTAGTAAGGAAGGCTGACGAGAGTTGGTGCCTATACATTGATTACAGGGCACTTAACTATGAGACAATTAAAGATAAGTTCCCGATACCAATGATTGATAAACGGTTAGATGAGTTATATGGCTAAGTTGTTTTCTCTAAGTTGGACTTGAGGTCCGAGTATCACTAAGGTCCGCGAAAGATGTGCCCAAGAAAGCTTTTAGGACACACGAGAACCATTATGAATTCCTCGTAATGCCTTTTAGTCTCACCAACGCACCCTTTACTTTTCAGGGTCTCATGAGCACTATATTTCGTCCATTTTTTAAACACTTTGTTTTGGTATTTTTTGACATTTTGATTTACAGCAAGTCATGGGAAGATCACTTGAGTCACCTTAAATAGGTTTTAGATGTGTTAAACTCTCTTAGTGCAGATTTGGAGTTCCTAAAATAGACTAATTGGGGCATATAATCAATTTTTAAGGGGTTAAAGCTAATCCTTCTAAGGTAGCAGCAATGCTGGACTAGCTAACATCAGCTAATGTTAAATATTTGGACCCATAGCCTATTCATGAAAAATCCCATAAATCTCAGTTGGACTTTTCTCAATTTTAGCCTATTAATAAGATCCAAAATCATCCACTAAATTTAACGGGCCAAAAATTAAAATTCTTTGCCTATGGGCCTAACTAAAATTCGAAACCAACCTCAATAAATATTAAATCATTGGCTCAACCAACATTGCTTATTAAACATAATTTTAGGCCCAATTAAATTACCTTCAATAATCCCTTAGAATTGTATATGAACAACCACAGCTAATAAGCATATAAAAATAATATAGACGATAGTTTAGAATGCTGATTATTATTGGTGAACTTGTATTAATTTTGGGGCACTTTTATATGGACCGTTACAATTTGAGGCACTATAGTTGACTAATAGCATTAATTATGTTTTATTTTTTGAACTACTCCAATTGATTATTTAGGGCAATGCTAATTGTACTTATATCCACGTGACATTCTCGTCTATACATCCCATTCATTAAAAAAATACAAGAAAAGAAAAAAATATTAAAAAGTCATGTATTATCTGCAACCTATGTTTATTTATTGGAAATTGTTGGAGATACAAAAGGATCCACAAACGTCAGTTTTTTATTTTTATTTTTTTTTTCAACTTTGAGAATGCCCCGTTGCTCTCTCTCTCTCTCTCTCTCTCCTTTCTTTTCCTTCCTCGACCCTGCACGAAGAGTGCGTGTTCTCCATCACCCATAACTCGTTACCTGACAGCCCTCACTGAGACTTCACTCTCCAACAACCCTTGCCGACACCAGCAATCTCTCTCGTCCCATTAGAGTTGCCCTAATGAATTTCATAGAGTTTTTGAATTTTCAGTGGGTTTTGCAGGATAACTCTGCTGTGTTATCCCCCAGGTAGTGGAAAGGCATCTCTTTTAAAGGCCCTGTTTTTTTTTTTTGAAAATAACCTCAGTATTCATTCATTGATCTAAAACCGCATTACAAAGTTTTTCCTTATGCAAAATACTCTCAATACAAACTGGAGCCTCTTCTATCCAAACATTTTCAAAACACAAAGATAAAGCTTCTTTAGCAAGACAATGTGCTGCTTCATTAGCTTTTCTATTAACAAACTTGACACTCCATTGACTTCTTCCCTTTAACAGCTTCTTGGCATCTTCAATGACACATCCATATCTGGAGAGGTCTTCTTCTTCTTCATTGACTACATTCACAATGACTTGGGGATCACCTTCAAAAATAACTCTGCCGAAATTAAGATCTCTGCATAATTCCATAGCTTTCCTTAGTGCATAAACTTCTGCTATTGCTGGATCAGAAGTGAAGCTTTTTTGTTCACCAACAGCAGCCATAATTTCACCTTCCTCATTTCTGATTACTACTCCAAGGCCAACCTTTTTCCCTTCTTTATCAACAGCTCCATCCCAGTTTGCTTTGACAAAACTCTCCCTTGGTTTGCTCCATAATGACTCTCCTTCTATCACTCTTGGTTCTGTATTCTGCCTTAAGTTCTGCTTAGCCTGATAATAAGTTCTCAGTTCCTCTTTAGCTTGCATCAACACTTGGCTTGGACTCTTGAAGGTGTCTTTGAAGACAACTTCATTTCTTCTCAACCAAATGCTTTTCATTACCATACTGATCTCTTCTAATTCTTCTGAACTGACCCTTTCCTCCAATCTATCAAGCAAGCATGGCATATCTGGTTCATTGGTCCTCCATTTCTGTATCACCTGAATCGACTCTGACCATACATCTACAGCTGCTGGGCAGGACCATAAGGCATGTATTGTTGTTTCTGTTTCCATCTTACAAATTGGGCACAGATTCTCTTTTATAATACCCTTTTTGTAGAGGTTGTTTCTTGTTGCTAACAAATCTTTAGCAGCTTTCCATAGGAAAAATTTGACTTTCCTTGGAACATTCAACTGCCATAGTACCTTCCATCTATTCTCCCCTGCCCTTCCATTGGAGCACTCTCCTATTGCTGACTCCCTCCTCTTCATTTCCAAATGGTAAGCACAATTGACAGTGAAAATACCTTTTTTAGTATGCTCCCATATTAATTTATCTTCAACCTCCATTCTACTAATAGGTAAGCTCCATATCTGCTCTGCTTCTTCTTTGTGGAAGATACTCTTTATCAAAGGCTCATTCCATTCCCCACCTATAATCAACTCAGAAACTTTGGCTTCTTGATCTAAAATTGTGCAAGGAGATTGGACACAGAATGAGGAGGGAGTTGGTAACCATTTATGCCCCCATATTTTTATGTTTTCCCCATTCCCTACTCTCCATCTTAATCCATCCTTCAACAAATTTAAGGCTCCCCAAACACTCCTCCAAATGTAAGAAGGTCTGTGCCCCAATTTTGCTTCTGTCAGAGAAACTGTTTTGAAATACTTTTCTTTAAAAACCCTTGCTGCCATACTCCTCGAGTCCTGTAAAAATCTCCACCCTTGTTTAGCTAATAGAGCCATATTGAATGACTCTATGTCTCTGAAACCCAGCCCTCCTTTACCCATGGAAATCTCTAATTTTTTCCAGTTGCACTAGTGCAGACAGCTGCTAGTCTTCTGGTTTCCCCACCAGAAATTCGCCATCAGTGAGTTTAACTCCTTGCAAGGGTTTTGTGGGAGTTTAAAAACACTCATTGTATAAGTAGGTATTGCTTGTAACACTGCTTTTATCATTACCTCCTTTCCAGCTGCTGACAGAAAAACATTTTTCCAATTATTAATCTTCTTTCACACCCTTTCTTTAATGCTTCTAAAGGTGTTGTATTTGGATTTTCCAACAACAGGAGGTAAACCTAGATACTTCTCATAGCTGCCCTTCATAACTGCTCCCCCTAGCTCCATTATCTTCTCCTTATCCTCACCCCTCGAGTTAGAGCTAAAAAATACTGAAGTTTTGTCCTTGTTTAGGAACTGACCAGATGCATTTTCATAGATTAATAACAGCTCTTGTAACCTCAGCCACTCTTCTGTTTTAGCTCGTGCAAAAAGAATGCAATCATCTGCAAAAAGTAGATGATTTACTCGTATTCCACACCTTGACACAGTTACCCCTTTAGTAATTCCCTTCATATCAGACTGGTTTAATAAAGAGCTAAGGCCCTCAGCACACAAAATAAATAGGTAGGGTGACAAAGGGTCACCCTGCCTTAGTCCTCTTGAAGGTTGAATCGTGGAACCTGGTTTACCATTAATAAGAGTAACATAACTCACAGTGGAGACACACCTCATAACAAGATCAATCCATCTCCTATCAAAACCCAGCCTTCCCATCATTCCTTCCAAAAAACTCCATTCAATTCTATCGTATGCTTTAGACATATCAAGCTTGATGGCCATATTACCCACTCTATCTTTTTTCCTTACTTTCATGGTATGCAAAACCTCATATGCCACCATTATATTATCAGTTATTAGCCTTCCCGGGATGAATGCACTTTGATTGGGTGAGACTATCTTGTTCAAAAATTTTTTTAGTCTATTTGCCAACACTTTAGACATCAACTTATAACCAACATTACACAGGCTTATTGGCCTAAAGTCACTAGGCTTCTTAGGTTCCTTAACTTTAGGAATAAGAGCTAAATAAGTATGATTCATGGAAGGTGTAAGAGAATTACCATTAAGCCATGCCAGAACTGTTTTGCTCACCTCATCACCAACAATCTGCCAATGCTTTTGATAAAAGCAAGCCCCAAACCCATCAGGTCCAGGTGACTTCAGAGGTGCCATGTGTTTTAAAGCTTCGTCGACTTCATCTCTAGAAAAAGGCTTTGACAGATTGTCATTCATTTCTTCTGTTACACAAGGGGACACTGCCTGCAAAAAAGCTTCAATATCCCCATCACTTGGGGTTGTGGATTTAAACAGGTTCTGGAAGAAGTCATTAAAGACCTTGTCTATATTTTCAGGCTCTATTTGCATTTTATCTTGTTCATCATGAATCTGACTTATCCAGTTCTTCTTCCTCCTTTGATTGGCACAGCTATGAAAAAACTTTGTGTTACGATCACCCATTTGATACCAGTCCACCTTTGCTCTTTGCCTCCATTTCAGATCCTCCATTTCTAAACAGATTCCTATCTCGTTTTGAATTTTCTTGATCTCCACCATATTATGACTCCCTTCATTCTTCTGTAAGTTTTCCAACAATACTGTTTTTTCTTTCAATATTTTGCCCTTTTCATTCTCTAAGTGCTTGTTCCATTTGACCAGTGCTCCTTTGCTGTCTTCCAGCAAGTTTTGAAGAATCTTAGCTGTATCTCCCCCTACTTGCCTCATGGTCCAAGCATTCCTTATAACTTCCTCACAACCTTCCTCAAGAGACCATCTAGCCTCATATCTAAACATCCTCCTCCTCCTCCCTGCTATTGAAAGAAACTGGTTCATACTCAGTAAAAGGGGTCTATGGTCTGAAACTCTTGCAGTTAGCACCTCTACCCACCCTTCTTTATAAATCTCCTTCCATCTTGAATTTGCTACTGCCCTATCAAGCCTTTCCTTGGTGAAGGTCTCATTGTCATGCTTGTTACTCCATGTAAATTTGTCTCCCCTCCAACCCAGGTCAAACAGACCTCCCCTTTCTAGTACATTTCTGAAATTATTCATTTGCTTCTCCTGCCTTTGTTTCCCTCCCACTTTCTCATCATGTGTTAAAATTTCGTTGAAATCCCCCACCACACACCATCCCACCCCATCATTGGGCTTTAGAGAAGCCAACAGACTCCAAGCTTCTTCCCTTAGACTGGTTTCTGGTTGCCCATAAAAACCAATTAGCAACCATCTCTCTTTCCCTTCCTCAGTCATGACCCAAGCATTAATGTGTCTATTTGAATAATTCAGTATCTCTACCTCTACAGATTGGTCCCATAGAAGCATAAGACCCCCTTTTCTTCCTTTTGGATCTACTAAACACCCTTCACTTCTAACCTTTCTTTTTATACTATCACACTTTTCACTCCTCAATTTTGTTTCCATCAAAAAGATCACATTTGGTCTCTTCTCCTTTACCAAATGGCAAAGGTCTTGAACTGTCCGAGGGTTGCCAAGCCCTCGGCAGTTCCAACTTAGTGTTTTCATAGTGATTGGTGGGGCTGTCTTCCAGCCTCCACCAAAACAATTTGTGTCTCTTTCACCTCACTGTTACCACCTTTTGCTTTTTTTCTCTCCCTTTCCACCACCTCTCCTTCCTCTTCTTGTCTAAATAACCTTTTTGATAAACAAGAAGCCCTGTTAGAAACCATAGAATTGTTTTTTTCCCTTGCTTTCCTCTTCCAAGCCCCCATAGTTCTTCCTTTTGCCTTCATTACACAGTCGCTTTTATCAGTTCCTTCTCCCACCTCACTCCTCTCCTCCCTTGATTCCTCACTCTTTTTCTCTTTATTTTCTGTTGTAGATTCCTTCCCTATCTTAGTACTAACCATTTTTGCATTCCTCCTTTCATCTTCTTGAAAACTTTGACTATCATTCATCACCTCCTTGCTTTCTACATTAAGTTCTTCATCCCTCTGAGTTACATCTTGTTTCTGTTGTCCTTCTTTTTCCATTCCACTATTATCCTTTTCCTCATCCTCTACTCCAACTACATTTCTTGCTTTCATTTTTTGTTCCCATTTCACATTTCTACCCTCCTCTTTCTGCTTAAATTTTGCTCTCATCCCAGCCCTCATCCACGTACCAAACTGAATCTCTTCCTCCTCCTTCCCCATACATCCTTCTTCTCGATGACTAATACTACCACATTTGAAGCAAAAATGTGGTAATTTTTCAATTTTCAGAGGAATCCAGTAAGTTCTCCCCTTAATAGCAATAGTCCTTCCCCTAGCCAATGGTTTCTCAATCTCTATTTCTATTAAAGTCCTCAGAAAAGAACCCCAACCACTCCCATCCTCCTGTAACTCTACTTCCAGTACTCTACCCACGGTCTCACCTAGTTTTTCTCCTCCTGCCTTATTCATGCATGCCATTGGTAAGTCATGAAACTGAAACCAGAACCTCTCCCTACTGAAGTCCATCTGCTGTGGTGGTATAAATTCATCTAAGGGCAATATTACGAACAGCTGGTTGTCAAATAACCATGGTCTCCCATCCAGGATCCTCTGTTTATCAGCTTGGTTTGCAAAGGTGATTACAAACTTGTTTGTACCCACCTATTGGAATAGAGCCTTCCTGCTTATCCTCCACACTTTAGCCATCGTAGTTTCAATCACTACCTTGCTTAGAAATCTAGATGAATCTCTCAAGGTTTCTTACTTCCATTAATCGGCATCTAGTTTTTTTTTTAATGGGCATCTAGTTTGAAGCTATAACTTCCATAAATGGGCATCTAGTTTAAAGGCCTGTTCGTAAATCAGTAGAATGTTGATAGGAAAAAAAAATCAAGAAAGCTAAAAGAAATCGATGTAGATAATTTTGTATATATAGAGTTTTTGGATTTTTCTGCATCATGTGAATTTGAAGGTTCTGTACATATGGAGTTTGCCTAATGTCGAAATGATCTATTATAGGCGTCTCAACATGCACTTTTTCTTTTTGCTAGGATCCCACAAATATGGAAGAACTTTTCTTGTGAGTTGCTCCAAAAATAGTTGCAGTAAAAAAAAGGAAGTTTCTGAAACGAGATGTAGGTGAGAAAGGAAGCTGAAACGAGATGCAGGGGTTGGGAAATTGAAAAGACGCTGAACAGGACTGAACGGGATGGATGACACAGCAGTCTGCAGCAAGTTTCTAAAAAAAAAACAAATAAAAAAAAATTAAAAATTCTGACGTGGCATGATGCCACTTCACTTTGTGGGATCCCTTTGTGGGATCCATGTAAGGTCGTAGCGGCCCTCTTATTTATTACTACCAATTATATATTAATATGATCCCTTTTGAATAAAATAATATTGATGCTATTACATATTGTAAGAGCACTTCCAATGGTTAATCTATATACATTTTTTATTTGAAAAACTCATTACGTCCTACTTTTCCTATTTTAACTAACTATTTTTTAAAAGTACCATTCATGATTCAACAACTTATCTAAATTTTTTATATGTTTCATTTAAAAATTAAATAAATGAAAAAAAGTACAGAGAAAATAATAATAATAATAGATAGATGAAAGAAGTGAGAAAAAGAAATAATAGAGGGAGAGAGAGATTTGTAAAAAATTTATACATGGATGAGTAGCATCAAAATATATTTAGATTGATACGTATTTTTAGGGCACTCCGTAGTAAACTATGACAAGCGTAGAAAGATTATGACTTTATATTGTTGATCTTCTCTTTTTTCGTCGGCTTGAAGCAAAACTTTCTTAGTTCGGTCAGTACAAATTCTTCTCTTAGAAAAGAAAAAGGATAGAAAGAGATAGTTCACTTTTAGAAAGATAAACAATAAAAATTAAATACGACTTTATTCATCTAATTGAATTGACGATGAAGCTTAATTTGAATTATCCCTATCACCCTTTATCTCTCTCTTTATTGATGGTTGGAGAAGCTTGAGAGGAACTTGTAAACATTCAACATCTCCTTCAAGCATTTTGACGACTTTGTTCATTGATGGACGATCGCTAGGCTTCAATTGTATGCACCATAATGCGACTATCATCATCTTCTTACATATTTTCCTTTTATCTTCAGTAGCATCTTGTATTTCTATATTCTTTTCATCATGGAATTGATCATATATCCAAGTGAGGAAGTAAATTTGGCTTAAATGTTCTGTAGATGCATGCACATTCTTTATTCTGCTTACCATCTCCATCAACAACATTCCAAAGCTATAGACATCAGCTTTGTATGAAACGCCTCCAATATTTTTGTAAAGCATTTCAGGAGCCATGTATCCAAACTTTCCTCTTGCACGAGTCAAACGAACAATACTATCTTCCACTGGGTACAATTTCACTCAGCCAAAATCCGAAATTTTGGGCTTCAAATTCTCATCATGAAGAATGTTCTGAGGCTTAATGTCGAAATGTAAAATTTGCATGTCACATCCTTGATGTAATTACTCAATCCCGCGAGCCACTCCTAAAGCAATATCATATGTTTTCTCGTAGTTGAGGATATTTGCCTATGATGAAAAAGTGTGATTGTTTAGAGATCCGTTTGGCATGAACTCATATATAATGGCACGCTTTGAACCATGAACACAAAAACCAATGAGTTGCACTATATTGACATGATGGATCCTTCCAATGGTTGCTACTTCATTGATAAAATCTTGCCCATTTGCTTTGGATAGGCTTAACATCTTTACTGCTACAAGACGTCCACTTTGTAGTGTTCCCTTAAATACTGTGCCAAATCCTCCTTCACCCAATCTTTCCCTAAACCCTTTGGTCATTTTCTTAATTTATGAGAAAGAGTACCTTATTGGCATGAGGTTATTTTGGCTTTACAGAAATTCCTCAACATCATCGTACATGGATAAGTGCCTCCTTCGCCATTTATATATAAAAAATGCAATCACAAATGGAGCACCTAATTCACTGATTGTCACATGCCAATCTGGAAAGGAAAATACAAAAGTAATTATATGAAAGCAATCCTATTATTGTTGCACTATCAATCTAGCTACTTGTTGTCACCATTGTGCCATAGATTTAAAAAAATATGTAGGTAGTATTCACAACCAATTACTCCATTTCAAAATTCTTGTTTCATAGTTTAAGGAATGATTAATTTACTAAAACAATTAAAAAAGATAAAAAGAGAGATACATGAGATTCTTTCCTAGCAGTAATCCAATTAATAAACCTGACAAAAGAAGTAAAAGAATTAATGTGCCAACAATTGTGTTATTACCAAAGAAAACCCATCCAATTATATATAATACATTTGATATCTTTCTGGGACAGAAAACTCACATCGTGAGATTGGTATGGGTTCTGCAGGTTTGACAAAATAGAAAGTTTCACGTCAGCGTCTGAATTCAATAATTAACAGTTAGGCCATTATTATAATGCTAGCTAAACTAAGATCGATAAATGTAGTCCTACTATATATCATTATAAGAATTACTATTTGTGATGAAAATATATTTATTTTAATAAAAATTAGTCATTTTCATATGAATAAATGAGAACAAATAAACAATTTAATGTGATATTCAAGGTCGAGTATTCAGTAAGAATTGAATTTCATGATGTTAAAGATAAGTTGAACGTTAATCCTCAAAATTAAGCTTATCAATAATGGTACTACTAATCAGAATCGGGCAATAGAGGAACGTAAAGATAAATTATAGTACAATCGTCGTTGGCTACGTTTGGATGTTGAGTTGAGCTGAGCTGAGTTGAGTTCTTTATGAATAGTAGTGAGTTGAGTAGTGAATGGAGTTATGTGGGACCCATCTAAACTGAGCTTAAAGTGTGTTTAGATGTTAAGATGAGTTTAGTACTTTTATGAAAAATTGAAAAAGGTTATGGGTCCTACATGTAAGAAGGTTTGGAGTTGGGATGAGTTTAGTAATTTGAGAATTGAGTGTTTGGATGTTAGACTCAGTTTAAAATTAGATTGAACTCAACTGAGCTTAGCTAAGTTCAATAACCAAACAGAGCCTTAAACTTGTTTGTTGAACCCAAATTATGCGAGGTTGTATTGACTAAAAGGATAAATTTAAAACCGCCACTTGTTCCAAAAGGTTAAGGTGTTAGGAAGAGGTAGATTTAATTATTTGTATTTGTTTTAACAGTCCCCTTACGTGTGGGCCATACTCTCCCTTAATAAGTGGGAAGGACTAACACGTGGAACATTTAATTAATTGAGTGAAGTATAGTATCAAGATTCAAACTTAGGATTTCTACTCTGATACCTTGTAAAATCATTAATTTTTTCAAAAGTTTAAGTTAATGAGAAGAGATAGATTAAATTATTTATACTTATTAAAATCTTAGTTTGAAACTTGAGTATAGTCTTCATATTCATTGATTGATTGTCTGGGATGTTAAAAGTGATATTGATGATGAAGTGGCTAGCAGGCTACAGCTAAAATATCAAATTTGTCGTTGTGGTCAGTAATGAGTTGATAATAAACCAAAGCCAACAAAGGCTAACAATAAGCTAAAAGATTGAGGTGAGGTTTAGATAATAAGTTAAGTTGAGATGAGTTAAGGTGAAAATTGAATAAAATATTGTTAGAATATTATTTTATTATTATTATTATTGTTTTGGGATTTAAAATTTTTTAATTGTTTATTATATTTTGTGTGAAAATTGAAAAAAAATTATAATGATAAGATGAGATGAGTTGAGATTTATTCTAAATCCAAATGAAGTAGCCAACAATGAGCTACATATGACCTTGATCAACAATAGAACAAAAATTAAAAGATTAAAAATAGGACTGAGACTTCAAACAATACTCAAAATAAACAAGAATCTAAAAAAAACTTACAGCTAATAAAGATATTCGAAATACATGGATTTTAAATGAAACATAGTTGAACGATGATGAAAATTTTGTGAGAAGTAAAGATGGCAGAAGAACTTTGAATTCTTTCTTCTACAGTCGTTCTTTCCTTTTATTTATTTATTTTTTGTTAGCCAGAATTTGAGTTATTTCAATTATGGAGCTAGGCGTCATCAGTACTAGATAGGGTAGAACACTTTTAAAGCGGTGATAAGTTATGTTTGCATTAAATACATGATGAGTTATATATACACGAAAAAGCAGGTGATTTTAATAATATTATTTCAAATTTCTTTCTCTTGAAACGAGTGCCAAAAGGAAAAAATTAAACGCATGGAGCTTATTTGAGTATAAGAATATGAGATGAGAATTATGTTAATAGTAATGAAATGTAGTAGAGAAATGATATTTGCAGTCGTGAGTGTGCAAGCGTCGTGCAGTCGCTTTGAAAAAAGTGAATAAATATGAGACCTACATGAAAAGACATTAATTTTTTAATAGTGGACCCCATGCTTTTTCAAAGCGACTGCACAACGTTTGCACATTCCACGACTGTATGTAGCATTACTCGTATCTTTGACTTATTTTGTATTTATTGAATTTTCATTATTCCTCTAACCTTGTTCACTTATATACGACATTCTATTAATGTACATTTAGATACAAAGAAACACAAGTTGTTCTCTCTCGTAATTCCCTTTTAACTTGTTTATTATGGCATCAAAGCCACCGATTTCCTAGTGTTTAGAAAGTCTCATTTGCAATGTTTTATTTGGTTTTCTTTTCCATTAACCATATGTCCTCAAGAGACTTTCTATGAACTTGATATATTGTTGCCTTCTCTCTCATCATAAATCACATACATCGGTTTTCTCTCATGCACTATACGACTTGTACACTCATCATATTTGCACAAACCACCACCATAGATTGATTCCTTGAACTATGGTCGATTTTTTGGTGCAAAAAGCACTCTGTTCTGGCCAAACATGCACCCCCACTCGCCGTTACAAGCTCCAATGCCCACTCCGAATGCCTCTCCTATCTCCCAACCCCAACATCTATCTCTCTTAGTTTGATTCCCTCTCAATCTCTTCTCTCTCTCTCTCTCTCCCCATTTCTCTCACTTCGCTCTCTATCTTCTCCCCCTTGTGTCGCAGCCCGTCATGCACTGCCACTGCCAAGGCCTTGCTCCACAGGTTGCACCGCCGCAATCTGTTGTTGTTGCCAGTTGTCGCTCATCATGTTGGTAAGTTTATATTCATCCTTGTATCTCTCTCTTCTCTCTCTCCACTACAGCTCTCACTCACTCTCTCGGTCTTGCTTTCTAGCTGTCTCCCGCCTCTCTCTTTGTTGCATTGTAGTGTTGTAGCGGCCACCCCCACCACACACCACCAGAGTCAAGCAGCTTACACCTTAAACGCCACTCTTTGCCTCACGCCTCAATCCCATTTTGATTCACTCACTGTCCTTGCTTCCACCAGTGTTCCTCCCGACCACAAGCATGCTGCTGGTAAGCCAAATGACCCCTTCTCATCTCTCTCTCTCTCTCTCTCTCTCTCTCTCTATTTACTCTCTCTCTCTCTCTCAGTTTCGCCTATGTTACACACTCTCTACTTGTCTTCCTTTCTCTTTTAGTCGGCCTCTCTATATCTATGCATGTCCCTCTCTCATCTCCTTACTTTGTATTGCAACCCATCACTGCCACCGCCACCGCCACTGCCCAAGCCTTGCACCACAACCAAGTTGCCACCATATTTCCGTTCTAATAAGTTCAGGCTCCTGCACCACACGCTCAATTGCTCCCCACCACTCCATTTTTGTTGCACTTTTCCGTCACCAAATCTAATTGACCACTTTTGCAAGGTTGGTAAGGAACTCTTTTTCTTTATATGTTAAGATTGTGGCTAACTTGTTTTGTGTAGTGACGAGAGAATTTGAGGAATTGTTTGGGGTTTGAATTGCATTGCTCAGTGGATTAATGGTTTTGGTTGTTGTAATGTCTCAATGAGGCTGGATAGAATCTGGTTGTTGACTTGGAGATGGAAATAAGCGGGCAGGCATGAAGATGAGCAATTTTGGAGTACTTGTGAGTCAATTGGTAAAAAAACTTGGTTTTGAAACCTGGTTGGTTGGGTGTGTTACTGCCAAATTGTGAAAAATGGATTTTCTATAAGGAGGTTTGACCTACTATGACACCAATGTGGAAGTTGGGTCATTAGGTCACGGGATAGAAAGTTTGGGTTTTGGAGTTAGCACGTTATGTCTTATTTTTTAGGTGCTAGTTAAATTCTATTAACTTATAGATTTTACTAATTTTGTTTAGGTATCGATTGGTTTTAGCTCTATTATGTTGTGAGACAAGTCAGTTATGCTAAAAAGTTCAGGTAAGCGGTGCTCCTATACTAGATGTTACCTAAAACTAATTGAGGTTGGTTTTGTGAAAAACATGCATATTTTGTCATGAAAGCAGCCTTGGTTATTATCTGCACTAGTCCCTATATTTGAACATTTAAACTTGACTTTTTATAATGACTGGTGTTGACATGAGTAATTTTTGTACTCTGTTTCTCTATTGCATAAAATCTGAATATGAAATCTGAAATTTTTATCCAATTATATGATGTTATCTTATCCGTTTAATATTTTTGTTATTGCATTAGATCTGTAGACCCTGAGAGATGAGATTTTGTTCTGCTCTAATTTCTGGCTCTGCCAAAGTATAAAATAGTGGTCTTTGTTTTGTTTTGAGTGCACTCACTTTAGTAAACAAAATAGTGAGTGCACAAGGGTAAACACAGTCTCTGTTTTGAGTGCACTCACTTTAATAACAAAATAGTGATTTATGTTTTGCTTGGCTAACAACATATATGCGCAACTCTACCATGGGGGTAAAGATGGCTTCTGTTTCTATTTTGGAAGTTGTTTAAGTAGACTTGTTCCTAAGGTATTTTGAATATATAATTATTAGAATGAAATGCTTTTGAATATACAACTGTCATATTGTTTAGAATCGTCTGTTTATACATTCTTTAAGAAAAATTTTGCTAGTGTTTAGTTTAGTTTACTTTGAAGAATTTTGAGATATTTGATTTTGGAGGGCTTTTTGTATTTAAGTTCTTATTATTGCGGGTTTCAAGTTAAAAGGTTCGCCCTTGGATATGGGGCGTGACAATCGGCCTTTTAAAGCTTTTCATGTTAGTATTTATTTAATTTTTAGAAATTCCACTTCTCATATTGCATCTTATTATCCTCAAATCACAGTATCTGCTATAACTTGTTTTAAGTGACTTCATAGAATTTCATCAAAGTGAAAAGACACTACTTAAGATGTGATATATTACCTGGATCGATCGGAGATATATTACATGTCAACCCTTATATATATAAATAAATATTACAAATATATATAATACTTATTTATATACAAATAATGCGAGATACAAGTTTAAGAAGTGCAAGTCTCAGGACAATCCATTTAAAAAGAACCCGTGTATGCTATGAGAAAATCACTTTCTAGAGGTGGGGCAAACTTTTTTTTTTAAAGAATATTGTGTGGGGATTGTATATCGTGTGTGTATATATATATACACACATATGCGTGTGTATGTAATTAATATATATTTGATCTTATATGCAAGTTTAAATTACTTTCATGTTTCATTGCTTAAGGAAGCTAGTGTAAGGGGATTTTACCGATGGCCTTAAATATTCCAGTATAATAAGCTGCGGCACATGCAGAAAAGAAATAAAGGTAAGTGATCAGTTAATTTATATATAAAGTAATTTAAACAAAACTGTATAAACAAATCTATCTATCCATTTATGTTACCAATAAATTAAATATAATAACTAGTTCATGTAGAGTCGCATCAATACTTACGTAGGGGCTTGGAAAGAATAATTTTCAGAGAATTAATTAATTTTTTAATAAAAGATCAGCCGTTACACGTACATTAATGACTTGGCAAAATCTTGACTTAGAAGAAGTCAACTCATAAAACATATAATTGACTGATGCATGCATCATGGTATAAAATCACTTTTGTAAAACTAGTATTAATTTAACATCTTATGGAGATATTATTGAATGAAGAGTAATCAGTGGCTGCTATTATTGATTCAAATACTCAACACTGGAATGTGGATTTAATTGAAGAAATATTTTCCTGTATATGATGAAGCTGCTATTATAATGAGACTACCTATTATTCTTTCAAATTGTCTAGATAAGATAATACGGAGGTGTTCATCAACAATTGGTAATTTTACTGTAAAAAGTGCATATTATTTACAAAAAGATAAGATATTGGATCGAGATAAAAGTCAGTCTTCAAATTCAAATTGCAAGGAAGCTGTTTGGAACAAAATCTGGAAATTAAAAATTCTAAATGCTGCAAAAGTTTTCCTATGACGAGCTTGCTTAGAGGCTATCCAATAATTTTAATCTCTTTAAAAGGAAAATAATAGTCACCAAACTGTCCACTGTGTTTTGAAGAAGAAGAAGAAAGTACAATACATGTTCTTTAGGAGTGTATAGCAGCAAATTAAGGATGTGTGGTGTCTTCATTCAAAGAAAATTCAAGAAAGTTCTTTGACAACAGCTTGGTTTAATGATTTATTAGTTGCTATGTATAGTATTGCTGATGAAGAACAGGGGGAAGAAATAGTTGTGACAGCAAAAAAGTGAAAAAGATGACATTTCACATTGAGATGTTCTTTGATATCTGGTCAGTACCTGTGAAACTTCTCGATACTGCAGAGCTTGAGGAGGTTGTTGCTACACTGACGGGGGATTTGGACCAGGAGAAATAAGTCTCTACATGGCATAGGCTTCATGCACCCTATAGTGTTATCTCAATAGGGCAAAGCAGAATTGGTCTCCTACAAAGAGGCAATCAAAGCTTCTCAAGTAGTTCAAGTGCAAACTCAATCTGTGGTGCATAAGTGGTCAAAGCCACCTGAGGAATGCCTTAAAATTAATTGGGATGCTACTGTCAAGCTGGGGAAGGTAGGATTGGTGTGAGAGTGCTAATTAGAGATCATCAAGGTCAAGTCATTGGTGCACTTCGTGCAACCAGGTCCCTTAGAGGAAGTCCTTTTGATGCTGAAACTTATGGTTTATTAATAGCAGCTTCTTTTTGCAAGGAGCTAGGCTTGGAGCAGGTTTGTTTAGAAGGTGATTCAAAACAAGTGGTGGACCTATTGTAGAGCCACAACTCAAAGAGCTTGGGAAGTTTCCTAATTGTGGATGGTCTGCAAGTGCTAGATTCTTGTGCCAAATGGACAGTATCTCATGCTTATAGAGAGGCCTACATGGCTGCTCACCATCTTGCAAAATCTGCCCTTGACTACTCTGAGGATCTTTATGACATTGAAGTGTGTCCTTCATTTATCACGACTATTGTGTCTAAAGAAATGTTGTAAGCTCTTTGTATTCAGTTGGTTGTGACTAAAGAGTTGATGAAAGCTCTTATTATTAATGAGATCAGTCTCTTTCAAAAAAAAAAAAAAAAAACACTTACAAACATGTTATGTTTGTTTGGAAACAAATTAAAAAAATGCTTTCTGAGGTAAAAATGATGATTATTTGAATTTTCAAAGATTATGACCATATTATTGAAAGTATGAAAGTTGTAATTATCTTAAAGTTTTATGGATATTTTCGTCTATTGACAGTCTTTTTAAAATTAAAATTACATTCCACATTATTTGAAAATGCACATTTCAGATTAAACGTACTTTTTAACTTATTTGAGATTAAAAGTTCTTTAATATGTACCACCGAAAAACTTAATTTTTCCATTACAGATCTAATTTTAAGGTTATTTAAAATCAAGAAATTTCTAAATTTCATAATCCATCAAATAAAATATTTAGACCCATAGCCTAGCTATTCATGAAAAATCCAATAAATCTCAATTGGACTTTTCTCAATTTTAGCCTATTAATAAGATCTAAAATCATCAACTAAATTTTAATGGGCCAAAAATTAAGATTCTTGGCCTATGGACCTAACTAAAATTCCAAACCAATCTCAATAAATATTAAATGATCATAGGCTCACCCAAAATTGCTTATCAAACATAATTTTAGGCCAATTAAATTACCCTCAATAATCCCTTAGTAATTTCACGTCGGGGTGTTATATGAACAGCCACAGCTAGTAAGCATATAAAAATAATATAATAGACGTTAGTTTAGAACTTGAGGCACTAATTTTGGGGCACTTTTATATGGACCGTTACAATTTGAGGCACTAAAGTTTACTAATAGCATTAATTACGTTTTATTTTCTCAACTACTCATATTGCCCTATTATTTAGGGCAATGCTAATTGTACTTATATCCATGTTACATTCTCGTCTATACATGACTTTCATTAAAAAAATACAAGAAAAAAAAAAATTGTAAAAGTCATGTATTATCTACTGCATGCTATGGTTATTTATTACTACCAATTATTAATATGATCACTTCTGAGTAAAATAATATTGATGCTATTACATATTGTAAGAGCACTTCCAAAGGTTAATCTATATACATTTTTTATCTGAAAAACTCATTACATCCCACTTTTCCTATTTTAACTAACTACTTTTTAAGGGTGCCATTCATGATTCAACAACTAATCTAAATTTTTTATATATTTAATTTAAAAATTAAATAAATGAAAAAAATAGAGAGAAAATAATAAAAATAGATAGATGAAAGAAGTGAGAAAAAGAAATAATAGAGAGAGAGAGAGCGAGAGATGTGTAAAAAATTTATACATGGATGAGTAGCATCAAACTATATTTAGATTGACACTTATTTTTAGGGCACTGCAAAGTATTATATATACTACGACTAGCGTAGAAAGATTATGACCTCATATTGTCGATCTTCCCTTTTATCATGGGCTTGAAGCAAACTTCTCTTAAAAAGGATAGAAAGAGATAGTTTAATTTTAGAAAGATAAACAATAAAAATTAAATAAGACTTTATTCATGAAATGACGATGAAGCTTGATTTGAATTATCTCTATCACCCTTTATCTCTCTTTTTGATGGATGGAGAGGCTTGAGAGGAACTTGTAAGCACTCAACATCTCCTTCAAGCATTTTGACGACTTTATTCATTGATGGACGATCGCTAGGCTTCAATTGTATGCACCATAATGCGACTATCATCATCTTCTTACATATTTTCCTTTCATCTTCAGTAGCATCTTGTATTTCTATATTCTTTCCATCATGGAATTGATCATATATCCAAGTGGGGAAGTAAATTTGGCTTAAATGTTCTGCAAATGCATTCAAGTTCTTTCTTCTGCTCACCATTTCCATCAACAGCATTCCAAAGCTATAAACATCAGCTTTGTATGAAACGCCTCCAATATTTTTGTAATGCATTTCAGGAGCCATGTATCCAAGCGTTCCTCTTGCACGAGTCAAATGAACAATACTATCTTCCACAGGGTACAATTTCGCTAAGCCAAAATCTGAAACTTTGGGTTTCAAATTCTCGTCAAGAAGAATGTTGTGAGGCTTAATGTCGAAATGTAAAATTTGCATGTCACATCCTTGATGTAAATACTCAATCCCGCAAGCCACTCCTAAAGCAATATCATATGTTTTCTCGTAGTTGAGGATATTTGTCTCTGATGAAAAAATGTGTTTGTTTAGAGATCCGTTGGGCATGAACTCATATATAAGGGCACGCTTTGAACCTTGAACACAAAAACCAATGAGTTGCACTATATTCACATGATGGATCCTTCCAATGGTTGCTACTTCATTGATAAAATCTTGCCCATTTGCTTTGGATTGGCTTAACATCTTTACTGCTACAAGACGTCCACTTCGAAGTGTTCCTTTAAATACTGTGCCAAACCCTCCTTCACCTAATCTTTCCCTAAAACCTTTAGTCATTTTCTTAATTTCTGAGAAAGAGTACCTTATTGGCATGAGGTTATTTTGGCCTTGCAGAAATTCTTCAATATCATCATACATGGATAAGTGCCTCCTTCGCCATTTATATATCAAAAATGCAATCACAAATGGAGCGCCTAATACACTGATTGGCAAACGCCATTCTGAAAAGGAAATCGCAAAAGTAATTATACGAAAGCGATCGATCATGTTGTTGCACAACCAATTACTCCCTTTCAAAATTCTTGTGATTTGGCACAGTGTTTATTTTTAATGTTAATTTAATAATGATTTCTAACTATTTCTTTTTTCGTAGTTTAAAGAATGATTAATTTACTAAAACAATTAAAAAAAATAAAAAGAGAGAGAGCGTATAGATTCTTACCAAGCAGTAATCCAATTAATAAAGCTGCCAAAGCTGTTAATGATAAAAAATAAAAAAAATAAAAAAATTAATATCCATTAAAAGTAAGCCAAGAATTGAAGTAAAATAATTAATGTGCAAAGATGATGCATAGAATGGATTCATCCTTAGTGAGATCTAAAAAAGGTATAATAATATTACGTAAGTGCTGGGATAGAAAACTCACAAGAACCTGGATAATCATCTTGTCTGAATTGTAGTTTGGTTAATCGGTCTGCATGGATAATTAAAAAGAAAGAAGTTTCATGTCAGTATCTGAATTCAATAATTAAAAATCAGGCCATTAAGCTAAACAATCAGGTCGTATTGATTAAATGGATAAATTTAAGACTCATGTAGAGTACTCTCGAGTCATTCTTTGACTTTCTGGCTTGGAGAAGCATCTGGGAAATATTTGCTCACTGATCATGATCATGTCGAATTAGGTCCAACCGGACATGCATCAATAAATTTATTAACATATTTTGATTTAACATGAATACGGCCATTAATACTTACCTCTATTATATTGGTTTATAGCAACAAGAGTTGTGTCTTTTGATTGGCCATATAAATGAACAACCTAAGTGTTAGTTGTTAATGTCAAATCACCACTTGCCTAAAAGTTTAAGTTGATAAGAAGATTTAATTTAATCATTTGTATTTATCTTAACACTCTCCGACCATCATGTGAGGCCAGACTCTCTCTTAATAAGTGAGCCTAACAAGTGAAATATTTAATTTATTTGGTGAAATATAGAGTAAAGGGCAAGTTTGGGGCATGGAATGAGACATAAAATTCTCATATCTCATTTAATTTATTTAATTTGCACTTTTGATACTACTTATATGTTTATTGAACAAATTATAATGTATTTTTTAAGATGTTATGTATTTGTATTTGGTTTCTTATTATTGGATAAAATCAAATTCCAACTATTTGAACGACCAACAGTCGTTCTTACATATAGTCTAACCATTTGAATAGTTACACAAAACATTCAAACATAATTCGTAATCGGCGTTCGAACAACAATTGGACATAATGAACTCTTTGTTTGAACGTAATAAGCATTCAAATGCTTTATGATGATATTGAACATGAAATCTACGGTCGAAGAGTATATTTCATGTTTAAATGTCTTCTGCTAGTAATATGTTTGAAAGTATAATAATTCGATCAAACGTAATGCGTTTGAACATAGTTATATGGTCGACCATTAAAGTTAATGTTTGACTATATGTTCACGATCGAACGTAATGATTTCATCATTCGACCGTATATCTGGGATGAAATTTAATCATCCAAAAAATATCTTTCCGTTCGAACGCTATCGAACAATTTCACCCAATTTTGTCCCAAAAGACTTTTTGAGACAGTGATATTGGGATGAGTTTTTTTCCTCCCAAAAAGTGTTTTGGGACGAAAATTTCTGTTCGAAATTGTAGTTTTTTAGGATGGAAATTTTCGTCCCAAAAACTGTCTTTTGTTGTAGTGTATATATATGGACTGTTGCATTTTGAGGCACTAGTTAATTAATTCTTAATTGGATATGTGCATGAGTTACATTTTAGAGTCTGACTTATTAGAATATTGCTATATTTATGATAGAATATATTCATAATATTTTAGTATATGCATGGTAATATGCCTTATTTATACCATATTTAGCTTATTGTAGTTAATCTATATCAAATAGTATCTCTGCCTTATTTTGTATTTATTGTATTTCCATTATTCTTCTAGCGTTACTCACCTATATATAGGGTATTCTATTGTACATTTAGATATAGAGAAATACAACTTGTTCTCTCTCTTAATTCCTTTTTAAGCAGTTATTTATCATGGTATCAAAGCTATTGATTTCCTAGTGTCTCTAGCAGCGTTTCTCCCCATCTATAATAAGTCTCATACTCAATGTATTATTTGATATTCTTTTTTGTTCACCATACATTTATTAGAGACTTTCTAAGCACTTAACAGATTGCTGCCCTCTTTCCCATCATCAATCACATACATCGGTTTGCTCTCATGTATTGTACGACTTGTATACTCGTCATATTTGCACAAATCGCCACCACAGATTGATCCTTGAACTATGGTCAATTTTTTATGCAAAAGTACTCTGTTATGGTCAAACATGCACCCCCACACGCTGCCACAAGTTCTAATGCCCGCTTCGAAAGCCTCTCCTCTCTCCAACCCTGACAGCTATCTCTCTCATTTTGGTTCCCTCTCAGTCTCTCTCTCTCTCTCTCTCTTCTCCTCATTGTGTTGCATCCCTTCGTGCCCTGTAGCGGCGAAGGCCTTGTCTCTTCTCTCTCTCCATCTACGGCTCTCACTCGCACTCTAACCGTCTCCCATCATGCTCTTTCCTACGCCACAACATTGCAGCGGTCTCCCCCACCACACACAACTACTGTCAAGCCTCTCATGCCTCAAACACCATTCTCTACCTCATGCCTTAGCCCCATGTCTCGTTTGCTATCCTTGTCTCCACCCTGCTCCTGGTCTCGGTCACGAGCACGCTGCTGGTAAGCCCCTCAACCCCCTCTCATCTCTCTCTCCGTCTACTTCACTCTCCCTATCTCGGTTTCGCCTCTGTTACACTGCTAGATGATTAATGGTTTGGTTGTTCTAATGTTTCAATGAGGCTGGATGGGATCTAGTTGTTGACTTGTTAATGGAAGTAAGTGGGTCGGGATGAAGTATTAATAAAATCAAATGGAGTACTAGTGAGTCCATTGGTATAAAAATGAAATTTGGCTGGTTGGGTGTTTTACTGCCAAATTGTGAAAAAAAGGTTTTCTATAGGGAGCTTTGACCTGTTATGACACGGGTGTGGAAGTTGGGTCATTAGATCATGGGATTGAAAGTTCGGATTTTGGAATTAGCACGTTATGTCTTATTGTAGAGGTGCTAGTTAAATTTTATTAACTTATAGATTTTAGTATTTTTTTTTTTTTAGATATCGATTGCTTTAGGCTCTATTATATTGGGAGGCAAATCAGTTGTGCTAAAAAGTCCTAATAAGCAGTGCTCCTATCCTAGATGTTTCCTAAAACTAATTAAGTTTGGTTTTGTGAAAAACTTGCATATTTTGTCTGAAAACAACATTGGTTATTATCTGCACTAGTCTCTGTATATGAAAATTTAAACGTGACATTTTATCATGATTGACGTTGATATGAGCAGTTTTTATACTCTGTTTCTATTCTGCATAAAATATGACTATGAAATCTGAAACTTTGATCCGATTATATGATACTATCTTATCCGTATAAGTTTTTTGCTATTACGTTGTATCTAAAGACCCTGAGGCATGATATTTTGTTCTGCTCTGATTTCTAGCCTCGTCAAAGTTTAAAATAGTGGCATCTATTTTGAGTACAATCACTTTGGCGACAAATTGATTTATGTTCTACTTGGCTATCCACATAACGTACAACCCTAGCACAGGGGTAAACATGGCCTCTATTTTGAGTGCACTCACTTTGGTAAAAATTGCTTGGCTAACAACAGATATGCACAACTCTACCATGGGGGTAAAGATGGCCTCTGGTTCTATTTCAGATGTTATTTGAGTGGCTAGGCTTGTTCCTAAGGTCTTTGTATATATTATTATTGTAATGAAATGCTTTTAAAAGTACAATTGTCATACTTTTAGAATTGTTTGTTTATACATCCTTTAACTGACTCATGTTTACATATTAGTTTAGATTTGCTGCTTACTGAGTTGGAGGACTCACCCCTTTATGTCCATCATTTTTTTCATATGACTTAGAATTTTGAGACAATTGGTTTTAGAAGACTTTTTGTATTAAAGTTCTTATTATGCGGGTTTCAGGTTAAAGGGTTCACCATTGAGTACGGAGCATGACAATCGGCCTTTCAAAGCTTTTGTTAGTATTTATTTATTTATTAGCAATTCTACTTCTCGTATTGTATTTTATTATCGTCAATCACAGTATCTGTTGTGACTTATTTTAAGTGACTTCATAGAATTTCATCAAAGCGAAAAGACACTTAAAATGTGATATGTTAGCTAGATTGGAAATATATAACACCTCAACCCTTATATACATAAATAGTAAATGTCAATATAATATTTATTTATATATAAGTAATGCTAGACACAAGTTTAGGAAGTACAAGTCCCAATCTATTTAAAAAAAACCTGGGCATGCCATGAGAAAGTCACTTTTTAATGGTAGAGCCAACTATTTTTCTAAAAATATTGCTTGGAATTGCACATCTTATGTCGTACAAATAAGTTTTTGTATATTATATGTATATATATATATATATGTGTATGTAATTAATATATCTGATCTTATCTCCAAGTTTAAACTATTTTCATGTTTCATTGCTTAAGGAATGAATGGTTTAAAGATGAAAGAAGACAAATAGATCATCAGACAAATACAAATTCTTACCGTTGAGCCATAACAATCCAGTATAATAAGCTGCGGCACATGGAGAGAAGAAATAAAGGTAAGTGATCAGTTAATTTATATAGAAAATGATATAAATAATTTGAATATATATAACTCACATTATTTTTAGTATTTTTCTCCTCATAAAAACATTCTATTTCAAATATGAACTCTAAAATATCTCTATTAATCTACAATTTAATATTAATGCTCCTTTCCAAACATGTATGTGATTTCTAAGAGAAAATCATAGTTCTACACACTCTTGTTAATTTTCTAAACATCAAGAGCTGTTGACATGATTATTCGCACGTGCATTACAAAACATAATAGAAGTACTGGATCATGTTGAACAAACTGAAATTTCTTTTTGAGAGAAATACAGGAAAAATTACATTTTCAAACCATCAAAGTATCATTTTTTTTAGTTCGCAGCATAAACTATTGGTTTATGTTATTAATTTATTTAAATTTATTTCATACCCAAGTCCTACTAGAAAAAAATTATCAAATTATTTTATCTTGTACCTTAAATTGTCAAATTATGTCATATCCAAGTCCTACTAGGAAAACTTTATGTCATTAATTTATTTAAATTAATTTCTTTTCTATATATTGTAATATATATGTGGTTTTAACGTGTAAAGTTTTTATGTTTAAATGAGATTTAGTAAAAGAAGGGGAAGGGTATACTTATTTTTTGGTATTATTGATCTATCCTTTAGTATTTACATTTTGTATTAGTAAGTTAATCTCTTTTAGTCCTATCCATTGGTTTGGTAGGTTGGGAAAATATCTTCCCTTTTGTAATCCTAGTTGTCCGTCCCTATTGATCTAAGCCCCATTGTGTAAGAGTAGGGTGAAAACTGATCCTTTCGGCGCGGTTTTGAAAGGGTCGGTTTTTGGACAAAATCGATATTGACCGATGCTTCATTTATGGGGAAGAAAACCGGCCGATGGGGCGGAGAAACGCCGGCGGTCTTGACACTGACGGTTCTCTGGCAATTCACGGTCGTTTCATCGACGAGCTTCATCTGAGAGAGTAGAGAGAGTGTTGCAGAGGAGAGAGAGAGGATGAGAACTGAGATTGGGGAAGAAGAAGTAAGGAAGAAGACGACCTTATTTCGAAATGATGCCGTTCAGTTTGGCGTCGTTCTACTTAAATTCTTTTAATACATTATGAATAAAACGACGCCGTTTTGTTTAATACCAAATGGCGTCGTTTTGAGTATATAATATATAAAAATATATATATAAATTTTTTAATTGACCGGTTTAGCTGTTCGAACTGATTAATATCAATTTTTTCTATTTGCTGCCGCACGCCGACCGGTTCTCCACCGTTTCGGCCAGTTCTAAGCTTCGACGGCCTGTATGAGTCGGTCTAGGTCGGTTTGTTGGTTTCTTGTACAGCCCTAAATGTAAGACTTCACTTCATACAAAAAGCCCCTTTTCATTTGGTCTTCATCTCCGTGCGCCTCTTCCTTCCATTTTCTCATCAATTTCTTCACTTCCAACGAGTAATCCAGCTGAGAATCTCTTCGAGAAGGATGATTATGCAGGTAAACTCCTTGATTTCGGTTTTTGATTGGGGGATTTCGGCTTTATAGGTTGTAACCTTGGGTTTCTAAGAAAATTTCTCTGCTTGTTTTCCAGCCGAAAACCTTTGAAATTCCTCTTCCATTCCCTTGTTTGATGCTTAGTTTTGCATCTTGAAAGGAAAGCTAAGCCAGGTAACACTCTTATCCTCAAAATTTCGTGTGGGTTGAAATCGTACTAAGCAAACCCGTGTTTGGAATTTTTAAATTTTTGTGTTGGCCAATTGTTGTGTGGTAGTTTCTAGACTGATTTCTCAATTTTTTCCTTTCATGATTGTTCTAGTTGGTGGTAACCGAATAGAGGAAGGATAATATTTTTATGTTGTGCTCTGTTTTGCTCCCAGCCGTGTGGTTTGTAAGGCATTTTTTATGTATCCCTTCCTTGTGTTTTCTTGAGTTTAAATTATGTTCTTCGTTATGTTTAAGCCTTTGTTTTATGTGTTAAATTAGTAGAGATGAGAATATGTATTTTTAATATTTTTCCTAAGTTAATAGTCTTCTAAGCAACCAAGGATTTTATTAAAACTAGTGAGTTTTATGTTGTAATTTTCTAGTTTATAAGGGATTCACCCTCGTTGTTTTGTGCTATGTTCAAACAAAAAAAAAATGATGTTTCTTGCAAGTTTTCTTCAATACTAGTGTCCTTAATCTATGTAGTTGGGATTGTGATTGAATGGAGGGATGTTTAAAGGCATGAATGCACTAAAGCTACTAGCTGTCTATGGAGTGCAGAAAATTCTGCTATGCACTCTGTTTTGAGGCTTAAAACAGTTCACTTCTTTCCCATTATTCCCTTGCATCCTTTCCTCAACCAAAGTTAATTGTTTGTATGAAACACCATTGCAAACAAGTGACAAAAACCAACCATCTTGTGAGCTTTAGCCCTTTGTTTAAATTGACTTCCCACATGATTTTGAAAGCTATCAAAATGCCCTTTTAATGAAAATTCCAGATTTGTGATGTTCCCTTGTTCTCTTTCATTCCTAAATAATTCCTACCATTTGTACATTCTTAACTTATGGTTTCCATCTTTCTTTCATGTAGATAACCCAATGGCCTTCAATGGACAGCAAGCATGCTATTAGTCACTTTCATGAGTTTCTTTAAAATGCTTGAAATGAGGGTTTTAATGTTTTGGCTTAGCGCCATGTATGGTGGGTAATTGAATGGGTTAAGGTTTTGCTTTGTGGATAATGTTCATTAAGTGAAGAGGAGTTAAGGAAATCACTTTAATTTCTTCTTGGAATTAAAGTGAGCCTCTAGTTAAGGGTTTTGGTTAGTGAAGCTTAGAGTGAAATGGATATTGATGTACTCGTTTCATTTCATTGAATAAGAATTTTTTCAATTAGTTCAAAGGAAACCAAAGTGTAAAGTTTGGAGGTAAGTAGTTATGACCATGCATCTTACTCAATATTTTCTTCTATGAAATGCTTTCTTTATTCAAGTGCTCCTTTGTGACGAAAGTATGTATAGAATGTATAAGCCTTCTTGGTTGCCCATGTTAAGCATCCTATGAATTATGAATGTATGTATACGTATCAAAAAAATGTATATGTATGATGTAAAGCATGCACATTCAAGGTTTAGATCATGAGATTTATCATGCACATGTTTTCGTGAATGCTAATGATTTTCCTTACTATAAAGTATGACATGAAATGCATATTTATGAAAGAAAATGCATGTGCATTGGACTAAGAAAGATGATGAAATGCTATGAACGGAAAGAAATGAAAGAAAGAGGAATGCAAGTTTTAGGTGTGAAAATACTTAATAGCCAACGACTGAATGATTATGGTACTAAAGGAAAGGGGTAGATTGCAATGGTGGATGGGTCCCATTGGTAGCGCACCCAATGGTGCCATCCTGATTGAGGGATTTCCTAACCCATGGCCACGGGCGGAGATTAGGTCAAAAAGACCACTATCCCTAACACACAGGGCGCAATATTGTGTACCGGCCAAAGGAAAGTGAAACTGATTTCGAATGCTTATGTAAATGTTTAATGTTTAAGTAAATGTTTTAAGCTTGTGTGATCTTCCAAAAGAAAAGAATAGTCGAGGTATGCTATTTTAACTGCTTGGTGTACTACTTATTGAGTATTAGACTCACATTTGTTTTAATGTATTAAACGTTCAAGAAATGTCGACGAAGAAACTGTGGAGCAAGACATTGTTAGGGAGGGGGAGCTGGACGCCTAGCCTACCCTTAGCCTATGTTGGGTGTGTATATGATGTTGGGAATTTTATTTTGGTTGGTTGTACTGTGAGACATGTATTTTAAGACTATTTTGTGAACCAGGTAGATGTGTCTACCCAGAAGATGACTGTAGTTTTAACTTGTAATTAATGGGACTGTCCTATGTTTTGATAAACATGTTATTTTGGGACTTTGAAATATGATAGAAAGGGAGAAGGTCTTTTTTCCAAATTTTTAGTTCGTGATATAGGTCTCTTTTTATAAACTGTTATTTATATATAAAAAAAAATAACCAAAAACAGGATGAAAAATAATCACTTTTAAGTATTTTTTAACATCCTTAATTACTAAGAAAAAGTTAAAATAATATATAATTTTATTAATACTCACTTCTTTAATCATTAAGTAAAATAAAAAATTAGAAAAAAATCAAATACAAAAAGAGTTGTAAATGAGTAGTCATAGAGTAATAACCCTATCATTATTCAAACTGAAACACAAGCTAGTTATACATACCTTGTGTTACTCCCCCCAAAAACAAAAAAAAAAACAAAAGACAGTGTCTAATATTCATTTAACATCTTAAGGAGATATTATTGAATGAAGAAGAATCAGTGGCTACTATTATTGATTCAAATACTAAACACTGGAATGTGGATTTAATTGAAGAAATATTTTCATATGATGAAGCTGCTATTATGAAGGAATGTCTATCTATTAGTCTTTCAAATTGTCTATAAAAGATGATAAGATAATATGGAGGTGTTCATCAACAAGTGGTAATTCTACTATTTATGAAAAGTGATATTGGCTCGAGATAAAAGCCAATCTTCAAATTCAAATTGCAAGGAAGCTGTTTGGAACATAATCTAGAAATTAACAATTCCAAATGCTGCAGAAGTTTTCCTATGGAGAGCTTCCTTAGAGGCCTTACCCACTAATTTAAATCTCTTAAAAGGAAAATAATAGAGTCACCAAACTGTCCACTGTGCTTAGAAGAAGAAGAAAGTACCGTACAATTAAAAAAAAAATGTGGACCGTGGAGTGTGAGGAGGTTGTGAAGATTTATTTGTTCTAATTTGGGAGTGTATAGCAACAAAGGATGTGTGATGTCGTCATTCAAAGAAAATTCAAGAAAGTTCTTTGACAGCAGCTTGTTTTAAGGATTTATTAGTTGCTATGTATAGTATTGCTGATGAAGAACAGAGGGAAGAAATAGTTGTGACAGGAAGTAGGCTAGTCTGGCATACAAGTAGACTAGTATTGCTTTTACAATTTGATCAATGTTGTGGCTCATTGTTTAGCCAAGAACTCTTTAGAGTAATTAGAGGATGATTCTATTGAGATGGAGGATTGTCCATCTTGTGTTCTTTCCCTCCTTCGATGGAGTTTTATTAATAAATATAATATTAATGTTCATTCTCAAAAAAAAAAAAATAAAAAAAAAACATATTATGGAGATAGAAAACTCACCTGCAGTTTTGACCTGTTTTAGTAAGAAAATAGCCCAAGTATTTATATTTCCTGCATGTTTCGACAATAAAAAAAAAAAAAAAAAAATGGGATAGTATTAGTGTCTGGAATCTTCAATTAAAAATTAGGTCATTATAATGCTGCAAAAATAAGAAGTTTCATCTTAAATTACGTTCAATAATTGTCTATGATCACAACAATGGTACTACTGCTAATTAGAATAGGAAACTACAATATATGTATGATTAGTTGGAGTGGGAAATCCAAGAATTCAGTCAAGTTGGAACAACAACTTAATGACGAGATATATCGATCAACATATATATATAATAAATATCTCTTTAGACTTCTGATCTCAAATTTATTAATTACTCACTCCATCGGTGGCAATGAACTTGATTATCGTACTCATGGTTGATGTAGCAATCACCGTATATGCCGCAGCTTCCACAATAAATCTTATCCCATGAAAGCTCAAAACCATATGAGAATACATTGCGGATGTCTGTACAGGAAATATTAGGATCACCATAAATTTGTCCTGGCCACGATGTCAGAGACATTTGCTCTATCGTGCACGACTCCTCCACATCCATCACATTCACTCCACTCTCATCAACAATAAGATATATGTACCGTTTGGAATTGATAGTAGAACAATTCGTAGAAGTCGTGTCAAATGGGAAGGGGAAGTCCAACCAACTGGCTTTTCACAGTTCACAATAACCACAACTTTTGATAGTGTTAGCACTGCTAAATTGTAATCACTCCCATATAATTGATATAAATCCCAATCCGGCCAACTCAAAATACTGAAATTACCACGGTTTAGAAAATAACGAGGGATGAAGGAGTAATTATCCTCTTGAATACCTGAGTCTACAATTCGGATTGTGTAGTTTTTGTAATTGATTTGGCTTACGTAGTATTTACTACCATCATGTAAAGATAACAACGTGTGGTTGTTGTCATCACATGAGAGCTCATACCTTTGGTCTCCGCAGTTTGGTGGATCGCCTTTTAGTCGAAACGGATAGCTGATGTTGGGGATATTGCCACAGGAAGAAGGAGGACAGTAGTGATGATTATTCTTAAGACTAGAAGCTGGAGGAACGAGGATTAGGAACAGAACGGTACTTATAAGGACCTTGAGTTCAACAGGGAAAGCCATTCCTCTTCGACCCAACAACAGAGAGAGCCAGAGATCAGAGAAAGATAGAGCTAGGATAAGGAGATTTGGGCATGGTTTCCATAGCTTTGTTGGCCAACTTATTTGCTAAGAAATTATATAGAGTGCGACTACTCGTGATATTGCAGCCAGTTACATTTAGAAGATAAAGGTCCAATGAAGTTATTCCTTCAGAAGATATTTTAAAATGGGGACGAAATGATGTAGGTAGAGGAGGACTAGTAAACATAAGCCCTCGTTCAATAAATGTTCACAAAGAAATAGAATTGCATGAGTTGACGGAGTCAATTGTGAAAACTGTGAGAGACGAGGCAAAATTATTATTGGTGGTGCTTTGTCGGCACCTTGCTTTCTACGATGTGGAGGAAATTGGATGCGAAATACGCGATCACATTTTATCAAACCAGATTACACGCCATGCATCGTATGGATTAAACGATTGTGGAGGACTACTTTTTAGTCTTTCTTTTGACTTTTTGGCATGGTGAAGAATCCAAGAAAATGTTAGAGATTATGTCGTTTAGCCCCACTTCGCATAGACGATACTGTAAGAATTTGAAGATGAAGGAATAATCTCAATTCTCATTAATTGTAATGGCTGTATACATTTCGTATATATATATGCGCAAAAGGGAATCCTAACTGATTCTGACATTTGTACAAGCATGTGGTGTGCACTGCAGTGCAGTACCATTTGCAGCAGAGTCTGTTACAACAGCTGCCAGAGTATTACAAACAAACCAAGAAATTTACAAACGTGCCAATAGGTCATGTTTCAAGGCTATTCTAAGTTATTCCAGATGATTCCAAGGTAGTAGCGGTCGTGCTGTCCAATATGTACCCTTTGGAACATTGGGATATTAAAGTAGTGGAAATAGCTAAGAAGGAGAATTCCTCACTGGCTTTGTAACGCTCAGTTCCCGTAGGTCCGGAGAGTTAGCTTTTAATATTTAAAATTTACTTAAATAGCACAACTATAAAATCCAAAATTTCCATAAAATATTAAACCACTTAATCAAACCAAAAATCTAAGTTCCTCTATGGCGACAATAAAGAAATCTCCAATAACATAAATTAGAAATTATCTAAAAACTCGAAAACATCCTCAACTCATCAAAACAAATACTTGAAAAATAAATCAGTTTACTAACTACGACCCTTAAATAAGCATTTGTACCCTCAGACACTTATTCCACTACGATCATCACACCTTGCTAAACTTTATACTCTTGTTCTCTAGCTGAATCATCAAAATTATCTGAAAAATATATGGAGATAAGGGGTGAGTTATCAACAACTCAGTAAGCATAGGACATATACTAGTGTGTAAACATGAGCATTTACAGAAATCAGAATGCAGAACAAAATATTTTCTTTCAGAATGCAAAATCAGAATAATGTTTTCAAAATGCAGCGTCAAAACATGTTATCAAAAATATCAGAGTGAAAGTTTGAAAATATTCATAAACAAAATCTCTTTGGCATAGCATAAATTGAAACATCATATCTTATCTTGTCATATCAGAACAAATACCATGTTTAACCCCCGTGGTAGGGTTGTGCAAACCCCGGTAGCTAACCGAGCAGAAACAAAATGTGAATCTTCCCCTTATTCATTCTCGGAGCCCCGAGTGTGCACATAGGAAAGACCACGCAGAAAACCATTTTGTTTCCAAAGTGGGTGCACCAGAAACAGAAAAGTTGGTACCAACCCGAACCGAGGCCACAGTTTTACACCCGTGGTGAGGTTAGAACGGAACAGAAACAGAAACATAATGTTATGCCAGAGGTTTTCAGAAATCATATCAGAGTACAGAAAATCTTCAGAACAGAACAAAAAAATCATATCACATCATAATTTATGCACAAATTTCATATTCGCTTTATTTTTCAAAGTTCAGAAACAGAATGTCAGAAATAAGCTCATGTCTACACCAGTCATAACAGAAAATAATTTCTTCTTAAACAGAATCTCATGAGTAATGCAGAACAAATAACTAAGGCAGTTCAAATTTCTTTTCAACATCAAATATGTATATTTTTAAAAAATAACCTCAGCTTATTTCATTTTAAATGCAAAGTCTAGCATAGGAACCCCGCTTACCTGAACTTCTTAGCTTTTTCAAAATTCCTCAAAAACGTCGGACAATAATTAATCGTCACCTATAAAATAATCACGTAATTCTCATAAATTTCCAATTAATCACGTATTTCGATATTTAATCCTAAGCTTATAAAATAATCTATTTAATTCCTCAAAACCTAAAATTACCAATCATCACTTTCTAAAATCGTCAATGCTAATTTAATACTATGACTAAAACATTTAAAAGTCAGACCTATTTACTAATGAAAACAACTTATGAAGCTTAATACTAAGTAATATAATTATCCCAAAATATTTTAAAAATAAACCATGACTATTTTTAAATAGACTAAATCATATCTAAAGTGTAAAAGCAATATTACTTCAATATTATTTACTCTTAACATAAATCTTTACTTAATAACATATTAAAATAGTTTTCTGTAATCATAAATAAATAACAGTGTACTGATACATAATAAAAATAAAAGCCCATTAATATAATATGCAGTAAAGGGCACTACTTTAATTCAATTAATTCCTTGCAAACTAACCAAAAAAAAACCTATGTAAATTGAATAACATGCACGGCGGAAACTACCCAAGGGAAACCGAGGCGCGACGTGCTGGCTGGAGGGACTACAGTGGTGCGGCAGAAGAGCAGGAGCGCGGCGAAGCTTCCGTCGAGCAGCGCTGGGCACGAGACAAAGAGAGGGAGAGGTGAGCGAGAGAGGGCGGAGAGAAAGGAGGGAGTAACCGAGGGAGGTACTCACTGTGAGGGTGCTACGACTGGGGTGGCCTGAGGGTGTTCTGCGCCCTTATCCGCGCGGGTGGCAACGACCTGGAGTGGCTGGAGCAGTGTGGTGCAGTGCAGTGGTCCAGTGGGTGGGACTCTGTTTCGGGAGGCCAAAAACAGGGGAAAAAGCTGTTGAGTCTTCCATGAGAGGGGTGGCTCGCGGTGGTGGCTTTCGTGAGGTGGGATCACCACGCGGTGGAGCTCTCGGTGAAGGGTGAGTGCAGCGACTTATGGTGGTTGGACAACTGTGTTTTTCGGATGTCACAAATGGTGGAAGTCAAGGCGTGAAACAGAGGCTTCACGGGCGCTGGTGGCAGCTTCGTCTGGCTGGGCACGGTTGGGGTGGTGAACTAAGAGAGGCTGAGGTACAGACGCGGACGGTGCTTGGGGCGTCGTGGCACGCGGAGAAGCTTTGGGGTGCTACACGACTCGGGGTGCGAGGAACTGAGGGGATGGAGGCTGAGGAGGAAAAACTGGGCTATGGTTCCGCGTGGGAGGGCAGCGGCGTGAGCTATCTTCACATACATATATATATATATAACTATATGTAGGTTGATGAACAAGAAAGGAAAACCCTAGAGAAGTAGACGTGTGAGCGGATGGAGATAAGCGTGTGTGAGCATGCACGACGTGAACGAAAAGAGAAAAAAATAAACTTACGTAAAATAAGAGATAAAGACCGAAAGAGAAGGAATTAAAAATGAAACATGCGGGAAAAATAAAAATAAACGGCCAAGATCTCCAAATTAAAAGAAAAAAAAAACGCTACTCAAATTCGTAAATTAATAACTTACAAAAAATCAAGCTCCAAAAAAAAAAGAAATAAATAAAAATCTAAAATCCAATTATACCAAATTTCGATCCGGGTGTTACAGGCTTTAATTCATAGCTCACAATAACCAGTACGCCTCTTGATAGTTGTATGAATCGGGAATCTCTCATTCATGATGCATTCCCCTTTTTTCTCATCTGTGGTATAAGGACGTTGTTTCCATAGCTTTGTTGGCCAAGTTGTTTGCTAAGAAATTATATAGATTGCGACTACTCGTGATATTGCATGCACTTGCATTTAGAAGATAGACGTCCAATCAAGTTATTCCTCTAGAAGATAAAAGTCCAACTTCGAATTTAAAGATCAAACTATTATCCTACGCGTATTTAATCACACACATATAATTACTTCATAAGATCAAAAAATTACTATACTTCCTAGTCATCTCTTATGCCACAGTGCTTAATTTTTTATTTTTAACTTAATTTTCACACAAGTTTATATTTTTTAGGAGATTAATTCCAAATCATCCATCTCAACCATATTCCATTAGGATAAAAGTAGTCTATTGGGCTAGTCACAAGCAAGAATTATTCCTTTCTAGATTGAAGGAATCCATTTGGGCCAATCAAACGCATGGACAGTACATGCTTAAGCTACTTGAAACTCTATTTTATCAATTCCTAAAAACAATTTGAAGACTAATTTCTAAAATTAGCCTAGTGATAAAAAGAGCTCATACATGTATTACATGTAATCATAATACACATACAAAAATATCATATTTCATCCAAATATTTATTATATATTCATGAAAAAGTAATAATCTAGATAATTATAACATAAAATAAAAGGCCTAACAAATATGTAAAATTGACCTCCTAATATTATGACTTGCATATATTCACCATCCATAATCATACAAAAAAATATTTCTTTAAAAAATATATGTGGCATAACCTTTTAATGAATAAGCAATGCAAAAATCCAGCAACTACAGTAGCTTTGAGCTATAGTCCAAGAGATAAGATCATTGCATTGCTCTCTATGGTCTAGGATTTAAATCAGGATCGAGCCTTTTCATGAAAAAAAAAACTTGGCCTCTACCCTGCTCGATTCGGCAGCGCCATCCCAGGTGCCTAGCTATAGAGCAGGCCTATGTCTGCTAGGCTCACAGCCAATACAAGTTTTTTTTATTTTTTATTTTATTATTATTTTTTTTTACAGAGTTAGATTTAGAAATATTATGGTCGGGTTTACAAAAAAAAAAAAACTTATTTAAAAAATATGCTCATACCAGTTTCCAACCCTAACCCGTTTAACCAAAAATTTGCAACCACTCCCCCTCCTCCTACATCGGTTACAAAATTGTTCATCATAGGGAAATAAAAATTTTAGGCCTTTGCCGTAGTGCATCAGCCACTAAAGGAAATGCCGCTGCATTTGACAGTGTCATGGATGGCGCGAGCCTGCTGTGCCATTCTGATTACTGCGACATCGGTGCTCGTTGCACCAAGCACCACTCTACAAGGTAGCGTTTCTCATGCCTTGCGCATGGTATAGCGGCCAGAGTCTAGCGTACTTGAAGCATAGTAGGGATGGGCAGCGAGGTCCCGCCACCCGTCCACCCATACCCCATTGGTCGCACCTCGCTTAGGCTGTCGAGCATTCCAAGCGTCAGTGTGCGGTGGGCACCCTAGCCTGCACCCAAACAAACAAGTAGGGACGGGGTCTAGGCTAGGTTGTGGCTCGCAGCATTAGGCCCTGGCCTGCTCTCATTAGGCCCCAATCGTCTGCCTGTTACATATATATATATATATATATATATATATATATTTATTAAAACTACTTTCATTATTAAAACGATGGTGTTTTGAAATTTAGTTGAGTACTATAAATTGAAACTAAACACGTTTGGATACACAAACTATCACATCTCACCTCATCTAATTACTACAACTTTTCTAAACTGGCATACAAAATACAATAAACAATTCAACTATTTCAATTCCCAAAACAAAATTTTATTCTAATAATATTTTATTAAACTTTCGACTTTCATTTTATCTTATCTCATCTGTATGACCAAACGAGGCCTAAGTATCCTCTCTTCCTCTTCTTCTTGTCCTCTTCATCTTCTTGTCATCTTCTTCTCTCCATTTTTTTCTTCTTGAAAAGCTCGGTCGACACTTGTGACTCACTAAGTTGTGACTATGAGACACCAACATGGTGTCACCAACCACTGGCAACAATGTGGCCGTGGGTTAGAGGCCATGACCATTCGTGGTCATGGTTATGTGCTTAGACCCACTACCTGGATGTGGTCTTGCCATAGTAGTTGCCATTTTTTTAAGTATATTTTTTTATGTGTTTGTAACTATTGGATGATGGATTCGTGGATTTGTTGTTGTTTTCGATTTGTTTTGAATTTTTTTGATGTTTTTTGGTTGTTTTTCCAGTTTTGGTTTTGGATTTGTGGGGTTTTTCACTGTGGGAGGGCGGTGGACAAATGGGGAAAATTGGCCCCAGGGTGTGGGGTCGAAGTCGAATGGGTAAAACCTCCCCTACACCCATGTCGGAGGCAGGGTTCGAGAAGGTGGTTACCCTGCCCGCACCATGTGGGTAGCGCCCTTAAAGTAGAGACTGCAACGTCCCACCTAGGCTAGAGTTCTGCCTAGGTGCACTTCGCACCGTGGTAGTGAGTTGTGCTTTAGTGTGCACCAATGTTGCTTGTTGCCCCATGCCGCATCACGGTATGGAGGACGTGACTATTTCTAATGAATGAATGCAAGGAAATGAATGCTTTAATATATGAAGTTACGTAACGACTACGAGGAAATGAATGATGGTAGCAAGAGAAATGGGGTAGATTGGAATGTCGGATCAGTTCCATTGGTAGTGCACCCAGTGGTTCCATCCTAACCACCCAATGAAAAGTGATAAGAGTTAATTGGATGTATAAATTGCTTTAGTTCTTTATGAAGGAATGTACAAGGTGAATTTTTTTTATTTATGAGGAATAAAAGCCCTTTTAATGAAAAGCTTTACCTTGTAATGTTTCAAAGAAAGAAAATATTTTATGTAACGTATGTAGAGGAATGATAAATGCATAAATGAAAACTTATATTAGTATATTCTTACAATATGAAGTAATGCTTACAACTATTCGACTCATCTTATTTTTATGTGTGCCCTACCTAGAAATGGAATGACGACGACCCGTCAAAATAGACATAGCCCAAGGAAGACGTGATGGAAGCCTAGGCACATTTTATGTAACTTATGAAATCATGTTTTGTAAAATGGAATTTATAATTTTATTTAGTGAATATCGCTGCAAAACCTCTTTTAATTTACAAAGCAAATTTTATTTTAAACTATGGAATCTTTTATATCCTAGGGATGAGATGAAAATTTTTTAAAATTTTCAGTAATTCCTGTCTCATTTCTTAAAACTATTTTCTTATGTCCCACCACAAGGACAAGCATTACAATAGGTTCCCAACAAACTTAATGTTCTAGGGATTTTGCTTAGCTTTCTAGGAATTTGAGCAGTGTTCTAAGAATTTGCTTACCCTTACTATGGACCCGTTCATACTAGTCCTCGCGTTGTCTCCACGCGTCTTTGCGCACATTAGCATCTCAGTCACTTCTTGTATAGAACTTTTCCCTCATGTCTTGTCACTCCTCTGTCGACATGCTTAAAGTCAGTTTGAAGTGCTTGAGCCCATCCATCACGTAGCGCTCATACCTTCCACTCTAATATTCTTGCCATTAAGGCTTGAAATTGCAATCTCATTTTCCATATCGATCCTAGCTTAACTCATGGTCGTTCATGCATTTCTTAACTAGCAAGCAATTGCTTCTACGTGTCCTAACATTCCATCATCCATTCCTTATCTTCTAACTATGTTTAGTCTCTGATACCTCTTACATTCTATACACTTAGCATTACTACCTCTTACTAGTTGCCAGTCTAACATGCATGCATTAATTAGGTCATATTTGAAAATATCATAGCATTAGAATAAAATACTTTCTTGTACTTACTGTAGGACGAGACATGCCTTGGGAAGACGTCAGTCTAGGTTTTTCCTTCACTTGCAGTTCTCTTTTGAAAAGTTTTCTTTCTTTGAAAAAGGTTTTCTCTCTTTTATTTTGAAAAGAATGCAACAGAGTCCAGCATAACCTGGGCTTTGCTATGATACCACTATGTAACGCCCGTCCTTGAGGTAAGACTTTTTATAAAATGATTTTAGATTGGACGACGGGAATTACCATTCAATTTAAAACTTTTTACTTCCATACCTAGGGTACAAAACTCTACATTATAAAATAAAATGTGTTTTGAGAATAAAAGAGGTTTACAGCAGAAAACATTAATCTTATAATAAAATAAAAAGGCCTATCGTACAATTAAACTGTCATGCTTAGACTTTCGTGCTCTTCCCCATGGGTCATGTCCATCCTGACACGTACTGCTTATTCAGTCCTTGTGGGGGGAGGAGCATATATAAAAACTAAAATGAGTCGATGACTTGTAAGCATTACTTCATACGGTTAAAATGTAATAATATAGATTTTCATTTATGCATTCATCATTCCATACATACTATATGTATGTGCATACATGCATTCATTTGAAAACATCATTGGACGAAGTTTTTCTTTAAAAAGAGTTTTCTTTTCGTAAAACGTTTCTCCCTTCAGTGCCTTCATTTCTTGAAGAATGCAATGCATTTATACATTTATACATTCTTTCTTATCACTTTCTTTGGCTGGTACACACTGTTACGCCCCGTATGTTAGGGTTAGCGGTCTTCCTTTGGACCTGGATTCCGCCCGTGGCCACAGGTTGGGAATCCCTTTCAGTCAGGGGTAGCTCTTTTTCATTCATTCATATGGTCATTATGTATTTTCATGCATTAAACATTCAATCCTTTCTTTCAGTTCAGTCCTTTCAGTTATTTCCTTTTGAGTCCTTTTCATTTAACAGTTCATTCATAGAAAAATGTCATTTAAAAGCAAGAGCTTAAACATCATCTTTCATGGCATCCATAAAGCGTCAGTTCATGACTTCCTTAAAACATCAGTTCATAAGGATGTTTAAAACACTTTCTTCGCGTCAGTCAAAGTATCGGTTAAAGCACGAGACATCACCGTCAACATTTCTTTTTGTAGAAAATACATACAATAGGTACTGCGTATAGTCATCTATTTATATGCATACACTTAATACTTTGGGTGCGTAAAAAGGGGCTGCCAAGAATCATACATACGTATACCTTTGAACACTTAGCATGCTTTCATAAAACATCTTTCGTGTCATTTTGAAAGGCATCATAAAGGAAAAACATTTCATTTTCATTTCATGTCTTTTAGAAAACTCTAGAAGAATTTGAACATAATACTTATCTGGACTCCATGCTACTTTCATATCATGCAGTCCATTCATGTGCGTGTCATATGGCAACCTACATGCATACACATAACCTTGACTTCATTCTCTATCTAGTGCATAAGCAAGTTAAACTAGAAAAAGAGCTACACTTCACTTGAAACACTTTCATTCTATCCTGTGCTCTTACGTGCCCTTTATTATGCAAAAAACTTTCAGAATCTACTTTCGGTCACTACCTCTTCCAAAGTCAAGGTCTTACCTCGAGAGCTCATCCACTAAAGTGAACCCATGATTCATCTTAGAATTAAGACACTAAGACCTTCATCTTATTCTTCTTATTGACCACACTCTGACAAATGACTTAGACCGACTAAGTCACGCATTCGGATAGTATATTTGATATGAATATTCCCAGTCCAGCCAAATCCAACTTTCAATACTGAAATTATAGTAGTTTAGAAAATAACGAGGGATGAAGGAGTAATTGTCCTCCTGAATACCTGAGTCTACAATTCAGATTGTGTAGTTGTTGTAATTGATTTGGCTTACGTATTATTTACTATCTTGTAAAGATAACAATGTGTGGTTGTTCTCATCACATGAGAGCTCAAACCTTTGGTCTCCGCAATTTGGTGGATCGCCTTTTAGTCGAAGTGGATAGCTGATGTTGGGGATATTGCCACAGGAAGGAGGACAGTAGTGATGATTATTCTTAAGACTAGAAGCTGGAGGAACAAGGATTAGGGCTAGAACGATACTTATATGGAGCTTGAGTCTAGCAGGGAAGGCCTCCATTCCTCTTCCCATCAACAGAAAGAGCCAGAGATTAGGGAGATCAGAGAAAGAGAGGATTAGCCGATTAGGGGAGATTTGGGCGTGGTTTCCACAGCTTTTTATATGTATAATAATGTAGATATAGGGGTAACTACCTGATGCTGGTACATGAGGACCAGTAAACATAAGCCCACGTTGAAGAAAAGTTCACAAGAAATAGAAATGCATGGGTTGATAGAGTCAATTGTGATTACTGTGGGAGATGAGTAAAATTACTCAAATTATTATTGTGAGCCAATATGACATGGTCTCATTGAGGAGAGAAGATTTTTAACCTGAAGTAATTGAGGGTGAAATGTCGGAAGAACATGAATCAACTAAAGTATCTAAGGAGGAAGAGGGCTACTGGTCTAGCAGCACTGATAGTGAATGAATTTCAAACAAATATTTGTGTAAGTATCATTCTTATAAATATCCGTAACGTTTTTTCGAATAATAATGTATTACAATTTCAAACAATATGCCTCCCAAGGGCAAAGCAACACACGCACCATCCCCATCCACTACCAACTCCCCGTGTGGTTCAGTTGCCATTAATAATGGGCCAACATCTCTAGACCCAGAATAAAGTATTTTATCAAATTAAATATACATTTAATGCTCGATTTAAGAAATATATATCTATAAAATAAAAATAATTGAAATAAAATATATGCTTTAACTACTGTATATATAGTTATTGTAAGCCAGCGTCGAGGTCGAGGCACTACAATGGGTGTCTGTATAGAGAAAGTAAGGAAAATGAGTAAAATTAAAGTTGATATTCCTGATGATCACACTGATGACTCCAAAGATTCAGCAGCGTGGCATGCGTTTTATGTTGGTACGCTTACTCGCACGTATGCACTGATGGCTACATCCTCCTAGGCTAAAGTTTTCCAAGATGTGAAATACTACATCAAAAATCGTTACTAGGTAATAAGCTACATACCAAGAAACTAAGTATAAAATGTTAATTTAAAGTTATAGTGTATTTATATTAATTGTTTATAATTTTTGAAATGATGAGTTTGAACTTAATTTTGGCCAATGAGAGGATCGACAAACGGTTGAGGAACTGATTTTGAATGCATTCCGGAGGTACAAAGGTCGATGTCATGCACACTATTAGAAGTTCAGTACTACAACAGAGATGAGCCAAAATCCATTCCAAGCAATACCACCAAACGAATGGGAGAAAGCTTTTGATATGTTTAAAGATCTTGCTTATCAGGTAATTTTGTTGCTATCTTTTTTTAATAGTATATGATAGATGTATTAAACATACAGACATAGTATTTTTTTTTAGCAACGGAGTATTGTGAACAAAGTAAATAGATCAAAATTAACAATGCACCATCATGCGGGTTCTCGATGTTTTCATCATTTGTCTAACCAAAAAGTAAGTTATTCTAATCCCCATTAAATATTAACATATAATACATTTTTCTAATTTAAGTTCTAATATAGATTTTTCTTTTGTTGCTTTTGTAGGAAGAAGAAAGACCTGCTAATTATGATTTGACTCAATGTGACGCCCTTCAATCCCCGCTTAGGATGGAAAGGAGACTTAGAGTGTCGGGACATGCAACACAAGGCTACATACCCCCGTTCATGATAGTTAATATGCAATGCATCCTAGTATGCAACTAGCAATGTGCAATAATCGCAGCAGAAATAAAAGGTTAAGGTGAAAAATATGCCAGAATAACTAAAACATCTCAATTTCATTAGATAATCATCATGTTTGAAATACTAAAGTAGCATAGACTTATATACAAAGTCATATCATTCTCTTAATGCGATCTATAACATAAAGGACTTGGGCTATAAACATCAAAATTAAGTCCATCTTCCATGCTAAATCTGATTCCTCCTCAATCATGCAAATCTAGTCCTCCATCAATCTCGTCCTGGTCGATTCCTGACACAACTTCTATTATTCCGAGTGGAATGATAGTGGCCTCATAAAAGGGTGAGATTTACTCGAAATCTCAGTAAGTTAAACAACTAACTAATACAAAGATAAATCAATCATGAAAAATGATAAATATGCAATGCATGAGATGCAGAAAATCAATATGCATGTCTCCCATCCAGATTCCTCAACATCTCATAAAAATATGGAGACGCGAGTTTTTACTTAGTAAATAATTTTGTCATCATTTTTTTAAAGACATAACTTCTTCATAAAAATTTCATCATAAATTTTCATCATCATAGACTTACATCATTATCTTAATTAATAACATAACGTGTGGTAGTGTCACCATTTGCCATATGCACTGTGAGTACCTGCCAGTGACCATAGTATAACTTATGTTGAAACTATGTTGTCTATAGACTCGTTCTCAATGCATTGGTAAATATAACGTAACAACCCACCAGCGTTAGGTGTCATAATATGTTGACTTCGCTCCGGCGTTCTTTAAAAAAAACCCATTCGAAGCCTGTTGACTATTCTTTGTCAACCTAGGGGTTACCACTCCATTATTAAATACTCCAGAGTAGACAGAGGAGTTCCACCAGGATAATTCCCCATCCCGGCCTTTGGGGTCGTGACAAAATGATTTTCGTGTTATGTTTTAAAAATAATATTTTTCATGACATGTGCATATGTAGTAAATTGCATGCAAAAATAACATTTATAAATGTAATATGCCAAAAATGGTGAAAATGTCATATGTTATGTAGTATGCACTCAATGTGTCATATAACATGATAATTTATGCTCAAAATGATAATTGAAGAATAAATTAAGCATAAATCAATAATTCATAAGAAATTTATCAAGGTGTAAGTTAAAGGCCAACTTACAAACTTTTGGAGAAATTTGAAATTTGTGTCGTAGCTACATAAATCGTGTGTATACTAAGTTAGGGTTAATACTCTTATGGATAGGATCAAAATCAAAGGCTTAAAAAAAAATTGAGTATAGACAAAAATAACCCTAGACTTTCAAAAATTGCCATTTATGCCCTAAATTTTTACTAAATGCAAACGAACTCCAAATTTAACCAAATTTCATGGACTTCATATTTTTGGCATTATAAAACCACATATGCCCTTAGATTTTTAAAATTCAAAGTGGAACTTGTCCCATTACTCCCAACCAGTGGCATGCATCCTAGTTGATGCCTATGTGTATTTTCAACTATTGGTCCCTATGAATACATGCATATGAGATTTTCTTTAATCAAGAATATTCACTAACATCTTTAGGGACATTATGGAGTCTAATACTTGAGTAATAAAGTTCATCTCAACACTTAATCAAAGCTAAGAAATCCTTAATCACCAATATGCTTAAAATCGATTCATGCTTGATGATCAAAACAAGTTAGATTTAAAACCTATCATGAAATGCTTCTAATCACAAATTTAACCTTCCATAATCATGTTAGGATAATGATAAAGCATATAAAATCATGATTAGGACATGCCATAGTTAAATTTCCAATTAAAAACATTAAATCATTCAAACCTTCCTTTAATTGACCCGGTTTTGGATTAAGCATCATAACCTTCTCAAAACTCAACGAAATTTCATACCAACACTTGGAAACAAAGCTTGATATGCTAGCTAAGATAAAAAGGAATAAAACTTACAAATTTCATGTCCTTCCAAGCTCTTTAGATTGCCTTACACATGAACACTCAAGAACTTACCAAAACTTACTCAGTTTGCACTCTTTTGATCTTTAGGAGGGGAAATGCTCTCAAGGGTCAAGATGATTCTTGGAGATGTGTTGTGGGTGAAATGAGAAGGGGAGGGAATTATTTATAGGTGGCCAAGGGGTGAGGGACTTTGGCTTGGGTGCTTGGTGATTGGGTGAGGTGGGAGGTGCTCAAATCTGGAAAATTTCCATATTTACTTGCCTGAGCTTAGGTCACTTGTACATAATGAAATAGTGCCCTAAACCACCATCATTTTCTCTCCACAGTAGCTGCAAGGGTCCTGTAGATGACTCAAGGTGGTGGAGCATCATTTGGATGGCAGAAGATCCCGCAAACCACCCTTGAAAACTGGTGGATGAAGATGGTTTTGTGGTGGCAGAAAATTAGTTCGGTTTTGGATCTTTGTGGGGAGCAAAAATGAGTCAAAATCCTTTATGATGGTCATGGAACTTCTTGGTGATTGGGTGTAGAAGGAGGTGGCGTGGGGTGGTGGTGCAAACTATGGCAGGAGGCTGGTTCAAACTCAATCCAATTGGTTCCTACACAAACTAGACCAAGGTGCATCCGGTTTGGTTCTTTGAGTTGGTTGATGCAACCAATTTCGTCCAAGGCTCAAACTGAGTTTTGGAGGGTCTCATAAGGTGTTCACGGACCATATTACCCTTGAGGATAAACCACAAAAATGTTAGACCCAAGGGCAAAATAGTCCAAGCATTACAAAGGGCAATGCACAAAACCGATTGAAGCATGGTTTGGGCTTGTTATGTCATTTTTCTTAATGACATCTGGAATGGTTTAGTTAGGGTATTAACTTGGTCTAATCATGGTTTAAGTGAGTATTAATTTAGAAAAATTTGAATTAAAAAGTTTAAGAAAATATTAAGTAAGATTAAGCTTCAAAGCATGGCTTAAAGTGCACTAACCTTAAGTATGATGGTTAATGGCCTTAGCCAACTTTCAAAACTTAATTTGGGTACTTTGAGTGTGATTTGGGCTTAAGAAAAACAATGGTATGGTGTATTGGGCCTTTGGTCTTTGAATGGTAAAATGAGTCCAAACATGGCTTTAGGCCATATAGGCTTGAAAAGGGCCAAGGGTTCCAATCTACACCAAAGGCTTTATGCCTTCCTATACTTGGGCCAAGACTAGCCTTTATTTCCTAAGGGCTTGGTTCAAGGTTTTTCTTGGGCTAGGCACATGAATGCACTTGGGTCCTAAAAAGCCTCACCAAAAATTACTAATGGGCTTGCCTCTCTAATCCTTAGCTCATTAACACTAAGTATCAACATTAATGTTAATCCCACTATCAACCTTAATGAAAGTGATTAACCAAAAATAAAAATAAAAACCTAATCTAGAGTACTTAAGGGTTAATCAAGAGTTAATTAAACGGGGTGTTACACTCAATTATATGCTAAAGGACATATTTTTGTTACTTATACTAACTTTAATGTTTTTTTTTGTAGGATAAGATAATATCTTTTAAGGAAACTATTGCAGATCCATCTGATGAATCATCTGTCAACGATGCTCAAATTCTTTCTCAAGTTCTTAAATCACATTCTGGATATTTGAGGGGCTTAGGACTTTGCGTGAAGCCATCCTCAACATCATTATCTTCTTCTAGAGCCAGATCGAATGACGACAGGACCAAGGAATTAAAGGAAGCAACACTTGAAATAGAACGAATGAGGTCCAAGGAAAAAGAGATGCTGACCCGATTAAATCAAGCAACAGATTTAGAGGCAAGATTAGAAGAAAACATGCAGAGGAGACTGGGGATGGAGTTACAAAAAACTGTGTTTGAACAGTTGCAATCAATTATGTCCCAAAACTCTGTCACCACCAAAATCTTAATTTTTTTTTAATTGTCTTTCTATTATGATGTTTTAAAACATTTGAACAATTATGATATTTGAATTATAATTTGTGTAATATTAGTATGATATTTTTAATTAAATTCTGTTTTGTTTGATTAATACCGTTCGAACAGTAAATAACCAATTCGAACAGTCAATTACCAATTATAAATCTATTTGAACAAAAAAGACCAATTTGAACAAAAACTAACCCATTCAAACGACAACCGAGAAATATAGTCTGTATGGCTATTCGAAGAACAAGATTAACAATGCAAAATCCCATTCGAACAGACAGAATTTCTGAAAATAAAATGTTTGTTTGAACGGACAGAATTTTTGTTCGAACACAAGTCATTTGAAAATTTTATTAGTTGGAATGCATAAAATCTATTTGAACACTATGTCCATTTGAACATGATCAAATATGGTTATTAGTTCGAATCAAAGTTTCATGTTGTTCAAATGGACGTGTCAGTTCGAACTAAAAGGTTTCCATTTGAATGGTTTTTTTAGATGAAATTGGTTCGTCTCAAAAAGAAAATCTTGTTCGAACAGTTTTGGCTGGTTCCGTCAAATTTCGTCCCTAAAATTTTTTTCGTTCCAAAATTATTTTGGGACTAAAATTTGGTTTTTTGAGATAATTTTGTATAAAAAAATGCCATCTCTTGTAGTGACATACCACACAAGTTCATCACCAATGCAATGACCAAAACACCCAATCAATCTCCATCCATTAAAACAGAGGCATAACACCAAATCCCATATTTGAATTAATAAGATCCACTTTGTATGATTAATCCCCTATAGATATCTACGTATGGATATATTTACTTTACATTTCAGACATTGGCCCCAATCCTTTTTTTTGTTTCTTCAAATAGCTATAATTCATTTATATATATATACCGTGTTTATGCATGTATTCTAAGACGAAAAATGCTACTTTGCCTACTCAATTTGTCCCGTCATTTTGACACCTCATGTATTTTATTTTATTTTTTTAATTTTTTAATTTTTTTCTTTACTTAATAGTGAAAGAAGTGTCTATTAGTATATTGATATTTTTTATATTTTTTTAAAATGTTTGAAAATAATAAAATACGAATAACAAAATTGAAAAAAAATGAAAAGGCCAATTTGGCCTGCGGTCACTTGGAGCGATGCTACTCAGGCGGCAGAGTAGCACCGCTCATTCTAGGAAATCAATATTTGTTAAAATTCTCAGCCTATGGGCCTAACTAAAATTTCAAGCCAACCTCAATAAATATTAAATCATAGGCTCACCCAGCATTGCTTATATTTAAATTGCCCTCTATAAACCCTCAATAATCCCTTAGTAATTTTAGGCCCAATATTCTGAACTAACCTTAGTATAGAGCCTTAGTAGAGAGGTTAGTTTAGAATGTTGATTAATATTGGTGAACTTATATTAATTTTGGGGCACTTTTATATGGACCGCTACAATTTGAGGCACTAAAGTTGACTTATAATAGCATTAATTACGTTGTATTTTCTGAACTAGTACTCCTATTTCCATATTATTAGGGCAATGCAAATCAAAATGAAAAACATACATGATATCCACGTGACATACTCGTCTATACATCACTTTCATTAAAAGAAATAGAAAAAAAGAAAAAAATTGTAAAAAGCCACGTAGATCTGTAAATGTTTTGCAATACATTTAGCATTTTCCTATTATTTAACTGGCTAAGCCTAGTATTATCTACAACTATGGTTATTTATTACTACAAATTGTTAATATGATCACTTATGAATAACATATTATTGACGCTACCACTGAGATAAAACATGACTCCTTGTTAATCTATACATGGATGAGTAGCATCAAACTATATTTAGATTGATACTTATTTTTAGGGCACTGTGTAGTATATATACTATGAGAAGCGTAGAAAGATTATGACCTTATATTGTCGATCTTCTATTTTTCCGTGGGCTTGAAGCAAAACTTTCATAGTTCGATCAGTACGAAGCCTTCTCTTAAAAAACAAAAAGGATAGAAAAAGATAGTTCAGTTTTAGAATGATAAACAATAAAAATTAACTAAGACTTTATTCATCTGATTGAATTGACGATGAAGCTTGATTTGAATTATCTCTATCACCCTTTATCTCTCTCTTTGGTGATGGTTGGAGAGGCTTGAGAGGAACTTGTAAGCATTCACCATCTCCTTCAAGCATTTTGACGACTTTGTTCATTGATGGACGATCGCTAGGCTTCAATTGTATGCACCATAATGCGACTATCAACATCTTCTTACATATTTTCCTTTCATCTTCAGTGGCATCTTGTATTTCTATATTCTTTCCATCAAGAAATTGATCATATATCCAAGTGGGGAAGTAAATTTGGCTTAAATGTTCTGTAGATGCATTCAAGTTCTTTCTTCTACTCACTATTTCCATCAACAGCATTCCAAAGCTATAGACATCAGCTTTGTATGAAACGCCTCCAATATTTTTGTAAAGCATTTCAGGAGCCATGTATCCAAATGTTCCTCTTGCATGAGTCAAATGAACAATACTATCTTCCACCGGGTACAATTTTGCTAAGCCAAAATCTGAAACTTTCGGTTTGAAATTCTTGTCAAGAAGAATGTTGTGAGGCTTAATGTCAAAATGTAAAATTTGCATGTCACATCCTTGATGTAAATACTCAATCCCCCGAGCCACTCCTAAAGAAATATCATATGTTTTCTCATAGTTGAGGATATTTGCCTCTGATGAAAAAATATGTTTGTTTAGAGATCCGTTGGGCATGAACTCATATATAAGGGCACGCTTTGAACCATGAACACAAAAACCAATGAGTTGCACTATATTCACATGATGGATCCTTCCAATGGTTGCTACTTCATTGATAAAATCTTGTCCATTTGCTTTGGATTGGCTTAACATCTTTACTGCTACAAGACGTCCACTTCGAAGTGTTCCTTTAAATACTACGCCAAATCCTCCTTCACCCAATCTTTCCCTAAAACCCTTGGTCATTTTCTTAATTTCTGAGAAAGAGTACCTTATTGGCATGAGGTTATTTTGGCTTTGCAGAAATTCCTCAACATTGTCGTACATGGATAAGTGCCTCCTTCGCCATTTACATATCAAAAATTTAATCACAAATGGAGCACCTAATACACTGATTGCCACATGCCATTCTGGAAAGGAAAACACAATAAGTAATTATACGAAAGCGATCCTATTGTTGCACTATCAGTCTAGCTATCTGTTGTCACCATTGTGTCATTACATTTGAAAAAATATATAGGTAGTATTCACAACGAATTACTCCATTTCAAAATTTCAGTGTTTATTTTTAATGTCAATTTAATAATGATGTCAAACTATTTCTTGTTTCGTAGTTTAAGGAATATATGATTAATTTACTAAAGCAATTAAAAGAGAGAGATACATGAGATTCTTACTGAGTAGTAATCCAATTAGTACACCTGCCAAACCTGTGGAATGATCAGCTGCAAAACAAGTAAAATAATTAATGTGCCAACATGCATAGAATGCATTGATCGATCTAGTAGCTTAATTGTGTTATCACAAAGCAAAACTCATCCAATTATATATAATGCATCTGATATCTTTCTGAGATAGAAAACTCACAATAAAGTACCAAATCTCGTAGAAAGTGTATGCACCACCCTGCAGGTTTGACTAGAAACTATTAACAAGAATTAACAATCAGACATTTGTTATAAATTATATGGAGATATTATTGAATGAAGAAGAATCAGTGGCTGCTATTATTGATTCAAATACTAAACACTGGAATGTGGATTTAATTGAAGAAATATTTTCCTATTTGTCTTTCAAATATTATTGTAAAAAGTACATATTATTTACGAAAAACGATATTGGGCCGAGATAAAAGCCAGTCTTCAAGTTCAAATTGCAAGGAAGCTGTTTGGAATAGAATCTCGAAATTAAAAATTCTAAATGCTGCAAAAGTTTTCCTACGAAGAGCTTGCTTAGAGGCCTTACCCACTAATTTAAATCTCTTTAAAAGTAAAATAATAGTCACCAAACTGTCCACTGTGTTTATAAGAAGAGGAAAGTACAATACATGTTCTTTGGGAGTGTCTAGCAGCAAAGGATGTGTGGTGTCTTCATTCAAAGAAACTTCTTTGACAGCAATTTGTTTTAAGGATTTATTAGTAGCTATGTATGGTATTGCTGATTCATGCTTAGCCAAGAACTGATCATTAGAGTAATTAGAGGATGATTCTATTGAGATGGAGGATTGTCCATATTGTGTTCTTTCCCTCCTTTGATGGAGTTTTATTAATAAATATAACATTGATGTTCATTCTCCAAAAATAAAAAATAAAAATTCTACTGCGGATTGAAAACTCACTTGCAGTTTCGACCTTTTCTCTTAAGAAAGTAACCCAAGTAGGTGTATTTCCTGCATCTTTTGACAAAAGAAAAAAAGGAAAAAATGGGATCACATTAGCGTCTGGAATCTTCAATTAAAAATCAGGTCATTATAATGCTGCATAAATAGCCCCTATTAATTACCCCCTTGAAATGGGTATTGTGTCGGGTACTTACTATACATACATGACTATGAAGTTTCATCTTAAATTACATTCAATAATTGTCTAAGATCACAACAATGGTACTGCTAATTAGTATGATCATGAGTTGGAGTGGGAAATCCAAGAATTCAGTCAAGTCAAAATTAAATAGTGCTTAAATTGCAAAAGCAACATAATGACGAGATATATCGATCAGCATATATATAATAAATATCTGATCATTAGAATTCTGATCACAAATTTATTAATTACTCACCCCATCGGTAGCAATAAGCTTGATTCTCGTTCTCATGGATGTAGCAACTATCGTATCCGCAGCTTCCACAATAAACCCGGTACCATGAAAGCACAAAACCATATGAGAATACATTGTGCATGTCCGTACAAGAAATTATAGGATTAGCAGAAATTTGTCCTGGCCACGATGTAAGAGACATTTGCTCTATCGTGCACGACTCCTCCACATCCATCACATTCCCTCCACCGCCAACAATAAGATATAAGTACCGTTTGGAATATTGAGAAAAAGAGGAGTTGGAAGAAGACGACCCATAGCCCTTACTGATATTAGAACAATTCGTAGAAATAGTTATGTCCAAATAGAAAGAGGAAGTCGAAGTCACTGGCTTTTCACAATTCACAATAACCACAACTTTTGAAGAATATTGTGGAATCCTCCAATCCGGCCAAGTGAAATTACCATAGTTTAGAAAATAACGAGGGATGAAGGAGTAATTATCCTCCTGAATACCTGAGTCTACAATTCGGAATGTGTAGTTGTTGTAATTGATTTGGCTTACGTAGTATTTACTACCATGTAAAGATAACAACGTATGGTTGTTGCCATCACATGAGAGCTCATACCTTTGGTCTCCGCAGTTTGGTGGATCGCCTTTTAGTCGAAACGGATAGCTGATGTTGGGGATATTGCCACAGGAAGAAGTAGGACAGTAGTGATCAGTATTATTAAGACTAGAAGCTGGAGGAACAAGGATTAGTACCAGAACAATACTTATAAGGACCCTGAGTTCAGCAGGGAAAGCCATTCCTCTTTCCATCAACAGAGAGAGCCAGAGATCAGGGAGATCAGAAAAAAAGAGGATTAGGGGAGATTTGGGCGTGGTTTCCACAGCTGTCTGTAGACAAACTTTTATATGTATAATAATGCAGATATATTAGGGGTAATTAACTACCTGATGCATGGGTTGACGGAGTCAATTGTGATTACTGTGGGAGATCACATTCTTTCAACCCAGATTACACAGCCCACTCCGCAGTTTGCAATAAAGAATAGATTAAAAGATTGTGGAGGAGTACTTTTGAGTCTTTCTTTTGACATATAGACATGGTGAAGCATCCAATAAATGTTTGGATATGCATAGAGATGATGTCGATTAGCCCCACTTCGCACTGTGTAATTAAAAATAAGGTAATACTATGAGAGAGCCTTTCTTTTCTAATCTCTCAAGTTTTTATCAATATTTTATTCTAATAAATAAAATAAGTTATTCTTCCAATCATTTACACTTTCTGTCATACTCATATTTGTTATAATTTTAAATAATAATTTTCAAAAAATTAATTAATTACGAAAATATAAAAAGATTAATTTCAAAAATATTATCATATCCACAAAAAAAAATTTAAATTTTCGTTTGAAATATTCAATAGTTCAAAATATAAGAAAAAATATTGAATAGTTAAGTTTGTAAATGGAAGTGAAATAAAAAATTAATAAATAAAGAATATAGAAATATTATTTTGATAGAATAGAAAAATGAGAGGGAATGAGATGTATGAGGTTTTCGAAAAATGAATAAAATTTAAGAAAAATTGTTAGAAAATGTACTTTTTAAATTAAATTATAAAATTTTTATGGAGAATTGGATCAAATGCTCTCATCTCGTTCTCTTGATAGCCTTCAGGTAGTGGCCGGCATGTGCATATTTCTCTTGAAAGAAAAGTTTAATCCCTACTGTTTTGAGTTCAACAAGATATTTAGTACGACAATATAACATGTTAATGACTAAACCTTGTGTACTTTGTGTTGGACCCAACATGATATCTCCAATTAGCGTAACTTGCAACGACAAAATCAACTAGTTTCTATTATCAAAGTCAAGAACACTAAACGGGAACTCCATCAACAACTTATATCCTCGCGAGGCAAAAACGGAAAGATAGGCCTAAAATGTTACCTTATCCCTCTTACGGAGGAGTGTTAGTAGATCCTTTGGCCACCCGAAAACAAAAATCTACCTTCCTCGTTAAGCGTTGTTAGGCAAGAGCAGATCTAGCAACAGACTGCTCGAACAAGCTGCTCCTAATGCTTGGTATGAGAGACTTGTGGTTTATTGATTGAAAAAGCTAGGTTTTTTCAAAAGGAAAAATCGACACAATTATTTTCATTAAACATAAAAATGATGATATTCTTTTGATTCAGATTTATATGGTTGATATAATATATGATGCTACTAATGAAAATATGTGCCAAGTTTTTACTAAGAGTATGGAGGAAGAATTTGAGATGAGCATGATGGAAGAAATTAATTTCTTTCTCTGATTGCAAATCAAGCAAGCAAAAAATAAAAACTTTTATTTGAAAATTAACTCATTAAAAATACTTTATTAAGGATTAAGAAAAAAACTGAAAAGAAAAAGAAAGACAATCGATAAGATTGTCGGAGCGACTCTCATTTTCCGAATTCCAAGGAGAAAAGAAAGAGAATGGAGAGTGCGAGACTAGAGAGTAAAGGGTCTGTCGGGGAAAAGAGGGAGTAGTTGAGCTGAGTGCGCTAATGCGTTGGGTGGGAATAATGGACATTTTTGTAATAAATTAAATCTGAACGTGCATTTCAGAAAAAAATACAAGGAAGTCTGCGTTATGAAATATTGAAGATAAGAAAGGTGTTGTGCACCAGCTGATTGAGAAATATTTTCTTAAAGAGAAAAAAAAAAAAGGCAATGAATAAAGAGTCAGTTTTTTCTCAGTACACAGTCGATTACACAGAATTTCCAGAAATATTGCATGTCAGAGCATCCTTTCAGTTATAACAATATAACAAAGATGTTTGCAGATGACTCTTCTGAAATATTTTCTCCTACACATATATAGACTCTTTCTCTGAATGGAGTGGACGCAGTACAGCTGGTGATGCTACTGCCTTAACATGAAATAACCGAGTATTAAAAAGAAGAAACGGAAAGGACGTGCGACAAGGGTGATCTGGAAATTACACACACCTACTTATAATTTGTTCAGGAAATTGGATGCGAAATACGCGATCACATTTTTTCAAACCAGATTACACGCCATGCATCGTATAAGATTAAACGATTGTGGAGGACTACTTTTGAGTCTTTCTTTTGACTTTTTGGCATGGTGAACCTTCCAAGAAAATGGATGTCGATTAGCCCCACTTCGCACTGTGTGATGTGATTAAGTGTAAAATTCAAACACTAATATTTATAGTATGTACAAATAAATTAATTATATAGACATGTGACAAGCGCGTGAACCATAAAATAATTATGGTAATAATTCATGGTTTTGGCAGTTGATTTGGCTTACGTACGTAGTATTTTCGACCAAAGAATAATAATGATGCATGGTTGTTCTCATGACATGAGGGCTCACACTACAACAAATTTTACTTTTATGGACAAAATTTATTAGGGACGAATTTAATTTCATCCCTAAAAATACTAATTTGAGATGAAATTTAAATTTTATCTCAAAACATGGATGTGGTTCTCAAGGCGTTGGAATGGATAAATATCTATTCAAATTACATCTTCTGTGACAAAATATATTGTTTCAAAATTATAAATATGTTCAAACAGCGAGTTAACATCTGTTCGAATGATTTAGTCTCTGTTCGAACAATAATCTTGGCGGGAAAGTACATATAATTTTATTGTATTATTTATGGTGAATTAAAATATTTCATATTCATAAACTAATTTTATGTAATTAATTTAAAAATATTTTAATGAGTTATTTTATGTTAAATAAGATTTTTAGTTATATAAATATTACTTTAGTAAAATAAGAAAAAAAACATTTTTGATAATAAAGAAGCAAGCAAACACCAAAAATAAAAAGCATACACTAATTACATCTCAAAAATATAATGTACGTTCGATACAGCATAAAAACGTCAAATAAAAACTAGGAAAGGTTTGGATTCAAAACTTATCTCAACCCACCTCAACTCATCTCATCTCATCATTATAACTTTTTCAAATTTCCACACAAAATATAATAAACAACTCAACTTTTTCGAATCCTAAAACAACTTTTCCAAATTCCCATACAAAATATAATAAATAATTCAACTTTTATTCTACTATTCACAAACCATCTCAACTCATATCCGAATCCAAACATCTCAAACTATCTATCTGGTAAGTAGCTCAAAATCCACCTGTAAGGAAGATATGCATCCCTCCATCTCGTGAAGCTTCTCCATGATGGGCTCAACGATCTCCTTGATCAAAAGTTGCCGATGCTCCTCGAGCAGAGATCATACACCATCCAAAATAGCCTCAGCAAACTGTCTCTGAACACCTGCAGGAGTAGAAGCTGAATCACTCGTTGTGCCACTATCTTGTGCTTCTGGAATATTAGCTTGAGTCTTCTGCAAGTGATGCTCACATTAACCCCCAATTGGACTACGAGGTTAGAGATCATCAGTGCAAATGGTAGACTGCCTCCACTAGAATAGCGTGACTCAGATCAAATCCGATGGAAGAAAAATAATAGCAAATCAATTGGCTCTCCTCGAGCTACTCATAACATAAATCTAGCTCACTCGACGTTGAAATCTATCTTATGTTTCCTCAGATCGGCGTTAGTGGAAACAATTAAATTTAGCATTCTAAAAAATGTTGTACAGTCTACCTACCTGATGACCATGATGCCATCATATGGAGGGGCCAAAGCGTCCAGCATCATCTGACGAACCTTATCCTCTGTGAGACCGTCATCTGCTGGAGTATCGTCCTCACTATCACCCTCACCAATTGTCCCTACCTTTGGTGCAAGCGTTGCAACTGGTGCAGGTCTGCGCCAATCACGCGCGAGATACCAATAAAATCAAAAGTAACAGAGGGGGAGATAGTAATACTCACTCCCCGAATGGTAAAGGTGAAGGAATATGCATCAACCTCCATCTCGCCCATGGTACGATAGAACTCACCAACCATGTCCAAATAGGGAACACCCCTTTGCTGACAGACCCGTGCTCATCCTCGGTGGGTGATGATGGGGTATATGCTCTATCCATCCCACACAATATTGCGAAAGTCATCTAGAATGATCTTCCGCTTGACTAATATTGGTCTCCGCGGCTGAGCACTAGCTTCTCCACTAGGTTAGCCAGCTTCTCAACCACGTTTTCGTCCAGTAGCTCCCATTAGTTCATTGTTAATCATAAAACCACAATGAATATAAATAAAATATTAATAAAATTGTGCAAACATATTATATTAAAGAAATATGTTGGAATTGAATAGAAACATTTCGTTCGAACAGTAAATATTCTGTTCGAACTAACACCACTAAGTTTGAACTAAACACACATATGTTCGATTGAAATAGAATCTCATTCGAACAATACTAAATCTTCACTGTTTAGCCAAAAGGACAATATCAGTTCGAACATAAATTATATCCGTTCGAACTCTTCTTAATTAAAGGAATATTCTGTTCGAACGAAAAACTATCATATTTGAACACTACAATGGTTGTTTGGTAAGTAAGCATTCAAATGATGTCGAATCCGTTCGAACACAAACTTGCTAAACAACCATGGTTGAGTCAACTCAGCGCCGAATGTAAAAGCCACCTAAACATATGCAAAGCCTAGTTTAAATCGGTAGAAATGATTAAGGAGTGAAGCCCATCATTTCTTCCAATTAATAGTTGTGTGCGGAAATGAATATTATATAGTATATAATATTATATAGTACACATATATTACTAATATGAATATGATCTATAGTATAGTATTTGTATAGTGTTAGTATATACACTAAATATAATATAGTATACTTATCAAGGGCATACCTATCACGCACCACCGGGAAGCCTTGTTAGAACCCCTACGAAAGTGGCCTCGGGACAAGCCTCAACAATGACCTTGGACGGCAAGGACAACACCTCGGCAAGCCTATATGCATGCCTTGGCCCGTGCCGTGTCACGCCTAGGGAACCCAGCATGCATGCATGCCTTGGCTCACGCACTGACATGCACGGGGTGCCCAGCATGCAAGCTAGCGAGGTTAAGGGGCGCACGCCCCTGCGCACACACCTGCGCACGGCCCTTGCACGCACCTGCACACGCCATAGCGCACGTGCCTGCGCATGCCTATGCGCACGCGGCCCAGACGCATGCCCATGCGTGCGCTAGCCTTGCACTTGCCCATGTGCGTGCGGCCCATTCCCACGCCCATGCGCGCAAGGCCCTTGCGCATGCCCATGAGTGCACAGCTCTTACACCCACCTAGGTGCACACCCATGCGCACGCCAGCCCTCGCACGCCCCAGTGTGCCGCCCATGCCGCACACCAACGAGGTTAGTGGCATGCCTCGCGGCATGCCATCCAGCGCACAGTTCCAGCCCGTGCCTTGTAGAACAGGCCAGTGGCATGCCCACCAGGCATGCCATCTAGCGCACGGCTCCAGCCCGTGCCGTGCAAAGCAGGCCAATGGCATGCCCACCAGGCATGCCATCCAGAGCATGGCTCCAACCCATGCCTTGCAGCCAGCGCCTAGGCCACCAACCTAGGCCATGCAGTGCACCCACATGGCTCACCATCAACAAGCCATACCGCACCACCTAGCCATGGACCAACCCTAAGACCACCATGCAACCACTTAGCCCACCATAGGCCCATGCATGCCACGGCCATGAGTGGTCCATGCCACTATCCAATTGTTTTTTATTTATTTCATTATTATTTAATTACAAGGGACCTAATGGGGGTTTCCAAGTTGTAACTCTTATAAATAAGACCCTTAGTCTTTTCTTTTACATCTTTCAACAATTTCCTTTTGGGACAACTTTGTTCTTGAGATCACTTGTTTGCTGCTTAGCACTTGGGCTCTTTGGGGTGCAATTCGTGAATAAGTGTGATTCAGTTTATCAATCTTTTGAGTATTATTCATCTATTTCCTTGTTCTCTATTTTCTCTACATTGATCTTATTATTTGTTTGGAGTGTTCTTGAATTATTCTTGAGTTGTTCTTGAGAATACATTGTGTTCATCAATTATCCCTTGCCGAAACCATCACAAGTGCCTCATTTGATCCATCCAAACACTTAGTGTCGTCCACTATAGTGTTTGCCCTAGCCTAACTTCCATAAATAGCCTTGCCTCCCCTTCATCAAACCCTAGCCAACTTCCCTTGTTTGGCCAACACTTGCCTTACTTGGGATTGCCCTAGCCGCCCCCTTACTTTCCATATTGGGATTCCTACAAGTTAGGAACCCTAGTGATCATCCCATCATCCCTAACCGGCCACCTCTTCCCTTATTTGAGTTCCAAGATTTTAGGAATCATTCCTAAAAATTCTCCATCAACCAATCAAGCCATCATTGTGCCGTCCACCCTAGCCGCCCATCTCTTTGCCTTAGCTCCATCTTCCTTCATCCAACCCTAACCCTAAACTCTAAGTGGCGCCAACCCTACATGCTTCCATTGCCGTGCCTCCCATCATCCATATCCACCTTCACTTGCCTAAACAAGCCTAAACACCTAACCTCACCCAACTACCATTGCCACTTTGGCAACCATTGCACTTGAACCAAGCAAGAGAGGAACGTGTTCTCAGTCATGATAAGGAGATTCTAAGCAAGGAGGTCGTAGTGTTTAGGGACTTGACCAGGGTCCCTAACAAGCCCTCTATCGACGCCACGAGAGACATTTCTGTGGCCAATGATTCCGGGACTTCCAAGATCGACCATAGACTTTCCACCCAGTACACACGCCACAGTAGCCTCTTTGGGCACTATTTTTCAGGTTTTCGCAGTGTTTTCTCAATGTATTTTATTTCTTGTCCTATCTTTATTTTCTTAGAAAAATAAAAATCTAAAAAATAGTGCCTTCGGACCTTAGTCTGAATGGAGTGGTCCCCCTCTGTTTAGGCAGTGCTTATGGTGGGCTTTGGTGCACCCTACTCCGCTTAGTCGCGGTATGGGATTTTGTCAACCGGATACTATTAGCTCCGTCTTGGACAGAGTTGTGCTATCTCTTAGACATAGGTCTTCAGAGATCTGGACTAGACCATGTCTGTCACAGAAGTGTGCTGGAAAGCCATTAACGATTGTAACTGGCCTGTTGACCCTATGTCCAACAGGGAAGGCCATTCCTCTTCCCATCAACAGAGAGAGCTAGAGATTAGAGAAAGATAGAACTAGGATTAGGAGAGAGGGTGTGGCTTCCATAGCTTTGTTCACCAACTTGTTTGCTAAGAAATTATATAGATTGCGACTACTCGTGATATTGCAGCCACTTACATTTAGAAGATAAAGGTCCAATGAAGTTATTCCTTTAGAAGATAAAAGACCAACTTCGAATTTATAGATCAAACTATCTCTCTATAGATATATAATATATATCTATAGAGAGAGAGAGAGAGAGAGAGAGTTTCGTTAGGTAAGTACGATCTTTTAGGGATAAAATGGGGACTTTTTCATCGCAAAATGATTTTAGGGATCAGTTGAAGTATAAATTATTGGATTGGAAAATCCCGTCCTAAAAAGTAATTTTATTGGAATATTGGCTCTTTGTCCAAACGGTTAAAATTCTCTCTTCGCGTAGTGAGCTCAACTAGTGAAACAAAACTATCTCTTCGAGTTTGGAGATCAACTAGTGATGATGTCATAATTACAGTTAACATATCCCAGTGAGAAAACTCTTGATCTCTTTGAATAAAATTTCAAACTCAAACACAACTTTGGAGTCGCCTAAGATCTTTACAGCAACAATTAAACACAATTAATCTTGTTTGCTTTGAAGCCCCATTTTCATAGTTTGGTTGGTAGAAAATCTTCTGAAAACAATAATGGAACAGATTATACGCACATACTACGGTTTCTTCTCCGTTATTTTAAAGTTATTATCCTATGCATATTTAATTGCACACATATTTAAGAAATTTGTCACACTGATCTAAGTTAGAACAAAAATAATTAGCATGCTTCACAAAATCGAAAATTCACTACACTTCCTAATCATCTCTTGTGCCACAGTACTTAATTATTAATTTTTAACTTAATTTTCGCACAAGTTTATATTTTTTAGGAGATTAATTCCAAATCATCAATCTCAACCATATTCCCATTAGGATAAAAGTAGTCTATTGGGCTAGTCACAAGCAAGAATAATTCGTTTCTAGATTGAAGAAATCCATTTGGGCCAATCTAACGCAGGGACAGTACATGCTTAAGCTACTTGAAACTCTATTTTATCAATTCCTAAAAACAATTTGAAGACTAATTCCTAAAATTAGCCTAGTGATAAAATGAGCTCATACATGAATTGCACGTAATCACAATACATATAGAAAAATATCATATTTCATCCAAATATTTATTAATCATGAAAAAGTAATAATCTAGACAATTATAACATAAAATAAAATGCCTAACAAATATGTAAAAATGACCTCCTAATATTATGACATGCATATATTCACCAACCATAATCATACAAAAAAATATTTCCTTAAAACATATATGGGGCATAACCATTTAATGAATAAGCAGTGTAAAAATCTAGCAACTACAGTAGCTTTGAGCTGTAGTCCAAGAGATAAGATCATTGCATTGGTCTCTATGGTCTAGGGTTTAAATCAGGATTGAGCCTTTTCTTGAAAAAAAAAACTAGGCTTGTACCCTGCTCGACTCGGCAACGCCATCCCAGGCGCCCAGGTATAGAGCAGACCTATGCCAGCTAGGCTCATAGCCCATACCAATTTTATTATTATTATTATTTTACAGAGTTAGATTTAGAAAAAGTATGGTCGGGTTTACAAAAAAAAATATATATTTAAAAAATATGCTCATACCATTTTTCAACCCTAACCCGTTTAACCAAGAATTTGCAACCACTCACCCTCCTCCTACATCGGTTACAAAACTAATCATCGTAGAGAAATAAAAATTTTAGGCCATCGTTGAAGTGCAGCGGCCACTAAAGGAAACGCCGCTGCTTCTGACAGTGTCATGGATGGCACGAGCCCCCTGCACGATAGCGTTTCTCATGCCTTGCAGATGGTATAGCGGCCAGAGTTTAGCCTACTTGAAGCATAGTAGGGATAGGCTGTGAGGCCCATCCACTTGTCCACCCATACCTCACTAGTCACACCTCGCTTGGGTTGTCAAGTGTTCCAAGTGTTAGTGTGTGGTGCTAGCCCACGCTTGCACCCGAACACACGAGCAGGGATGTTGTCTAGGCTGGGCCATAGGTCAACAGCATTAGGCCCCAGCCTGCTCTCATTAGGCCCCAGTATCTGCCTGTTACATACATACATATATATATATATATATATTTATAAAAACTATTTTCATTATTAAAACAACACCATTTTGAAATTTAGTTGAGTACTATAAATTGAAACGAAACAAATCTCCATCTCCTCTGTTCTCTCACTACCTCCACCATTCTCTCTAAGGCCTTGTTTGGTTAGATAAACCATCGTATGTCATCTCATATCATCTAATCATTACAACTTTTTCAAATTGGCACATTAAATACAATAAACAATTCAACTATTGCAAATCTCAAAACAAAAATTATATTAAAAATTATATAAAAAATTATATTATAATAATACTTTATTCAACTTTCGACTTTCACCTTATCTCATCTCATCTGTATGACGAAACAAGGCCTAAGTATCCTCTCTTCCTATTCTTCTCGTCCTCTTCATCTTCTTCTCGTCCTCTTCTCTCCATTTTTTCTTCTTGAAAAGCTCGGTTGACACTTATGACTCACTGAGTTGTGACTATGAGACACCAACACAGTGTCACCAACCATCAGCCACAACGTGGCCATGTGCTAGAGACCATGATCATTCATGGTCATGGTTCTTTGCTCAGGCCCACAACCACGCCTTGGTCTTGCTGTAGTAGGTGCCATTTTCTTAGGTATATTTTTGTTTATGTGTCTGTAACTATTGAATGTTGGAGTTGTGGATTTGTTGTTGTTTTCGGTTAGTTTTGAATTTTTTTTGTTGTTTTTCCAGTTTTGATTTTGAATTTGTGGGCTTTTTCACCATGGGAGGGCAGTGGGCAAACCTGAGAATGTTTGAAAATCCACCTTACTTTTATGGTGGTGAATGTTTGCATTTATATCATTTTACATATTGTATAGCTTTAACACAAATCAATTAATTTACAATTGAAAAGGAAACAATATACAAAGAAATCTCCTACAATTACGTTGGTCAACTTTGCCATATATGGGAAGACTATGATTGATGAGTGATATCCTCAACACCCCACCGCAAGTTGAGTGTTGGATTAGATCGGACATGGAGCTTGGATTGAAAAAACCAAATAGAGATCGAGAAACACTCTTAGTAAAAATGTCCGCAACCTAGAAACGAGAGGGAACATGTTGTGTACGTAGTTTGCCAGCGACAACAAGTTTGCAAAGGAAGTGGTAGTCCAATTCAACATGCTTGGCCTACTTGTAAGAAACCGGATTTAAGCTTAAAAAAATAGCACTTTTGTCGTCGCATAAGAGAAAAGGCGGCTGTGGAATAGGTACATGAAGATCATGCAGTAGATGGGTGAGCCAAATGAGTTGGGCGACTTTAAAGGCAAGGGCACGATACTTCGATTCGCAGCTGGAGCGGGAGATAGTTGGCTACTTCTTAGCACTCCAGGAAACCAAATTATCACCAAGATAAATAGAATGACCAAAATTCAAAAGACGAGTATCAGGATAGCCGGCCCCGATCAGCATCAAAATAAGCAACAAGAGTACCAGGCGAGGCGGATGGTTGAAATGTTAGGTCAAACTGAATGGTGCCTTTAACATAGCGAAGGATATGCTTAACAGCCAGAAAGTGATCTTTAGTGGGAGCATGCAAAAATTGACTAATAGAGTTGAGATCATGAGCAATATCAGGACTTGTGATGGTCAAGTACTGAAGCGCACCAATGAGAGATTTGTAGAGAGTATGGTCGGAAAACAGAGCACCATTGGCGGATAGATGCAGAGAAACAACCATGGGAGTTTGAACAGGCTTACTGTCAAGTAAATGAACTCGAGAGAGGATATACTGTGCATATTTGAGCTGACTAATGAAGAGACCATCAGAAGTGAGGAAGCTTAAAGACCAAGAAAGTAACTGAGAGAGCCCAAGTCCTTAGTGGCAAACTCAGAATTGAGTTTGCAAGTGAAGCTGTTAAGAAGAGAAGAATTGTTGCCTGTAATAATGATGTCATCAACATAAAGAAGCAAATAAATAATATCTAACTTCTGATGAAAGATAAAAAGAGATGTGTCAAGCACGGGGGGCTTGCTTGAGACCATAGAGAGCTTTCTTCAACTGGCAGACGTGATTGGGGAAGCGAGGGTCAATGTACCCTAGAGGCTGCTCCATAAAAACATTATTAGTGAGAGTGCCATTGAGGAATGCATTATTGACGTCAAGTTAGCGAAGAGGCCATTTCTGTGTCACAACAAGGGAGAGCACAACGCGAGATGATGTGGTAGCCTTGATCATAGGACTGAAGGTATCAGTGTAGTCAAGACTAGGAACTTGTGTATAACCCTTGGCAATAAGGTGCGCTTTGAGGTGCTCAATAGATCCATTGGGCAAGTATTTGGTCCGGAAAACCCATTTGGAGCCCACAATGTTGGTGTTGGTGGGTCAAGGAACCAAAATCCTGGTAAAATTACTCTTCAGTGTGTGAATTTCTCCATCCCCGACAGCTAACCAGACAGGATTCTTCGCTACAGATTTGAAACATTTAGGTTCTGTCGATGTAAGAAGAGCAGGAAGAAGCACAGAGGAGCCCAAGAAACTAAGATGCACTGAATGACGAGTCTTGAAAATACTATCTTTAGCTCTCGTAAGCATTGGATGAGAGCCCAACGGAACTATTGCAACAGGAGTGGAATCTGCACGGGACTCAAGAGGAGATGGACTAGGAGCCAAGTGATGCAAAGAGGGACCTACAAGGACTCATTCACTGGATTAGTACAAATAATACACGGACTAGACCCAAATTGAGTAATATGTGGGGAACGGGGTTTGGAGGGAGAGGGAGGAGGGTCTGTATGGAGAAGACTGGCTTCAAGGAAATTGAAAAATTGAAGTGAGGATATGGGTTGAGCTTGAGAATTAGCAAGAGAAAGAAAATGAGTTTCATAAAATTGAGCAAGGCCAGTGATGTAAAGCCTAGAGGTGGTGGGATCAAGGCAAGGAAACCCTTTGTGAGAGGGACTGTAACCCAAAACAATGCACGGAATGCTGCGAGGAGAAAGTTTGTTAGGCATATAATCACGTAAACAAGGATAAACACGGCAACCAAAAGGATGAAAGTTTTCATAATCTAGAGAGTTACCATACAAAATCTGAAAAAGTGATTTACCTCCAGGAAGCGGTGTGGGCAAGCGGTTAATGATGTAAGTTGCAGTGCTGAAAGTTTCAACCCAAAAACAAGGAGAGATGTGAGGATGAAAAAGAAGTGCTAATCCTATTTCAATCGCATGGCGATGTTTTCTTTTTGCACGGCCCTTTTCCTGGGCAGGTGTGTATGGACATGAAAGCTGATGGTGAATGCCAGAAGAACGAAGATGATCTTGCTAGAAATTACTAGTAAATTCAGCACCACCATCACTTTGAAAAATTTTGATATGAGCAAAATATTAATTTTTCACAAATTTTTGAAATTGAATAAAGGCAGGATAAAAATCAAATTTTAATTTCAAAGAATAGAGCCATGAGAAGCAAGAATAGTCATCAATAAAAATGCATAATAAACAAACCCAAAATTGGATTTGATGAGGGAGGGACCCCATATATCGCAGTGAATCAGATATAGTACATTAGACGACATATGTTCATTACAAGAATAAGGCAAACGATGACTATTTACAATTTGACAAGTGTTACATAAAGCAGGAGAAGGCAACAAAAGGGTAAGATAAAGCTGTCCTTTTTTATTTAAGATAGAAATAACAGAATAGTTGACATGTCCAAGACGCGCATGCCATAAATCATATGACGCATGAAGCGATTTATTTTTAAGGATGTAAATAAATGCGGAATTTCCACACTCTAGCACATACAAGTCGCCATCACGCTTGCCGGTTGCCACCACCCTTCCTGTTTTGCAATTTTGCACAGTGAACAAATTTTTAGTAAATGTAACAGATAATGGAAAGTCAGATGTTAATTTACTAATGGACAACAAATATTTAGTGAGACGAGGAACAACTAGGGCATCTAGGAGATGGAGAGTCAGGGTAGGAGAAAGGTTACTAGTGTGGGTAATGGGTAGTGACGCACCATTCCCAACAATTACACAATCCTTACCCGTGTAACTTGTGGACTGGTCCAGTTGAGATGAATCCACGGTCATATGGGCCGAGGCCCCTGTATCCACAAAACAATCAGAGCCCACATCTTCGGAAAGGGAGTAGGAGGTTGTGAAAGCCTCAGAGAGCTGAGCAGAGGGCTCACTTCGAGCATAGCGCTGGTTGTAGCGATCAGCATAGTGTCCATCCATCTTGCAAATTTGTTAGTGAGGAGGACAACGCCCTTGAGTCAAGTTGGAGCGTCCGTGTCTACGGTTGGAAGAGCCGCTGCCATGGCCACTGTTGCGACCTCGTTGATTGCGAGAAAAACCACCACGAGGAGAAAAATTCTTGGTGGCAGTAAAATTCGCAGTAGAGGAGGAAGATGAGTCTAGAGATTTCTGGAAAATCTCAAAACTCTATGCTTTTGAGATTAAATCCGCAACGGTGGGGAGAGGAGTTTGGGCCATTTGAGCGGTGGAGAAGCTTGAGAAGTCAGGCCCTAGGCCATGGAGGAGCTAGTGCACCTTATCGGTTTCATCAACAGGCCTTCCAATGGCATGGAGCTAGTCACAGAGGCCCTTGAAGGCACGAGCATACGCTGCAACAGGGTGGGATCCGCGCTTCATCAATTGGAGATCATCCTTGAGGTGGAGTTCACTGGCCTTCGAGCGGTGGCTGAAAGTGTTTTCCATGGCTAGCCGCCCCACACGAGACGTGTTATCAGAACAATACATCGCAAACAATATCTCTCTCAAAATGAAGAAGGGTTAAGACTCAATGCTTAGAGAAGAGAGATTGAAAGCTTTGAATAAATGTTATAAAACTTGCAATTCACATGTTTATGCTCTTATTGTAAATTTGAAGATCTCAATTAAGCTATTTATAGGCCTATGAGACTTCATTTTTAAATTTAAAAAGATTTACATATAAAAAAGGAGCACCCCTCATTTTTCAAAATTTTCAAATAAAAATTTCTCCTTTTTGCAATTTTGAAAGACAACATCATTCACTTTTCAAAATTTAAAATCAAATCTTCTACTTTTCATATATGACAAAAGGATCATTATTTAATTTTCAAATAAAATCATCTACCTTTTACATATGTTAAAAAGAGCATCAATCACTTTTCAAAATTTCAAACAAAACATGCACATAATAAAGATAACAATCAATCATCTTTCAAATTTTTAAAATTTAAACTTTTAATCATGTCATATACATGTGAAATATGACAATCAATCATCTTTCAAAAATTCAAATTTCAAACTTTTAATAATTCAAATATATCATGCACATATGGAAAATGCAATTTAATACTTTATGAGAAAAGATTCTTTTTGAGCTTTAATCCAATTTCAAATTTTTCAAGAAATGTACAAAATTACTCTAAGAGGTTTATTTGTAAGCTTGTTCCCTTTTGCTTATGCTTGGATCGTTGATCTCCATTGTGTAGAAAACTTGAGCTTGAGACTCCTTTATGCTTGAATTCATTTGTTATCATCAAAATCTTTATATAGATACATATGGAGCTTGAAACCATGGGTTCAACAATTTCCCCCTTTTTTTATGACAAATACTTAATAGAACTCTGAGGTCTGTAATAATACTTGAGTGCCCCCTAAGAATGTGCGCTAGTTTTTCAAGCAATAGATAAACATAATTCCAAGCATATATAACATGCTTAATAATTCAAATGAGGTTAATTTAAAATAAAGCATTGGAAAATGTTCTAGTCTAAAATTTCTCCCCTTTTTGGCATCATTAAAGAGGAACTATAGGAACCAATGGACTGATGAAAATGGTGCATTAGTAGAAATTGTGGGGAGCTAAATAATTTAAGCCGCCCGAGTCTCGATAAGTGCTGCAAAGCCTTGAGGCCTAACTCTATCAACTTAATGCGGAAAGAGATTCAAATCTGCTTTATGTTGTTGACAAATGAGATTTTGCAAAGATTTGAAAGCTCTGGTTTCTACTTATAAAGGACTATTTTCATCCATCGTATACTCACAAAAAACTCTCACACTACTCCTTTTCCTAGTTTCTGTTTATCCAGAACGATAGTATAGCCGAGAAAATTTCTTCCATTAATGTTCCAGGCTTGGATCAAGAACCCTTTATGCCTCAGCCACCCATTTTCTCTCCTGAGACTATCAACACCATGATAGGAACATAGATGCATTTTTTTGGTAGGACTAATTCTGAGTTTATTTCATAATCAAGAACTCTCAATGCTCAAAATGTTGCCTCTCTTACGACCATGTCTCGGAGGTTACTGGCAAGGGTCAGTGAAGTTGATCAGCTTAACAATCAAATATCTGAATTGCGTCAAAATCTTGCTAACAAAGATAGAAATAATAAAATGTTACAGCAAGAAAATAAGGAGTTGGAAAGATTTGTATACTGGTATGCTTGTGACCTGCAAACATGAATAGAGGAACTGGAACGATAGAGAGTTCAAATACAAAGTCAATATCAGTAGATAACCGCAAAGGTTCAGCATTTATGAGAAAAATAGGGACAATCTGCAGTTAATCTCACTGGCTTAGCTTAATAACTTTTGACAATATGCATCCAGCATATCATGTAATCTTGACTAAGTAAGATTTTAAGAGATGATAGTTTGTCTTGTTCTTATTTCTATCTCTATAAAAGAAGCCTTTAGCTTCATCTAATTTGCATCAAATCTTCTTCATATCTCTATAATTCATCTGCATTCTCATTCTACAAATTTTCAATGGCTCATCAATCTTCTTTTAGTAATCCTCGTGATCAATATGTGAGGTATTCTTTACCTTAGTCACAAGTTATTTCTACATTTGCCATAGGTGTGTCATCATGCATCATGAGAGTGATCTAACTAACAAGTCAGATGATGACAGCATTTATGAACTTGTGAGTCTTGGTACTTGATACTCATCGTCCATCGTCGCATTTTTCCGGTGGTTGTACTCTAGAACTTGTGAGGTTGAAAAGCTTAACTAGAAGATTTATATAATTCAACGACTTGTTCACGAGTCTCACAAAAAAAGTATGAGACTTAAAGCAGGAGAATAAGGATTTAAAATCCTTACTGGTCTATTCATTTCGACTACCTAATTCTTTAGATAAAGATAGCATGTTGATATATGAAGAGGCAGAGCGCTTAAAAAATGAGTCTAAAAGTCTCAAGTTTTTGTAAGTCATTTGAGATAATAAAATAAGAATATTTAACATATATTTATGGCATGCATCATTCCTATTTCTCTTCTAATCATGCATAGTCTTTCTTATGGCAGAGGTTTTGTGAAAATCTCTACCAACTGATCGTGTGTGCTTGTGAACTCTAGTACAATAACGCCCTTCTGCACATGATCTCTAAAAAAATGATATCTACTCTCAATATGCTTAGTTCTAGAATGTTGTATTGAGTTCTTTAAAAGATTTATAGCACTTGCATTATCACATTTGATTGGAATATGATTGTACATGAGCTTAAAACTCTCAAGTTATTGCTTCATGTAAAAATAACTTGAGCATAACAACTATCCGCAACAACATATTCTACCTCAGCAGTAAATAATGTAACATAATTTTACTTTTAACTAATCCATGAAACAAGTGCATGACCTAAGAAATGACATGTTGCACTACTGCTTTTTCAATCAACTTTGCAAACAATATAATCTATATCTGAGTTACTGATTAGATCAAAAGAAGTGTGCTTAAGATACCATAACCCTAGGTCAATTGTACCAACAAAAAATCTAAGAATACGCTTAACTGCAATCAAATGAGATTCTTTTGGAGATGATTGAAAACATTCACATAAGCATACACTGAACATAATATCTAGTCTACTGCCTATCAAATATAATAGACTATCAATCATTACCTCGATATAGTTTTGAGTCAACTAGCTTATCAGTTTCATCCTTGTCAAGTTTGGTGTATGAGCTCATTGGTGTTCCAATTTCCTTTGTACCTTCCACTCAAGAAAGAAGTTAAGTTCTCTCATCATGCTCATTTCAAATTCTTCCTGCATACTCTTAGAAAAAACATGGCACATATTTTTATTAGTGGCACCAAATATTATATCATCTACATAAGTTTGAATCAAAAGAATATCATCCTTTTCTTGTTTAATGAAAATAGTTGTATAGATTTTTCCTCTTGAAAAATATTTTTCAATCAAGAAAACACTGAGTCTCTCATACCAAGCTCTAGGAGCTTGTTTGCGTCCATATAGCTCTTTTGTGAGCTTGAATACATGATTTAGAGAAATATGATTTTCAAAACCTGGAGGTTGCTCAACATATACCTCTTCATTTATAAAACTATTTAAGAAAACACTTTTAACATCCATTTAAAAAATTTTGAAATCTTTATATTAAGTATATGCAAGTAGCATTCGAATAGCTTCTAATCTTGCGATTGGTGCATATGTCTCATCATAATCAACTCCTTTTTCTTGACTGAAACTTTGGGCTACAAGTTGAGCCTTGTTTCTAGTGATAAATTTGGACTCATCTTTCTTGCATCTAAAAACCCATTTTCTTCCAAAAATAGTATGATTTTTGGGTCTAGGAACAAGTGTCCAAACATCATTTCTTTCAAATTGATTTAATTCTTGCCTTCCATAGCTAGAATCCAAGATTCATCAAGAAGTGCTTCATCAATATTTTTGGGTTCAATTAGATAAAAAAGTAATATGATTGTAAATATTTTTAAGAGATAATCGAGTACTTACAGTTCATGAAGGTTCTCCTATAATTTGTTCTGCTGGATGATCTTGCACAAGTTTTCATTGTTTGGTTGCATCTTGCATTAAGTTTTGATGATCCTACCTAATGTCTCCATGTTGGACTTCCGCTATTGTGTTCTCTTTGTTCAGATTGAGACTCTCTATATTATTTATACCTTATGTTTCTTCATCAACATATTTCTTGGAGAGTAGAGGAATAGATTCATCAAATACTATATGCATAGATTCTTGTACAATTAAAGTCTTTTTTTTTAATATTATAAGCTTTACTATTAGTAGAATACCCGAGAAAGATACATTTATCAGATTTTGCATCAAACTTGCCTAAATTATCTCTATCATTCAAAATGAAACATTTGCATCTAGATTGATCAAAGTAACCAATTTGGCAAGTTATTCTCATTGTGCATTGTTCTTGCCATATTTTGAAAAGATATGTCCTTCCTCTCTACTACCCCATTTTGTTGAGGAGTTCGAGTAGTAAAGAATTTATGCACAAAACTATTTTCATCACAAAAAGTTTCAACATATTTATTAACAGACTCTTTCCCCCTATCACTTAGGATGTTCAAAATAGTATAGTCCTTTTCATTTTAAATTCTCTTGTATAGCTTGGTAAAGACATTATGTGCCTCATTGTTATGAGCAAGAAAGATGACCAAAGAATACTTTGAGAAATCATCAACAATAACAAATGCATAATATTTTCCTCCTAGACTTGCAACTTTGTTTGGTCCAAAAAGATCTATGTGTATCAGTTGCAGTGGTCTAGTAGTGGAAATATGTTTCTTGATTTTAAAAGAAGTTTTTGTTTGTTTACCAAATTGGCATGCATAACAAATTTTGTCTTTAAGAAAATTTGCCTTCGGTAAACCTCTCACAAGATCATTTTTTGTAAGTTTGGAAATAAATTCCATGTTGGCATAACCTAGTCTTCTATGTCATAGCCAACAATGTTCATTTTGAGTTGTAAAACAAATAGCATCTTGTAAGGCAATTTCTTCAAATTCAATAGTATAAATATTGTTGCTTCTAAAAGCAATAACACAGACATTGCAATCATGATCATTCAAAATAATGCATTTATCCCTTTTGAAAGCAACTGTAAATCATTTATCACATAATTGACTTATGCTCAAAAGATTAAAAACCACTTACTTTTGCTTATGGAGGACTTCATGCATACCTACAAAAATAATTAAAATTTTTTTTCTTGGAACCCAAGTTCTTTGGGTCCTTCATTTATTTGTATTAGAAGAAACAAGATTTTTAGGTACCCATATTGACATAATCGTCATTGTATGCTTTCTTCTAATAGGACAAGCATGATAATTATGACCATTTCTATTACAAAAATTGCAGATAATATGTAACATATATGAAGAACTTGAATGATTATAATAGTATATTTCTTTGAACAATTTATTTTTATGGAAAAAAGTTTGAATACTGGATTTTGATTTAGAAGGATTATCAAAGATGTTTTTATAAGGTTTGTATTTTTGTTTTGGCATGTATCCCAAGCCTGCCTTGTCAAAAACACATTTTTGACTGCCAATAAGTTTTTCAAAATTTCTTATTCCATTTGTAAAGTTTTCAACAATTTTTTATAAATCAATCTGTTCTTCAATTTATGATTTTCATCTTTCAAAATGGTGTTTTCTTTTCTTAAAACATCAATTTCATTTGTTAAAGAAGAACTTTTTTTTTCAAAGTAGCATTTTGATACCCAATTTCTCAAGTTCCGCATATAACTCTTCCAAAACATTTTGCAATTTCTCGTATAAAAGATTTTCAATATTGTCAAGATTTGTTACCTCGAGGTCATCTTTAGCCATAAGACAAAACTTGATGATTCTCCATTGCTTGCTTCACTATCTAAGCTACTTGAATCATCATCCCATGTAGCTTTCATTGCTTTCTTGCCATTGTTTCGATTTTTGCTTAGCAAAGGACAATCTGCCTTGATATGTCCAGGCTTATTGCATTTGTAACAAGTTAAAGAGTCATTTTTACATGTCTCTTTCATGGAAAACGTTTTAAACGATTTCCTTGAAGGAGCTTTATTTCTTTTTAAAAATCTCTTAATTCTCCTTGTTATCATCGCAGCTTCTTCATCTTTATCGTCAGTTCCCTCATCTTCGTCACTTTCGCTTTCATGAGAAACAACTTTAAGTGAAACATTCTTCTTTAGCCTTCCTTCTTCTTATCTTCTTTTCAATGTATACTCATGGGTGGTAAGTGACCCGATGAGTTCATATACTTCTAGTTTCTTAAGATCTTTAGCTTCAAGAATCACTATCATTTTTCATTTCCAACATTTTGCCAGAGAGTTGAGAATTGTTCGTACTATCTCCAAGCTGGAATAAACCTTGCTTAGAGTTGTCAAGCCGTGCGTTTATAATGTTAGTAAAACTAGTGTACATGGTAGAAATAGATTCTTCGTCATTCATTTTAAACATTTCATATTCATGTGTAGGAATATAGATTTTTGATTCCTTGACTTTCGAGGTTCCTTCATAAGTTACTTCCAAGTTATCCCAAATTTCCTTTGCCGTCTTGTAAGTCATTATTCTATTGAACTCATTCCCATTGAGAGCATTATATAGGAAATTTATAGTCGTTGAATTCAATTTTAGAATTCTCTCGTCTTCACGATCAAATTCTTCTTCTTCCTTTTTGACCTTTATCCCATCAACAACTTTTATTGGGATATAAGGTTCATTTACAAAGCATTTCCAAACTTGTCAACCATGAACCTAATGAAATATTTTCATTCTAACTTTCCAGAATATGTAATTGTCTCCACAAAATCTACTGGATTGACATTCACCAAAGGCAGCTGCACGTTAGCCATAAGAGTTTAACTCAAAAGATAGTTAATCTTATAAAGGAGCTATTATTCTGATACCAATTGTTGCCCTGATGACTAACACAAGAAGGGGTAAATTGAGTTGTATTTAAAAATTAACAATTATAAACCAAAAACACAATATAAAATATGAACAAAATATGAAACAACCGGAAATATAAAGAGTAAGGGTAAAAAAGAAGCAAACTCAGTATTTTAATGAGGTTCAGCCCTACTGCCTACGTCCTTGCCTCAAGCTACCCTTTGAGAATTCCAGAATTCACTATTCAACCTCCTTCAAGTGGAGATAGAACCCTATTACACCATTGAACAGTACTACTATAAAGAATCCGTATAGAACACCTTCAACACTTGTAATCACCTAGCACATTGTGATTCAACTATTCCCTATGTACAATACCTTATACATGCACAAGGTTTATACACACCCTTTTTGTAATGCCCCGTTCCCGGAGGTCCGGAGAGTTAGCTCTTAATACCTAAAATTAACTTAAATAACACAACTATAAAATCCAGAAAATCTCATAAAATATTAATCCATTTAATCAATCCAAAAATCTAAGTTCCTCCATGGCGAAAATAAAAAAATCCCCAATAACATAAATTAGAAATTCTCCAAAAAACTCGAAAACATCCTCAACTCATCAAATCAAATACCCGAAAAATAAATCAGTTTACTAACTACGACTCTCACATAAGCATTTGTACCCTCAGGCACTTATTCCACTACGATCATCACACCTTGCTAAATTTTCTACTCTTGTTCTCCAGCTGAAGCATCAAAATTATCTAAAAAATATATGGAGATAAAGGGTGAGTTATCAACAACTCAGTAAGCAGAGAACATATACCAGTGTGTAAACATGAGCATTTACAGAAATCAGAATGCAGAACAAAACATTTTCATTTTTAGAGTGCGGAAGCAAAACATGTTATCAAAATATTAGAGCGAAAATTTAGAAATAATCTCATTCAAAAATATTCTTTGGCATAGTATAAATGATCATCATCATCATCAGAACATCATCATCAGAACATCATATCAGAACAGAGACCATGTATAACCCCCGTGGTAGGGTTGGGCATATGCGGATAGCCAAGCAGAACATAAAACACTGTCACCAAGGTGTGCACTCAAAACAGAGACCACTACTATAACCCGTGGCAGGGTCGTATTCACTATTATTACCCTTGGTTGGGCCGTATCCACTATTATTACCCGTGGTTGGGCCGTATCCACTATTATTACCCGTGGTTGGGCCGTATACCACTATTATCACCCGTGGCAAGGTCGTAACTGAACAGAGTGGAAACGTAATCAAATTCAGAATCAGAGAGTCATGCCAAAGGTTTTCAGAAATCACATCTTATCCAAACAGAATACTGAACAAAATCTTCAGAACAGAACAAAATCATATCACAACATTATTTATGCACAAATTTCATATTCGCTCTCTTTTTCAAAGTTCAGGAACAGAATGTCAAAAATAAGCTCATGTCTACACCAGTCGTGACAGAAAATACGTTCTCCTTAAACAGAATCTCATGAGTAATGCAGAACAAATAATTTACGTTGTTTTCAAATTTCTTTTCATAGCAAAACATGCACATTTTCCAAAAAGGACCTCAGTTCTTTTTATTTAATGCAAAGTCTAGCATAGAAACCCCGCTTACTTGGACTTCCTAGCTTTTTCAGAATTTTCCTCAAAATGTCGAACAATAATTAATCGTCACCTAGAAAATTATCACGTAATTTTAGTAAATTTCCAATTAATCACATACTTCGATATTTAATCCTAAACTTCTAAAATAACCTATTTTAATCATTCAATACCTAAAAATCCTCATAACCTTAAAATACCACAACTTTCCAAAATCCTCATTATCCACTTAATAAAACATAAATCCATCTCAAAACTCAACTTCAATTAAAAACAAGTCTGAGCTACAAAAGCTTTTGTAAAACACAAGCTGAACATAAAACCAAACCCAAACCTAAAACCCATTCAAAACCCATTTTTAAAAAAATACATTCAAATCCTACTTGGCTTAAGGGCAAAATGGTAATCTCATAAATATCTCCCCCTACCCACTAACTTCACGTAATTGTAGCACTTAGAACCATATATTTCTGAAACTCCAAGTGAGGGAAGACGTGCGATAGGAGCTCACCGTGAGGGAAGGAGATCGTGGTGGAGCTGAGTTGCAGTGGGCGGAGGCTGTCCCGACGGTATCGCACTAGAGAGAGAGAGAGAGAGAGAGAGAGAGAGAGCTAAAGGAAGGTAGAGTTGGAAATCGAGGGATAGAGAGAAATCTCACATACGGGCAACGCGTGGGATGGGCGGTGTTTGGTGGTGATGAAAGGTTCTCCGGCTCTCTCTGTTGCAACTGTCTGCGGCGGCTTGTCCTCACGTCATGCGAAGTTTTCAGGGGGGGAACCCTTTAATGTAGATAGAGCGAAAGATGATGCTGGCCAGTGGTTGATCCATGATGGACGGCGGTGCAAACATGCTAGAACTCGAAAGGAGGGGACTGGTAGCGGCTTGGTGGTAAAACCCGTCTCACGGTGGGGGAAAAAGGAGTGCTCTATTTTGATGAGCAAAAACAGGGGCTAACCGAGTGATGGAGTGGATGTGCGGCCTCCATGGCAGCGACTTACGGTGGTGTTGTCGTGCATGTGGGTGGTTGCAGTTTATGGAAAGGAATCGAGGTAGCTGCCGGTTTCCCCTGGGGCAGGGCATTGGGCTATTACACGGTGGTTGGATGAAAACCAAACTGCGGTGGATGTTTTTGGGTCACAGCAATGGAGTACAATATGATGGGGGTTGTGCTATGGCTGGCGGCAGTAACAAGTTTTCGGCAGTTTCTCCATGCAGTAGATGAATACGTGTATATATATATATATATATATATAGAGAGAGAGAGAGAGAGAGAGAGAGAGAGAGAGAGGTGAGGATAAACCCTAGAGATAAGAGAGGAAAGAGACGTGCATAAGATTGCTTATGACTGGCGGAAAGAGACGTGAAAAAAGGTGGGGAGTTTCTAAATAAAACAACAGCCGTTGGGTTTCTCAATTTAATAAAATAAAGGGCGCGGGTCTTGGGGTTATTGGGTAGAGCCACTTTTAACAAATCTGGTAGTGAATAACTAAAAAGAATAAATAACTAAAAGGGCTCTACTATTAGATTTTGAGTCATGAACCAAACCATGTAATATTTCAAGTTGTTTCTAAAAAAAAATACTGGCCCATAAAATATTCGACAAAACAACTATTTTCCATACGTATAAATCCAAAATAATTTTAGAAAACGGTTTAGTGTTGGGCCCGGGTGTTACACTTTTACTGATACAAAAGCTAACAGTGGGTTGGTTATCAGAAAACACTCTTAAATGAGTGAAATAAGAATAATACATTGCAAACTATATCTCTCTCAAAATGAACAAGGGTTAAGGCTCAATGCTTAGAGAAGAAAGATTGAAAGCTTTGAATGAATGTTGTAAAACTTGCAATTGATGTTTGTATGCTCTTGTTGTAATTTTGAAAATATCAATTGAGCTATTTATAGGTATATGAGACTTCGTTTTCAAGTTTAAAAGGATTCACATGTCAAAAGGAAGCACCAATCACTTTTCAAAATTTTTAAATAAAAGTTTCTTATTTTTGTAATTGTTAAAGAAAACATCATTCACTTTTCAAATTTCTCAAATCAAACCTTATACTTTTCGCATATCACAAAATGAGCATTATTTACTTTTCAAAATTTTCAAACGAAATCATCTACCTTTTGCATATGTCAAAAAGAGTATAAATCACTTCTAAAAAATCTCAAACAAAACATGCACATGTGAAGATGACAATGAATCATCTTTCAAAACTTCAAATTTCAAAATTTTAATAGTTCAAATATATCATTCACATGTGGAAAATTGTAGTTTAATGCTTTATGAGAAAAGATTCTTTTTGAGCCTTAATCCAATTTCGATTTATTTAAGAGATGTACAAAATTACTCTAAGAGCTTTATTTGTGAGCTTGTTCCTTTTCTTGGTTATGCTTGGTCCGTTGATGTGCTTGGCTCCATTGTGTAGACAACTTGAGTTTGAGTCTCCTTTATGCTTGAATTCATTTGTTATCATCAAAATATAGATGTAGATATATAATTATATGAAACTTGAAACATTGGGTTCAATACTGAACAAGGGCTTGTGGACGCTATGGTTGCTCACGTGGGTGGCAATGATGGCCTGGTGGTTGAGGGTGTGGTGGGGCTTAGCAAGGCTGAGCTTCCCAACGAGCTATGCTGTCATGGCTAAGACGTGAGCTGCGGTTGTTGCTTCTACTACTAATTTATGCTGCTTCCATGAGGGGGAAAGTGAAGGTATGGTGGTTTGTTGTGGAGGAGCTAGGCTGCAATGGTTGTCCGATGGTGGTGGGCCCTTGTGTTTGGGGGTTGTCATCGACTGAGGGCAGCTCATAGTGGTTTGGGATTCAAAGGAATTAGAAGAAATAACAAGAACCATGGTGTTTCAATTGTGTGTAATCGGCAATGATCTGCTTTGCTCAACATCGATATCGAAGTGCTGTGTGAGAGAGATATTGGGTTCGGTAAGGCGTTAGTTGGAAATTGAGTGGAAATTAGGTAAATTAAAAGAAAAGAACTTGAGAAAGGGGCTGTTAGAGCATTAGCATCGAATTGGTCATCCCAATCTTCAAAATTTCACTAATATGAAACTTTTAACTTTTAGATAAAAATCTCATATATACAATCCAACATTCTAACACTGCCAGCTATAATCCAACAATCCAACACAAATAACAGTCACAATCCAACACTGCCTACTATATCCCATATGAGAAAATCAAATGATCAAAAGCACTAAATTATATAGATGATCAAGGCAAAAAAAAAAAAAAAGGAATTTCACCAACATATAATAGCCCCACATCTAGCAATAGTTGCTACCCAAAATAACAGCCCAATAGCCACCACGGTGAACAACATGTAATGACTAGCCCCATTGTTCGAGTCCATAGTCCCATAAACCTCCCTGATCAGTAAACAACATGTAGAGCCTAGCCCCTTTGTTCGAGTCCATAGAGGAGCTCAAAAAAGCAACCACCATGGTGAACAACCAGATCAAGGTATAAGATTGAGTTTCTATATACTGTGTACATACATGTTCCACAAAAAAACCTTAGGCAATGAATATTGAGCAAAAATAAAACCTCATTTTCACCCAAATCTCGCTTAACACAAATTAAACCTAAGAGTAAGAGAATAAGATAAAATTAAACCCATGGGATTCAATTTTGAGAAGGGTCTTTTGGGTGAGCAGTACTAGGGAGGAGTTCCCAACGGAGAGAAACTAATGATAGGGACGAGCCTTGCCATGCTGGAACCTTGCCGTGTTGGAGAGAAGTTACCGATGGAGAGATACTATAAAAACCATACAGGAGAGAAGCGGTGACAGGGCTTGCCGTGCTAGAGAGAATGAGAAGAGGGAAGGAGCCTTGCGGGAGAGAAGGAGAAGTACGCAGGAGAGGAGGGAAGAAGAAGAAAGAGCCGTGAGAAAGAAGCTTTTGTGCACAGTGTTTCTAGAATATAATAAAAAACACATTTGACCTTGCTACAGTGCACTTCATATTTGACTGGTAGGATAGAATTATTGTAGTTCTTATCTTAGATGATTTTAGTTTGAAAAATTCAATGTGAGCCAAATGTGGATGATATTTGCTCTTAGAGCCACCGACCGAGAATCTTCACAAGGCAAAATTTTTTTTTTTATTTTTGAAAGGAACAGACTTCATTCAATAAAGTAGATGCTGAATACAAGGAGGATAATCCTCAATAAGATTTCAGTCTTCCGAGCAATTGAAAGCAAACTTTGCCAAACAATGGGCAATAACATTAACTTCCCTAGGGACATGTTGAATAAACCAGTTTCGGGTCTTGGAGAGCATGAGCTTGATGTCTCTGATAACCATACTAGTGGAACTCCAGCTATCATCTTCGTGTTGAACAGCCTTCACCACAGCAAGCGAGTCACCTTCTAGGATGATTTGGTGCAGCCCCAACTCAACACATAAGGAAGTGGCTCTATGTGCAGCTACTGCTTCCCATAGAAGAGGATCAGGGTTCAATGGCATTGATGAGCATAATGAGGCAATCATGGAACCCTCTGAATCCCTAATGACCACACCAATACCCAATTTCGAGTTGCCTTTATCAATGGCTGCATGCCTATTGACGTTGGAAATTTCTAGTGAGGGAGCAGACCATTAGGTGCAAGGTGGCACATGAACATTAACTTGTTTCAAGCAACCCTCTGGCCAAGAACTAACTGCTTGCATCTTTGTGTTAACCTGCTTGGACACTTGGAAAGGAAGGTGAAATTGCTGCTCAAATAGCCAAGTGTTCCTTCTATGCCAAAGTGTTTTTGTAGTAATAGCAACTTCAGTGATTTCCAGATGGGAGAGTTGGTCTATGAAAGACATCAGAATATCTTTAAAGGAACCATCCATAATACAGAGTTTTGGTAGCTTCCTTGAGCTCATAGACCACACATGTTGGGCTACTGTGCACGACTAGAGAGAGTGAGAAACTGATTCAGGATAAAGGGAACATATTGGACAAAGGGGTGACTCCACGACCTTTCTTTTGTGCAGGTTGAGATTAGGGGCAAGGGACTCATTGGCTGCCCTCCAAAGAAAGGACTTTATGGCCTGAGGTGCCTGAACACCCTAGATTTTGTGCCAAAAACTTGAGTTTGTATTCTGGCCTGAAGACTGCCCCATTATGTCATCCTTTATGGTACCTTGTAGATGGTAGGCACTTCTCACTGAGAATTTACCATTGGCTAAGCATCTCCAAGTCAAAAGATCCTTGTTCCTGAAGGGACTAATAGGCATCCTGCTAATTAAGTTTGCCTCAACATCTGAGAAGATAGCATAAATGAGAGGGAGGTCCCATTGCCTGGTAGCTGGATTGATCAGTTCAGAAACTGTTGCTTCTGCATGCAGAATGTTGACAAGAGATTGAACTATAAAAGTTGAAGGGTAAGGTAACCACTTATCTTGCCAAATTTTTATCTTACTCCCATCCCCTACTCTCCATAGGAGTCCTTTAGTGAGTAGTGACCTTGCAGATAGGAAACTTTTCCACACATAGGAATCATTAGCTCTTGGTTTGGCTTAGAGGAAATTTGATGCAGGGAAATACTTGGCTTAGAGTACCTGAGTAGCAAGTGATGAAGGGATTTGGATAATCCTCCATCCTTGCTTAGCCAATAAGACTAAATTAAAGGATTCAAAGTCCCTAAAACCTAGGCCTCCTCCCCCATGCTTGGGTTCTCTTTGACCCCACCAAAAGGACTGCAGGAGTTGGTTAAGGCTTTTGAGAATAGTTTTGGGAAGTTTAAAGATACCCATGCTATAAGTAGGAATTGATTGTAGGATAGATTTTAGTAAAGTTTCTTTTCCAGCTAGAGACAACATATTTGTTTTCCAACTAGCCATTTTGGCTTTGACCCTGTCTAGCACTGAGTTGAAGGCTTTGGTTTTGTTTCTTCCCACATAGGAGGGTAAACCTAGATATTTTTCAAATTAGCTAGAGGCTGTAAAAAGCTGCTTGCTATAGGATTGCTTGTTGGACCTCCATCTTGGTGCTGCTAAAAAAAGTAGAGGTTTTGTTAAGATTTAGTCTCTGCCCAGAGGCTTGTTCATAATTGCTAAGAACTTGTTGCAGTCTACTCCATTTTGCTGGGTTGGATCTGCAGAAGACCAAGTTGTCATATGCAAGATTCACATGTAGAGCACCTCGAGCAACTGGGATCCCAGAAATCAACCCCTGCATCTCAGCTTGATTTACACTATGACAAAGAAATTCAGAGCAAATTATAAAAAGGTAGGGAGAGAGGGGGTCTCCCTGCCTGATCCCTCTAGAAGGAGTGAAGGACTCTTGAGGGATGCCATTGATTAAAATAGAGTAGTTAATAGTAGTCACACACTGCATCACCAAGTCTACCCATTTACTGTCAAATCCCATTTTAATCATCACTTCATGTAGAAATTCCCATTCTACTCGGTCATAAGCTTTGCTCATATCAAGCTTTAAACCATGAAACCATTTTGCTTCCCTTTTAGTTTGGTTTGCATGGAATGCAACAATTCATAGGCAACAATCACATTGTTAGAAATTAGCCTCCCTGGGACAAAAGCACTCTGTGTGGGGGAGATTAGAGTAGGCAGAATGAGTTTAAGTCTATTAGCAATCACTTTGGAATTGATCTTATAGAGGACATTGCATAAGCTGATGGGCCTATAAACTGTAACAGAAGTGGGGAAATTGCTTCTTGGGGATCAGAGAGATAAAAGTCTGGTTGAGTTCATTGAATCCCTTTATGGTATTTAGCACTTCCAGGACTGCTGCAGTTACCTCCTTACCAATTGTGGCCCAGTGTTGGTGATAAAACACTGTTGGGAAGGAATCTGGACCAGGTGATTCGAAAGGGTTCATGTCTTGGAGAGCTATTTCTACTTCCTGTTCAGTGAAAGCACTAGAGAGGGAGCAGTTCATTTCTCACTAACTAGGGGTTGGAAGGAATGGAGAGTAGCCTCTATATTCCTCGGGTTAGAGGTAGAGAACAGATTTTGGTAAAAAGTTTGGAAAGTCTTAGCAACCTCTTCTTGGCTAGTAGCTTGATCACCATTCTCACTAATTATCTTCTTAATGAAATTCGCCTGTTTCCTCTGAGCAGCACACTTGTGGAAGAATTTGGTATTTCTGTCCCCATCCTTAAGCCATCTTTGTTTTTCGCTTTGCCTCCACTTCAGTTCTTCTTCTTCAAGGTATCCATCTACTTCTCTTTGAAGTGAGCTTATTGGGCTACTGAGTTGACCTATATTGGAGTCTTGTAATAATCTTAGTTTTTTTGTTTTCTGGGTGAGGAGCCTTTTCTGAGATCTAAAAGCCTCCTTGCTCCAAACCTTAAGTTTGTCTCTACAAACATTTAGGCCTACTTGAGTGGTCGCAATCTTGGAACGTTGAGAAAGACCTTGTAACCAAGCAGCTTGAATGAGCTCTGTACATCCCTCTCTTTTGCCCCAAGCAACTTCATATCTAAACACCTTCTGTATAGGAGCTTCTGATTGAACAGAATTCGAGCATTGGATGAAGATTGGGTTATGATCTGAACACTATTCTGGCATAACAAAAGCCTAGTTGAATTCAAACAAATTTAGCCACTCATCATTAACCAGGGTTCTATCAAGTCTAGACTTAGTAAACTCAGCCCCCTCCCTTCTGTTGCACCAGGTAAATTTAGAGCCTATGAATCCAATGTCCATAAGACCATAGTCCATTAGAGCCAATCTGATATCCTCCATTTGCTTGAATGGTCGTGCATGTGAGCCAAATTGTTCATCTTGGTACATCATTTCATTAAAAGCCCCTATGCACAGCAAGGAATTCTGAATTTTTGAGTGGATTAATCTCAATAGGTCCCAACTTTCACTTCTTTTTACAGTAACAAGTTGCCCATAAAAACCTGTTAGAGTCCATCTCTTGTCTAAGACAACAGAGGAGATGGAGATAGATATGTGATGGTTGGAGTAGGACTCCAAACCAACATCCACCTCCTTCTTCCAAAGGATGGCTAGACCACCACCCTTTCCAATACAATCAATAGTAAAACTATGTTCAACATTCAACTTGTTTCGAATGGTCTCAATCCTTTCCCTCTTACATTTGGTTTCACTAAGAAATATTACATCTGGGCTCTTATCCTTCACCCTAAGATGAAGCTCTCGAACTGTCCGTGAGTTCCCAAGCCCTCGACAATTCCAATCTAATGGGGACTGGAAGGGCTGGAAACCAGCCTCTGCCAACTTAGCTTGCTTTGCTCTCTTTCTTGTCATGATTGGCCCATGACACCCTCCACCAGGCCTTTTCCTTTGCTTGAGTTCATTTGTATCACACATAGGTGAAGTAAATGGGTCATGCATGCCCTTAAGCCCTAACCCTCTAGCCCTTCTCTTCCACATAGTTCCTTTAGAGTTGCCAGAAATGAAGTTTTTAGTGGGGGAGTTATGGGATGGGTAGCTAACCTGATGACCATCTCTGATAAGACTGGATGCACCAAGGCCAATTTGATTCGAGAAGGGGCATTGGTTTGACAAAACCACATTAGAAAACAAAGGATTCTTTGAGTGCACTTCTGTCAAGCGGGGGGTGGTCTCGAGGTTATTAGAGCTTGCCTGAAGAGGAAGGTCAGAATGACCTTTAGAAGTGTACTTGTTGCCCTTTCCATGTGAAGGTCCTCTTAGATGGAAGTTGTCAAAACTCCGAATGTCTGTTTGCTCAAAAGCTGTAGCAGAGTTTCCAAGAGCATTCTGACCCATCCCACCATCACCGTACTTCCTGTCCTCATGTTTGTTTTGGCGCCAACCCCCCTGAATTTTTGAAATCATCCCCCTTCCAGCTCAAAGTTTGAGAGCTTCTCATCTGTGAACTAGCCCTTAACCATGATCCATACTGGGATGTAGCTCCTTCACGTAATCTGCCACCTAAAGGAGAACTTGGGCATGAAGGACCACCATGTTTAATGGCATCGCAATGGAAACAGAACAGAGCCAGCCTTTCATATTTGAAAGGAATCCAGAAGCGCTTCTCTCCCATGTTAATAAATCGACCACGAGTAAGGGGTTTAGAGATGTCTAGAAGCACTCTGACTCTAAGGAAGTTGCCCCAGGCCATTCCACTAGCATCTACATCAACTGATAAAACAGTACCCGTAGTTGCACCCAACCTTTCCCCCTGGTTTTATTCATGCCAGCAAAAGGCAAATCATGAAGCTATAGCCAGAATGGTTCTTTGTTGAAGGCAATATCCTTAGGAGCCAGACAACCCTCACAATCAAACAAACATACTAGAGATCTGTCAAAAGACTAGGGCCGTCCTGATAACACTCGAAGCTTTTCCGTGGTACTTTGAAACTCAACCAGAAATCTGTGAATACCAAGATCCTTGAAAGAAACCTGGCCCTCCACTTTCCAATACCTTACTCAAAGTAGAACGAAAAGCGCCTCTGTTTACCTCTTTTTTTGCTACAACAAGAGCAGCCAACCACTTCTTACTCTTTTCAATGGATAACAAAACTTCCTCAGACGGAATGGGGACTTCCTGTTTCTCTTCCTCCGTGAGACATAGGCCCTCGTACAGGCTAGATAGTTCTTCAGCCATGAATGGGATATCAGTAACAAAGTTTGCTACCAATCAGAATGTACTCTTCAAACTAAGTTCAAGAGAGAAGACCTCTACGTTCAAAAGAACAATAGAGAGCAAACACCCTACCTTTCTAGGAGAGAGAGGGGACCATGAATTGAAAACTTGAGGGAGTAGTTGAGCTGAGTGCATTAATGCGTTGGGTGGGAATAATGGGTATTTTGGAAATAAATTAAATTTGAATAAGCATTCGGAAAAAAAATTACTAGGAAGTAAGGAGAGGTTTGGATTCAAAACCCACCTCAACCCACCACAACTCATCTCAACTCATCATTACAACTTTTTCAACTTTTTCAAATCCCAAAACAACTTTTCCAAATTTTCACACAAAATATAATAAATAATTCAACTTTTATTCTATTATTCACAAACCATCTCAACCGAGTATTAAAGAGAAGAAACGGAATAGACATGCGAAGGGTCTGGAACTTTTTTCTTTTTCATCTTTAGGTCGTTATTGCAATTACAATAAAAAGTCTGGGCATCCTTTACAGAAAGGCTATTATTCATTATTCTTGCACCACATATAATATATAATTTTTTCTTTTTTCTTTTATCAAATATGTGATGTATGGATGATGAATAGAAAATTTTAATTAGTTTAGAAAGAATAAAAAAAAATTAAAAATTTCAAAAAATAAAAATAAGTGTGATATGTGGAGATGGTGAGTAACAAAACTTATAGAATAATATACTTGAAAAGGGAACGACAACTATGATTTGGTTTAATATTAACCCATGTTTCTTTTCTAGTCTAAATGCATGTTTGTGATTGTAGTGAGAAATATAGCTTATAGTCTTAGGGCTTATAACTTATAACTTAAAGAGAAATTTTGTTTGCAGTACCCCGACTGCACGCACACCCCTTATGTGATGAAACGATGTGTTTCATTAAACAAAAAAATGCATCGTTTTGGCATACGTCCATTCCCTTCCCCCTTCTTCAGTACGAGATCTATCGAAACCATTCGTCAGCTCGAGACGATCGTTCCCTTCCTTAGCTTGAAGCCATGGTCCCCTTCCTCAGCTCGACGTCAGCCCCTTCCCATATCTCTCTCTCTATTTGAAATTGATTTATCAGATCATACCTGGTTGCTCGTATTTTTTCTATTTTTTGAAGAATTATTTTACATACACAGTATATCTATTGGCTTATATGTTGATGTTTGGTATTGATTGCTCTGTGTTTTTCTTTTCAATTTTTCGTTATTGTTGTTATTTGTAGTTACTGCTTCTGTTAGGTTTACTTGTTGTTACTTTTTTGGTTTCTAGTTCATTTCTATGCATTGGTTGGGTTTATGGCTACACAATCGATTTATAAAAATCACATGGAGAAAAGAAACTAAAAAAATATGTAAGTAATTATTTTGCTTGGTTTATGGTTATGCAATCGGCATCAACCCCTTCCTCAGCAAGCAAGGTAAAGATTTCGGTGGAATCACTGTGTTATTTATGTTCTCTTTGAATTTTTGGTTGGTTGCCTGGAAAATGGGTTTGGGGGAAATGAAAGGACGACAACTGGATGGTGAGATTTTGTTTTGCCCACCAAGTATTTGCTTTTAGGCTCACTCCCTTGTTTTCTAAACTATAAGTATGCTAGAAATGAAGAAGAAAAAATCAAATTGTTATCATTCAAAATGTTGCAGCCCAAAAATGAAGAAAAAATAAAACTGTTTTTCGTAGGGATAGGGAAGAAGCCTATGCACGAGGAAGCCGACGATGGTGGAAGAGGCCGATGGTGGTGGAGGACTTGACCACTGGTACTCTGTCGGATAAGGATTGAAGAGACGAAGGAGAGAAGTTTTTCAGTCGATTTCAGAGAAAAAATTCGCATTTTATACATCAGTGGCATTATTGTAATTCAAAGAGATTTTAAGAAAAAATGTCCAGGCTTGCATGGATAGTCCCGTGGGGATTGTACATAGGCAGACTCTAACTTAAATAATAAGTTCTACTATTTTAATTTCATTACAAGCTTTTTAGTGCATTGAATTGTAGTATTTGTCATATTTTCAGGGAAGCAAACATGGTTGCGGATTATCTTGCTAATCAAGGGGCCAATAATAATGGGGTGATGTTCTATGGAGTAGGTATAGGGTCCGGGGTGTTAAGAGGTTTGTTGTGCACGAATAGTTGGGAACTTCCTTATTTACGTTTCTAATTGTTTGTTGTATGGGTCTAGGTTGTGGGAAATTTTGTTTGCGCACATGAGGGTGTTATGAATCAGGTATGGGTTGGTTGTTTGTTATCATATTCATTCGCCACAAGTGATGGTTTTATTTAATAAAATCGGGAGAGGGTCACTCTTGGACATATAACCTTCGCTCTTTTTTTAATTTTAAGAAAAAAAATTCTACTATTAAAAAATTATTTACTGTTTGGTAACTATATGTTTAAAACACTTTCAAACAAGTTATGTTTGTTTGGAAACAAATTAAAAGAATGCTTTCTGAGGTAAAAATCATATTATTTGAATTTTTAAAAATTATTACTATATCCTTGAAAGTTTGAAAGATATAATTATCTTAAAGTTATATGGGTATTTTCGTTTATTGATATATATTTTTTTAAAATTCAAATTACATTTCTCGTTATTCGAAAATGTACGTTTGAGATAAAACGTATCTTTTAGCTTATTTGAAATTAAAAGTTCTTTAAAATATAATACTCAAACAACCTGATTTTTCCATCACAAAGCTTGTAAGGTTACTTAAGTATTTTTAAGACCCCTACTGTAATCCAAACAGATCCTAAATATTTGGTGCTACAGTAAATAAAGTAACAGAAAGTTATTTCACAAATGTGTCTTATCCAACATACCTGATATAGACGTTAGTTTAGAATGCTGATTATTGTTGGTGAACTTGTATTAATTTTGGGGCACTTTTACATGGACCGTTAAAATTTGAGGCACTAAGTTGGCTAATAGCATTAATTACGTTTTATTTTCTGAACTACTCCTATTGCCCTAATATATAGGGCAATGCTAACTGTACTTAGATCGACGTGACATTCTCGTCTATGCATATTAATTATTGTTTGTACTTATATCAAACATGACTTGCTGTTACATGTTGTAAGAGCACTTCCTATGGTTAATCTATATATATTTTTTATCTGAAAAACTCATTACATCCTACTTTTCCTATTTTAACTAACTATTTATTCATGATTCAACAACTCATCTAAAGTTTTTATATATTTAATAAAAAAATTAAATAAATGAAAAGAAGTAGAGAGAAAATAATAAAAATATATAGATAAAAGAAGTGAGAAAAAGAAATAATAGAGAGAGATGTGTAAAAAATTTATACATGGATGAGTAGCATCAAAATATATTTAGATTGATACTTATTTTTAGGGCACTGCCTAGTATACCATCACAAGCGTAGAAAGATTAATTATGACTTTATATTGTCGATCTTCTCTTTTTTCATGGGCTTAAAGCAAAACTTTCATAGTTCGGTCAGTACAAAGTCTTCTCTTAAAAAAGAAAAAGATAGTTCACTTTTAGAAAGATAAACAATAATAATTAAATAAGACTTTATTCAACTAATTGAATTGATGATGAAGCTTTGATTTGAATTATCTCTATCACCCTTTATCTCTCTCTTCAGTGATGGTTGGAGAGGCTTAAGAGGAACTTGTAAGCATTCAACATCTCCTTCAAGCATTTTGATGACTTTGTTCATTGATGGACGATCAATAGGCTTCAATTGTATGCACCATAATGCGACTATCAACATCTTCTTACATATTTTCCTTTCATCTTCAGTAGCATCTTCTATTTCTATATTCTTTCCATCATGGAATTGATCATATATCCAAGTGGGGAAGTAAATTTGGCTTAAATGTTCTGTAGATGCATGCAAGTTCTTTCTTTTGCTCACCATTTCCATCAACAACATTCCAAAGCTATATACATCAGCTTTGTATGAAACGCCTCCAGTATTTTTGTAAAGCATTTCAGGAGCCATGTATCCAAACGTTCCTCTTGCACGAGTCAAATGAACAATACTATCTTCCACTAGGTAGAATTTCGCTAAGCCAAAATCTGAAACTTTGGGTTTCAAATTCTCAGCAAGAAGAATGTTGTGTGGCTTAATGTCGAAATGTAAAATTTACATATCACATCCTCGATGTAAATACTCAATCCTGCGAGCCACTCCTAAAGCAATATCATATGTTTTCTCATAATTGAGGATATTTGCCTCTGATGAAAAAATATGTTTGTTTAGAGATCCGTTGGGCATGAACTCATATATAAGGGCACGCTTTGAACTATGAACACAAAAACCAATGAGTTGCACTATATTCACATGATGGATCCTTCCAATGGTTGCTACTTCATTGATAAAATCTTGCCCATTTACTTTGGATTGGCTTAACATCTTTACTGCTACAAGACGTCCACTTCGAAGTGTTCCTTTAAATACTGTGTCAAATCCTCCTTCACCCAATCTTTCCCTAAAACCTTTGGTCATTTTCTTAATTTCTGATAAAGAGTACCTTATTGGCATGAAGTTATTTTGGCTTTGTAGAAATTCTTCAACTTCGTCATACATGGATAAGTGCCTCCTTCACCATTTATATATAAAAAAATGCAATCACAAATGGAGCGCCTAATACACTGATTGCCACATGCCAATCTGGAAAGGAAATCGCAAAAAATAATTATAAGAAAGCGAGCGATCATGTTGTTGCACTACCAATTACTCCGTTTCAAAATTCTTGTTATTTGGCACAGTGTTTATTTTTAATGTTAATTTAATAATGATTTCTACCTATTTCTTGTTTCGTAGTTTAAAGAATGATTAATTTACTAAAACAATGAAGAAAGATAAGAAGAGAGAGATGGTACAGATTCTTACCTAGCAGTAATCCAATTAACAAAACTGCCAAACCTGTTAATGATAAAAAAAAAAAAAAAAAAAAAAAAATTAATCTCCACAAATAGTTAGCTAAGAATTGAAGTAAAAGAATTAATGAGTATGATGGCATAGAATGGATTCATTGTTAGTGAGATCATATTAATCCAACAGTTTGAGATCATCCACTACAGGAAAATACGCAATTAAGCAAGTACGTACTGGGATTGTAGATATATTGATACCCATTAGAAGTTCCCCATACATAATATTCTTCAGTAGTACTGACTCGTAGTTTGGTTAATCGGTCTGCATGGTTTGACCAAAAAAAAGAAAAAAAAAAAAAAAGTTTCACGTCAGCGTCTGAATTCAATATCAAAAGTAAGACTGATCATGATCATGTCGAATTAGCTAAATATCATGACAAAATACGATCGATGGTACTAGCTCGTCCAACGCCGGACATCAATAAGTTTATTAATATATTTTGGATTTATCTTAACTATAGAGTTAGAATTCGAATTCATGAATTTTACTTTAGTTAGTATTTATTTATTTATTTAGCAATTCTACTTGTCGTATTGTATATTATATGTGTATGTAATTAATATATCTGATCTTACCTCCAAGTTTAAACCATTTTCATGTTTCATTGCTTAAGGAATGAAGGGTTTAAAGATGAAAGAAGACAAATAGATCATCAGAGAGATACAAATTCTTACCGATGAGCCATGACAATCCAGTATACTTAGCTGCGGCACATGGAGATAAGAAATAAAGGTAAGTGATCATAGATTCAAATATACATGATCTACAATTTAATATTAATGCTCCTTTCCAAACATGTATGTGACATTATTATTCGCACGTGCATTACAAAACATGTATTTGAATACCAATTTACATTTTGAAACCATCAAAACATCAATTTTTTTTAGTTCGCAGCATAAACTATTAAACTTGATAATCGGATCATTGGTACCTTTAATTATCAAATTATGTCATACTCAAGTCCTACTAAGGATTTTCTATGTATATTAACGTGTAAATTTTTTATGTTTAAATGAAATGTAAAAAAAGAAGGGGAAGAAGGATATACTTGTAATTTGGTATTATTGATCTTATATTTTTGTCTTAGTAAGTTACTCTCTTCTAATCTTATCCATTAGTTTAGTACGTACGGAAAATATCTTCCTTTTGTTTAATCCTAGCCGTCCGTCCCTGTTGAACTAAGCCCCATCGTGTAAGACCTCACCTCATTCAAAAAACCCCTATTCATTCGGTCTTCATCTCCGTGCGCCTCTCCCTTCTATTTTCTAAGCTATTTCTTCAATTCCAACGAGTAATCCAGCCGAGAATCTCTTCGAGAAGGAAGATCACGCAGGTAAACTCCTTGATTTCGGTTTCTGATTGGGGGGGATTTCGGTTTTATAGGTTGTAAACTAGGGCTTCTAAGAAAATTTCTCTGCTTGTTTTCCAGACAAAAACCTTCAAGATTCCTCTTCCATTTCCTTGTTTGATGCTTAGTTTTGCATCTTGGAAGGCAAGCTAAGCCACGTAACGCTCTTATCCTCAAAATTTCGTGTGGGTTGAAATCGTGCCATGTATTAGGGATTTTTGAATTTCTGTGCTGGCCGATTGTTGTGTGGTAGTTTCTAGACTGATTTCTCAATTTTTTCCTCTCATGATTGTTCTAGTTGGTGGTAACCGAATAGAGGAAGGATAATATTTTTATGTTGTGCTCTGTTTTACTCCCAGCCGTGTGCTTTGTAAGGCATTTTTTATGTATCCCTTCCTTGTGTTTTCTTGAGTTTAAATTATGTTCTTAGTTATGTTTAAGCCTTTGTTTTATGTGTTAAATTAATAGAGATGAGAATGGGTATTTTTAATATTTTCCCTAAGTTAATAGTCTTAGTAAGCAACCAAGGATTTTATTAAAACTAGTGATTTTTATGTTGTAATTTTCTAGTTTATAAGGGATTCACCCTTGCTGTTTTTTGCTATGTTTAAACAAAAAAAAAAAATGATGTTTCTTGCTAGTTTTCTTCAATACTAGTGTCCTTAGTCTGTGTAGTTGGGATTGTGATTGAATGGAGGGATGCTTAAAGGCATGAATGCACTAAAGCTACTAGCTGACTATGGAGGTGCAGAAAATTCTGCTATGCACTCTGTTTTGAGGCTTAAAACAGTTCACTTCATTCCCATTATTCCCTTGCATCCTTTCCTCAACCAAAGTGAATTTTGTTTGTATGAAACACCATTGCAAACAAGTGACAAAAACCAACCATCTTGTGAGCTTTAGCCCTTTGTTTAAATTGACTACATGATTTTGAAAGCTATCAAAATGGCCTTTTAATGAAAATTCCAGATTTGTGATGTTCCCTTGTTCTCTTTCATTCCTAGATAATTCCTACGATTTGTACATTCTTAACTTATGGTTTCCATCTATCTTTCATGTAGATAACCCAATGGCCTTTAATGGACAGCAAGCATGCTATTAATCACTTTCATGAGTTTCTTTAAAATGCTTGAAATGAGGGACTTAATGTTTTGGCTGAGCGCCATGTATGGTGGGTAATTGAATGGGTTAAGGTTGTGTTTTGTGGATAATGTTCATTAAGTGAAGTGGAGTTAAGGAAATCACTTTAATTTCTTCTTGGAATTAAACTGAGCCTCTAGTTAAGGGTTTTGGTTAGTGAAGCTTAGAGTGAAATGGATATTGATGTACTCATTTCATTTCATTGAATAAGAATTTTTTTGATTAGTTCAAAGGGAACCAAAGTGTAAAGTTTGGAGGTAAGTAAGTAGCTATGACCATGCTTCTTACTCAATATTTTTTTCTATGAAATGCTTTCTTTATTCAAGTGCTCCTTGGTGACGAAAGTATTTATAATAATGTATAAGCCTTCTTGGTAGCCCATGTTAAGCATCCTATGAATTATGAATGAATGTATATGTATGATGTAAAGCATGCACATTCAAGGTTTAGATCATGAGATTTATCATGCACATTTTTCGTAAATGCTAATGATTTTCCTTACTAAGTATGACATGAAATGCATACTTATGAAAGAAAATGCATGTGCATTGGACTAAGAAAGATGATGAAATGCTATGAGCGGAAAGAAAGGAAAGAAAGAGGAATGAAAGTTTTATGTGTGAAAATACTTAATGGCCAACGACTGAATGATTATGGTACTAAAGGAAAGGGGTAGATTGCAATGCCGGATGGGTCCCATTGATAGTGCATCCAATGGTGCCATCCTGATTGAGGGATTTCCTAACCCGTGGCCACTGGCGGAGATTAGGTCCAAAAGACCTCTATCCCTAACACACAGGGCAGAGTATTGTGTACCGGCCAAAGGAAAGTGTAACTGATTTCGAATGCTTATGTAACTGATAGTACTGTTGGCATTCTTAAAATGTCAATACTCCCATATTGCAGATATTGATCCCAGCCCGTCCAATCCGAGCTACTGAAATTACCACTGTTTAGAAAATAACGAGGGATGAAGGAGTAGTTATCCTCCTGAATACCTGCGTCTATGATTCGGATTGTGTAGTTGTTGTAATTGATTTGGCTTACATAGTATTTACTACCATTTAAAGATAACAATGTGTGGTTGTTATCATCACATGAGAGCTCATACCTTTGGTCTCCACAGTTTGGTGGATCGCCTTTTAGTCGAAACGGATAGCTGATGTTGGGGATATTGCCACAGGAAGAAGGAGGACAGTAGTGATCAGTATTATCAAGACTAGAAGCTAGAGGAACAACGATTAGGACCAGAACAGTACTTATAAGGACCCTGAGTTCAGTAGGGAAAGCCATTCCTCTTCGGCCCAACAACGGAGAGAGCCAAAGATTAGGGAGATCAGGGAGAGATCAGAGGATTAGAAGAGAGAATTATTCTTAAGACTAGAAGCTGGAAGAACAAGGAGGCTGAGTCCAGCAGGGAAGGCCATTCCTGTTTCCATAAACAGAGATGGGAGAGATCAGAGAAAGAGAGTGGCTTAGGGGAGATTTGGGCGTGGTATAATGATGCAGATATAGGGGTAACTACAGGATGCAGGTACAGGAGGACACTAGTAAACTGTATCATCACAAACTGTTTTGGGACTTCCGAATCAGTTTCTGCATATCTACTGGCAAATTATCTCTTTCAACTTCATCTTCAGTTTGATATTCTTCCATAATATTCCTATCCATCTCGCACGCTACACCTTCAACCTCAAAGGCCTCAGATACAGTACCGTCCACACGAAAGCCCGCATTCCCATCCACAGCCCAAGAACTTGTGACACGGCTTGTTTTGCATGCACATCATTATGGAGAAATTGCGGCACCGTTTCATGCATGGCTTCATGCAAAACTTGCGGCCTGATTTCATGCATGGCTTCATACAAGTCTTGCGGCATGACTTCATGCATGGCTACATGCAGAGCATTCGGCTCAACTTCATGCAAAAATTTCGGCACATTCTCAGCTGCACAAATGCCCTCTTGCGTCACGGCTTCATGCATAATTTTCGGTACTGCATTCATGGGATTCGGCTCCTCAATCGGCATCACAGCTTCAAACGGAGACAGCAACACAGCAGCCACCGAAGACGTCTGAACCACGTCCCCTCCTTGTTCTACTGATGGAACGATATTTGAATTGTCATTCAACTGAGTGGTCTCCTTATCGCCTGCAGACTGACTCATCACATTTTTCCCAGTTTCTGCTACTTCCTGCATGGGGATCTCAGGATCACCCTCGTTAGTCTCAGGCTCAATAACTTTTTTACGCACCCAAACTTTCTCATCATGATTCTCATGTACAGATACTCGACACGTACGAACATTATGCCCTTGTAATTTACACCAAGTGCAATACGCTGGTAGAGTTTCGTATATCACCTCCTGCTTCCTGCTATAAACCGACCCCGGCGTCCCTATCCAAAAATAATTAATCGGATCTTTGGCAGCATCCATCTCCAAACATAATCGAGCACCATCGGTACGTGTGGCACACCTTGTAGATTTATCCCTACGAATAAAACGACCAATCGGGGACGTAAGAATTCTAAGAAAAGATTCATGGTAAAAATTAGGTAGCAAACCAGGTAATAAAATCCACACAGGGACCAGCAACGGTTCTTCATCTCATTAAAATCTGGTTTCCAGTGGAAGGCTCGATAAGGTACCCCATCGACATCACAGGCTTCACGGGATAAGGCTTTAAGGAAATCTGCTTCCAAAGACATACGTACAAAGACATTACGTGGACGTCTCATCGTAGAGACTACTGGAATACCTGAAATTCCCCATCGGCAGTGAATAAAAGAACGTTGAATCCAGGGATCGAGGGCCTCTGCTGCAAACACTTCAAGACAATAGAAAATCGAAAAGGCTCAGTCGAACGAGCAATCTCATCTTTAGAAAACTGAAAACATAATTCACTGTAACACACCTCTGTGAATTACTGTAAATTGTAAATATTCTACTCACTTGGAGGGGAGTGGTCCTCCAGAGAAAGGGATGAAAACAGAATGGAGAGAAAATTAAGGAATACTATAGAATTCTCATTGATACTTTTCATTACACGATCTGCTCCTTATATTTCGTTTGCTAGTAACAGATTCCCCTCTGGTTTACTTTGCTACAGTGCGTACAATACTGACTATGGACTGGACTTAAAAGGAAATCACTACTTGACACTGGGCTAAATAGACTGAGGCCCGACCCAACATTAAATGACTTATAAGGCTACTAATAATCTGCAACCTTCTTCAGAATTTATTCTCCCTGCTGGCCCAAGGCAAGCTAAGCCCACCAAGCCCATGGCCACTCCACTTCTAGCTTCTAGGTTTCACTTCAGTTCAACACTTGTGTTCTTTTCCTGAACTTATGCCGCTGTCTCCATCTTCTCCTCTTAACCCTAATCTCCTTCAGCTTGTTACATTCCCTCCTCCATTAGAACACCTTGCCCATAAGGTGTTGGAAGTTTTCCTTGAGATACGCATAGCCCTCCCAAGTGGCTTCTTCAAAGCTACGTCCCTGCCATCGAACTAAAAGTTTGACTTTTGCTCAATTTCTGGCCTTAACCATCCTTCTTCCCAGTATCTCTTTTGGCTCGGGCTGTAAAACACCTTGCTCGTCGACGGGGGGAAGGCTCAGTATCGCTGTGAATCGAGACCTTAATTTTTGCTTCAGTTGAGATACATGCACCGTGGGGTGAATGCGTGCCGACGGGGGTAGATCCAAGGTATATGCAACCTTTCCCACCCTGGCCACAATCTGGAAGGGGCCATAATATCGTGGGGCTAACTTCAAGTCATGGCGCTGGCTCATGGAGGTTTGTCTATACGGTTGCAGGTGCATGTATACCAACTCCCCTTTATCGAACTCCTTCTCTTTCCTTCTTGTGTCTGCGCATTTTTTCATGCGGTTTTGGGCTCTGTGTAAATTGTCCCGTAGCAGATCTGAGATTTGTGTTCGAGATTTCAGTGTTTGGTCCACTTCATCCCACTTGGTTGTGCCTGGAACATTGTCTAGGAGCCGTGGGGGTGGGTAGCCGTAGAGAGCCTCGAATGGGGTCATCCGATTAGAGGTGTGGTGTGTGGTATTATACCACCATTATGCTAAAGCCACCCACTTTGACCAGTCAGTAGGACGTTCACTGGAAAAACATCTCAAATAGCCTTATAGAGTTTTATTAACCACCTCTGTTTGGCCATCAGATTGGGGATGGTAGGCTGAGCTCGTAGCCAGTTGCACCCCTTGTAAGGAAAATAGTTCCTGCCAAAAATGGCTAGTGAAGATGCTATCTCGGTCAGAGACAACAGATTGGGGAAGACCATGGAGTTTGAGGATGCTTTTTAGGAAGAGCTCAACAACAGTTTTGGCTGTGTATGGGTGTTTCAGATGGGTGAAATGGCTGTATTTGGTGTATCTGTCGACCACCACCCATAAGCAGTTAAAACTCTTAGAGGGTGGAAGGCCATTGGTGAAATCCATAAAGATATGGAACCAGGTTTACTGGGTATAGGTAAGGGTTGGAGAAGGCCACTGGGGTAAGAATTCTCCATTGTCATCCGCTGGCATACCTCACATTTTTTGATAAATTTCTTAACATTCTTCTTGAGCCCCTTCCAGTAGAAGTCTCTTCTTATCCTCTGGACTGTTTTATCATATCCTGAGTGGCCTCCCCAAGGGCTGTTGTGGGTCAATTCCAATAACTTCCACTTGAATTCATCACTACAACGAATGTACAACCTCTGTTTGTATAACAGGAGCCCATCCTTCATAGTATAGGTTTGCCCCAGTTTTTTATCTTGAAACTGTTGCAACAATTCTTGCATGGTAGCATCCTGAGCATAGAGAATTCGTAGTTCTTCCACCCACTCTATAGATGGGAAAGTCAGTAGCATCAGGGAGACCTCCATTTCTGTTTCTTTTTTCGATAGGGCATCAACGGTTCACACCCCTTTTTATACTCAACCAAAAAATCATAACCCAACAATTTAGTGACCCATCTTTGCTGCATGGGAGTTCGTATTTTCTGATCCAACAGATATTTGAGACTCTGTTGGTCAGTCTTTACCACAAAGGCTCTACCCAACAAGTAGGGCCTCCATTTTTGCACTGTTGAGACCAGTGCAAACAGCTCATTTTCATAAGTTGAAAGTCCTAAGGCTCTACCCTTCAGAGCTTGACTGTGAAAAGCAATTGGTCTTCCCATCTGCATTAGGACAACACCAATAGCAGTGCCAGAAGCGTCACACTCTATAGTGAATGGTTGAGTGATGTCTGGGAGGGCTAATACAGGGGGCTGGGTAGCAGCCTCCTTAAGTTTGTTGGAAGCTATCTTGGCTTCTTCAGTCCACTGGAACTGATCCTTCTTTAACATTCGAGTTAGTGGTCCTGCAGTTCCCCCATTGCCTTTGATAAATCCACGGTAGTACCCCGTTAAACCAAGGAACCCCCGCAATGCTTTGATAGTTTTAGGTAAGGGCCAGCCTTCCATTGCCCTCAACTTTTGAGGATCTGCCCTGACACCTTTTCTCGAGATTAAATGGCCTATGTAAGAGATCTCTGTACATCCAAAGTGGCATTTGAACTGTTTAGCATATAGTTGGTTCTTCCTTCGGATCTCCAAGGTCACTTGTAAATGCTGCACATGCTCACCCTCTATTTTGCTGTACACCAAAATGTCGTCAAAGAATACTAGTATAAATTTTCACAAATATAAATGGGATACCTCATTCATTAGGCTTTGGAATGTAGAGGGTGCATTAGTCAAGCCAAAGGGCATTACAAGAAATTTGTAATGTCCTTCATGTGTCCTAAGGGCTTAACCCTGATCTGGTGGTATTTAGATCGAAAATCCAGCTTGGAAAAATTTTTTGCACCATGCAATTCATCCATAAGCACCTCCACCGCATGTATAGGGAATTTGTCCTTGACTGTAACCCCATTTAAGCCCCTGTAGTCCACATGTAGAACCATCATGTAGAACCAGAGACAAACTTGCGTGGAAGGTCCTATGGAAATTGAGGATTGCTCCTACTGCTTAGATGTTCATCTAGAGAGCCTGTAGTAAGGCTCTCCCCACCTTAGCTGATTTCAAAAGGAGGACAATAGTGCAAGAAAACTTATGCTCCATCTGTAAGCAGGTTCCTGAGAGACCTTGGGTCATGCTCTATGGGGTTGTGGTGCTGCTTGGGATGTGTGGAACCAGAACTGCAAAAAAGAGCAAAAGATGACATTTCACATTAAGATGTTCTTTGATATCTAGTCAGTACTAGTGGAACTTCTCGATACTGCAGAGCTTGAGGAGGTTGTTGCTACACTAAGGGGGATTTGGACCAGGAGAAATAAGTCTCTACATGGCAAAGGCTTCATGCACCCTACAGTGTTATCTCAACAGGCCAAAGCAGAATTGGTCTCCTACAAAGAGGCAATCAATGCTTCTCAGGTAGTCCAAGTGCAAACTCAATCTATGGTGTATAAGTGGTCAAAGCCACCAGAGGAATACCTTAAAATTAATTGGGATGCTGCTGTCAAGGCCCACTACAAGAAAAATGAGCTTTTGTGGCCATTTAATTGCGGCGAAAAGGCTATTTGTGACCAAAACAAACTCATTTTAGTTATAAATAGTCATTTTGCTGGAATTAAATGGCCCAAATAAGCAATTTTCTTGTAGTGAGGCTGGGGAAGGTAGGATTGGTGTGGGAGTGCTAATCAGAGATCATCAAGGCCAAGTCATTGGTGCTCTTCGTGCAACTAGGTCCCTTAGAGGAAGTCCTTTTGATGCTGAGCTTATGGTTTATTAATAGCAGCTGCTTTTTGCAAGGAGCTAGCCTAGAGCAGGTTTGTTTAGAAGGTGATTCAAAACAAGTGGTGGACCGATGGCAGAGCCATAACTCAAACTGGAGCTTGGGAAGTTTCCTAATTGGGGATACTCGGCAAGTGTTGGATTCTTGTGCCAGATGGACAATATCTCATGCTTATAGAGGGGCCAACATGGCTGCTCACCATCTTGCAAAATCCGCCCTTGACTGCTTTGAGGATCTTTATGACATTGAAGTGTGTCCTTCATTTATCACGACTATTGTGTCCAAGGAAATGTTGTAAGCTCTTTATATTCAGTCGGTTGTGACTAAAGAATTGATGTAAGCTCTTATTATTAATGTGATCAGTCTCTTAAAAGAAAAAAAAACTTTCAAACATGTTATGTTTGTTTGGAAACAAATTAAAAAAAAATATTCTGAGGTAAAAATGATGATTATTTGAATTTGCAAAGATTATAACCATATCATTGAAAGTATGAAAGTTGCAATTATCTTAAAGTTGTATGGATATTTTCATCTATTGACAATCTTTTTAAAATTAAAATTACGTTTCACATTATTCGAAAATGCACGTTTGAGATTAAATGTACTTTTTAACTTATTTGAGATTAAAAGTTTTTTAATATGTAACACCCAAAAACTTAATTTTTCCATTACAGAACTAATTTTAAGGTTATTTAAATACTTTCTAAGTACCTCAATTAAAATCAAGAAATTTCCAAATTTCATAATCCATCAAATAAAATATTTTGACCCATAGCCTAGCTATTCATGAAAAATTCAATAAATTTCAATTGGACTTTTCTCAATTTTAGCCTATTAATAAGATCTAAAATCATCAACTAAATTCTAATAGGCCAAAAATTAAAATTCTTGGCATATCGGCCTAACTAAAATTCCAAACCAACCTCAATAAATATTAAATGATCATTCCTTATTAAACATAATTTTAGGCCCAATTAAATTACCCTCAATAATCCCTTGGTAATTCCACAGCCAGTAAGCATATAAAAATAATATAATAGACGTTAGTTTAGAACTTGAGGCACTAATTTTGGGACACTTTTATATGGACCGTTACAATTTGAGGCACTAAAGTTTACTAATAGCATTAATTACGTTTTATTTTCTCAACTACTCCTATTGATTATTGAAGGCAATGCTAATTGTACTTATATCCACGTGACATTCTCGTCTACACATGACTTTCATTAAAAAAAAAAAAAAATCTGCTTCACACTCTACCCCAACACACCTAACGTGCTGGGGTGAAAAAAAAAGGAAAAAAAAAATTATGTGAAGCGTGTGGAGAGTGTGATGTATAGTGGAGTGTGATATAGCATTGCCCTAAAAAAAATACAAGAAAAGAAAAAAATTGTAAAAAGTCATGTATTATCTACTGCATGCTATGGTTATTTATTACTACCAATTACTAATATGATCACTTCTGAATAAAATAATATTGATGCTATTACATATTGTAAGAGCACTTCCAATTGTTAATCTATATATATTTTTTTATCTGAAAAACTCATTACATCCCACTTTTCCTATTTTAACTAACTACTTTTTAAGGGTGCCATTCATGATTCAACAACTAAACTAAATTTTTTATATATTTAATTTAAAAATTAAATAAATGAAAAAAAGTAGAGAGAAAATAATAAAAATAGATAGATGAAAGAAGTGAGAAAAAGAAATAATAGAGAAAGAGAGAGAGCGAGAGATGTGTAAAAAATTTATACATGGATGAGTAGCATCAAACTATATTTAGATTGACACTTATTTTTAGGGCACTGCAAAGTATTATATATACTACGACTAGCGTAGAAAGATTATGACCTCATATTGTCGATCTTCCCTTTTATCATGGGCTTGAAGCAAACTTCTCTTAAAAAAGGATAGAAAGAGATAGTTTAATTTTAGAAAGATAAACAATAAAAATTAAATAAGACTTTATTCATGAAATGACGATGAAGCTTGATTTGAATGATCTCTATCACTCTTTATCTCTCTCTTTAGTCATGGTTGGAGAGGCTTGAGAGGAACTTGTAAGCACTCAACATCTCCTTCAAGCATTTTGACGACTTTATTCATTGATGGACGATCGCTAGGCTTCAATTGTATGCACCATAATGCGACTATCATCATCTTCTTACATATTTTCCTTTCATCTTCAGTAGCATCTTGTATTTCTATATTCTTTCCATCATGGAATTGTTCATATATCCAAGTGGGGAAGTAAATTTGGCTTACATGTTCTGCAGATACATTTAAGTTCTTTCTTTTGCTCACCATTTCCATCAACAGCATTCCAAAGCTATAAACATCAGCTTTGTATGAAACGCCTCCAATATTTTTATAAAGCATTTCAGGAGCCATGTATCCAAATGTTCCTCTTGCACGAGTCAAATGAACAACACTCTCTTCCACCGGGTACAATTTCGCTAAGCCAAAACCTGAAACTTTAGGTTTGAAATTCTCATCAAGAAGAATGTTGTGAGGCTTAATGTCGAAATGTAAAATTTGCATGTCACATCCTTGATGTAAATACTCAATGCCGCGAGCCACTCCTAAAGCAATATCAATTGTTTTCTCGTAGTTGAGGATATTTGCCTCTGATGAAAAAATGTGTTTGTTTAGAGATCCGTTGGGCATGAACTCATATATAAGGGCACGCTTTGAACCATGAACACAAAAACCAATGAGTTGCACTATATTCACATGATGGATCCTTCCAATGGTTGCAACTTCATTGATAAAATCTTGCCCATTTGCTTTGGATTGGCTTAACATCTTTACTGCTACATGACGTCCACTTCGAAGTGTTCCTTTAAATACTGTGCCAAATCCTCATTCACCTAATCTTTCCCTAAAACCTTTGGTCATTTCCTTAATTTTTGGGAAAGAGTACTTTATTGGCATGAGGTTATTTTGGCTTTGCAGAAATTCCTCAACATCATCGTACATGGATAAGTGCCTCCTTCGCCATTTATATATCAAAAATGCAATCACAAATGGAGCACCTAATACACTGATTGCCACATGCCAATCTGGAAAGGAAAATACAAAAGTTATTAGTTATACGAAAGCGATCCTATTATTGTTGCACTATCAGTCTAGCTACCTGTTGTCACCATTGTGTCGTACATTTGAAAAAATATATAGGTAGTATTCACAACCACTTACTCCATTTCAAAGTTCTTGTTTTATAGTTTAAGGAATGATTAATTTACTAAAACAATTAAAAAAGATAAAAAGAGAGATACATGAGATTCTTACCGAGCAGTAATCCAATTAATAAACCTGGCAAAGCTTCTAAAAAAAAAAAATAATCTCCATTAAAAGTTAGCCAAGAATTGAATTAGTAAAAGAATTAATGTGCAAATTAGATGATGCATAGAATGAATTCATCGTTTGTGAGATCTAAAAAAGGTATAATATTAATACGCCAACAGATTTACGTAGATTCATCTGCACTACAGGAATTCAATATCGACTGATCATTATCATGTCGAATTAGTAGAGTATCGATAAGTTTATTAATATATTTTGGATTTGTAAGTAACATATATGATTACGCCCATTAATATTTGTACCTCTAATATATTGGTTTATAGCATCAAGAATTGTGTCTTTTGATTGACCATATAAATGAAAAACCTAATTAGTGTTAGTTGTTAATGTCAAATCACCACTTGCCTAAAATTTTAAGTTGATGAGAAAATATAGATTTAATCATTTATATTTCTCGTAACACTCCCCTCATCTGAGTCCAAACTCTCTCTTAATAAGTGAGTCTAAGTGCTTTAAAAGACCTAATTTCTTGTAGTGACGTGAAATATAGAGTTAGAGTTCGAATTCAGGAATTATACTTTTGTTAGTATTTATTTATTTTTTTAGCAATTCTACTTCTCATATTGTATTTTATTATCCTCAATCACAGTATCTGTTAATGTGACTTGTTTTAAGTGACTTCATGGAATTTCATCAAAGTGAAAAGACACTTAAAATGTGATATATATATATATATATATATATATATGTTAGCTGGACTGGAGATATATAACACCTCAACCCATATATATATAAATATATAATTAATATGTGTGCATGTAATTAATATATCTGATCTTATCTCCAAGTTTAAACTATTTACATGTTTCATTGCTTAAGGAATGAAGGGTTTAAAGATGAAAGAAGACAAATCGATCATCAGAGAGATACAAATTCTTACCGATGAGCCATAACAATCCAGTATACTTAGCTGCGGCACATGGAGAAAAGAAATAAAGGTAAGTGATCAGTTAATTTATAATATAGAAAATGATATAAATAATTTGAATATTTATAACTCACATTATTTTTAGTATTTTTCTCCTCATAAAAACATTCTAATTCTGCTATGCACTCTGTTTTGAGGCTTAAAACAGTTCACTTCATTCTCATTATCCCCTTGCATCCTCTCCCCAACCATCTTGTGAGCTTTAGCCCTTTGTTTAAATTGACTTCCCACATGATTTTGAAAGCTATCAAAATGCCCTTTTAATGAAAATTCCAGATTTGTGATGTTCCCTTGTTCTCGTTCATTCCTAAATAATTCCTACAATTTGTACATTCTTAACTTATGGTTTCCATCTATCTTTCATGTAGATAACGCAGTAGCCTTTAATAGATAGCAAGCATGCTATTAGTCACTTTCATGAGTTTCTTTAAAATGCTTTAAATGAGTCTTAATGTTTTGGCATAGCACCATGTATGGTGGGTAATTGAATGGGTTAAGGTTGTACTTTTGGATAATGTTCATTAAGTAAAGTGGAGTAAAGGAAATCACTTTAATTTCTTCTTGGAATTAAAGTGAGCCTCTAGTTCAGGGTTTTGGTTAATAAAGCTTAAAGTGAAATGGAAATTGATGTACTCATTTCATTTCATTGAATAAGAATTTTTTCAATTAGTTCAAAGGGAACCAAAGTGTAAAGTTTGGAGGTAAGTAAGTAGCTATGACCATGCTTCTTACTCAATATTTTCTTCTATGAAATGCTTTCTTTATTCAAGTGCTCCTTGGTGACGAAAGTATGTATATAATGTATAAGCCTTCTTGGTAGCCCATGTTAGCATCCTATGAATTATGAATGTATGTATATTTATGATGTAAAGCATGCACATTCAAGGTTTAGATCATGAGATTTATCATGCACAAGTTTTCGTGAATGCTAATGATTTTCCTTACTATAAAGTATGACATGAAATGCATATTTATGAAAGAAAATGCATGTGCATTGGACTAAGAAAGATGATGAAATGCTTTGAACGGAAAGAAAGGAAAGAAAGGAAAGAAAGAGGAATGAAAGTTTTATGTGTGAAAATACTAAATGGCTAACGACTGAATGATTATGGTACCAAAGGAAAGGGGCAGATTGCAATGCCAGATGGGTCCCATTGGTAGTGCACCCAATGGCGCCATCCTGATTGAGGGATTTCCTAACCCGTGACCATGGATGGAGATCGGGTCCAAAAGACCACTATCCCTAACACACAGGAAGCAATATTGTGTACCGACCAAAAGAAAGTGAAATTGATTTCGAATGCTTATGTAAATGTTTTATGTTTAAGTAAATGTTTTAAGCTTGTGTGATCTTTCAAAAGAAAAGAATAGTCGAGGTATGCTATTTTAACTGCTTGGTCTACTACTTACTATGTATTTGACTCACCTTTGTTTTAATGTTTTAAACGTTCAGGAAATGTCGAAAAAGAAATTGTGGAGCAAGACATCGTTAGGGAGGGGGAGCTGGATGCCTAGCCTACCCTTAGCCTGTGTTGGGTGTGTATATGATGTTGGGAATTTTATTTTGGTTGGTTGTAAAACTGTGAGACATGTATTTTAAGACAAAATATTTTGTGAACCAAGTAGATGTGTCTATCCAGAAGATGATTGTAGTTTTAACTTGTAATTAATGGGACTGTCCTATGTTTTGATAAATAGGTTATTTTGGGACTTTGAAATATGATAGAAAGGGAGAAGGTCCTTTTTCCAAATTTTAGTTTGTGATACAAGTCTCTTTTTATAAACTGTTACTTTTATATATATATATATATATATATATATAAAGAAAAAAACAGGATGAAAAGTAGCAACTCATCCCACTCTAGAAAAGGGTGGTTACAAATTATAATTTCAATAAAATTAGAGTACTGTCTTTTTTTTTCTTTTTTCTTTTTTTTTAAAAAAAAAACTCTACCCATTTTTGTTAGCAATAAATATAAACAACTAGTTGTATACTCGCATCGATATTTCTTAAGTCTGGGCTCTAGCTAGTCTGTAGTGGCTTGGCACGAACAATTTTTAGAGAATTCTAGCACATCATGGTATAAAATAACTTTTGTAAAATAAACTGAGACACAAGCTGGTTATATGTACCTTGTGTTACCCCCCACTAATTTAAATCTCTTTAAAAGGAAAATAATAGTCACCAAACTGTCCACTATGCTTAGAAGAAGAAGAAGAAAGTACAATACATGTTCTAATTTAGGAGTGTATAGCAGCAAAGGATGTGTGGTGTCATCACAGCTTGTTTTAAGGATTTATTAGTTGCTAGGTATGGTATTGCTGATGACGAACAAGGGAAGAAATAGTTGTGACAGCAAGTAGACTCTGGCATAGGAGGAGTGATGTTATTTTCAACAACAATTTTTCTGATCCAAATTAGGTGATGCAGCAGTCAAAGCAGCAACTTGTTGATTATAAGGAAGCTCATACAAATTCAGGCAAGATAATAACAACAGATACAGAATTTGATGAGTAGGTGCATGCAGGGAACCTTCTACTGGTGAATTATTAAAGATTAATCAGGATGCAACACTTAATAATTAAAAATCTCTATGAAAGGTTGGTACTGGTATTATAGTAAGAGATGGCGATGGTAATGTTCTGGCTACTAAAAGAATGCTATTTGAATCCATTGTTGACAGAACCTTTTCGGGCTCTACAAGTAACAATTTTTGATAGTGAGTTGGGATTAAAGAGTATTATCTTAAAAGGTGACTCTCTCACCAGATTATTAATAGCATCACGCAATATGATTCTCATTGTGATAGTGTAGGCCTGGCTATTACAGATGTGAAAAACATGCTTTTACAATTTGATCAATAGTTTGGTAGGCGTGTTAGAAGAGAAGCCAATGTTGTGCCTCATTGTTAAGCCAAAAAACTCTCCAGAGTTAAGAGGATGATTCTATTGAGATGGAGGATTGCATGTCCATCTTGTATTCTTTCCCTCCTTTGATGGAGTTTTATTAATAAATATAATATTGATGTTCATTCTCAAAATATATATATATATATATATATATATATATATATATATCTATCTTATGGGGATAGAAAACTCACCTGCAACTGCGACCTGTATTACTAAGAAAATAACGAAAGTATTTCCTGCATGTTTTGACAAAAAAAAAAAAAAAAGAAAGGGAAAAAGTGGAATCTTCAATTAAAAATCAGGTCATTATAATGATGCAAAAATATGTTCAATAATTGTCGAAGATCACAACAATGGTACTGCTAATTAGAATAGGAAAATACAATACATGTATGATCAGTTGGGTGGGAAAATATAATGATGAGATAAATCGATCAGCATATAATAAATATGTCATTAGAATTCTGATCTCAAATTTATTAATTACTCACTCCATGATCGGTAGCAATGAACTTGATGATCGTATTCATCGATGCTGCAATAACGGTATGATCCGCAGCTTCCACAATAAATCTGGTACCATGAAAGCTCAAAACCATATGAGAATACATTGCGGATGTCTGTACAGGAAATATCAGGATCATCATACATTTGCACTGGCCACGGTGCCAGAGACATTTGCTCTATCTTGCACGACTCCTCCACATCCATCACATTCACTCCATAGCCAACAATAAGATATATGTACCGTTCGGACTCTTGAAAAAAAGAGGAGTTGGAAGAAGACCCATATCCCTTATTGATATTAGAACAATTCGTAGAAATAGGCGTGTTCAAATAGAGAGGGGGGAAGTCACTGGCTTTTCACAGTTCACAATAACCACAACTTCTGTATCCAATGAAATTTCCCAGTCCGGCCAACTCCAACTCTTAATACTGAAACGGTTTAGAAAATAACGAGGGATGAAGGAGTGCTTACCCTCCTGAATACCTGAGTCTACAATTCGGATTGTATAGCTGTTGTAATTGATTTGGCTTACATAGTATTTACTACCATCATGTAAAGATAACAACGTGTGGTTCTTGTCATCACATGAGAGCTCAAACCTTTTGTCTCCGCAGTTTGGTGGATCGCCTTTTAGTCGAAATGGATAGCTGATTTTGGGGATATTGCCACAGGAAGAAGGAGGACAGTCGTGATCAGTATTATTAAGACTAGAAGCTAGAGGAACAAGGATTAGTATTATTAAGACTAGAAGCTAGAGGAACAGACGGATTAGGACCAGAACAGTACTTATAAGGACCCTGAGTTCAGCAGGGAAAGCCATTCCTCTTCGGCCCAACAACAGAGAGAGCCAGAGATTAGGGAGATCAGAGAAAGAGATCAGAGGATTAGAAGAGAAGATTATTCTTAAGACTAGAAGCTGGAAGAACAAGGAGGCTGAGTCCAGCAGGGAAGGCCATTCCTATTTCCATAAACAGAGATGGGAGAGATCAGAGAAAGAGAGTGGCTTAGGGGAGATTTGGGCGTGGTATAATGATGCAGATATAGGGGTAACTACAGGATGCAGGTACAGGAGGACACTAGTAAACATAAGCCCGCGTTCACGAAAACTTCACAGGAAATAGAATTGCATGGGTTGATTGACTCAATTGTGAGAGATGAAATCAAAATTATTATGGCAGTGCCAGTGGTTTGTCGGCCAACTTGTTCTGATCTACGAAATTAAATAGATTGCGACTACTCATGATACTAAAGTCCAATGAAGATTCCCCATGTGGAGGAATTAACAATGCAATAAATAATTCGCTTTTAAATGAATTTGACGCTTTAATTTTGTTATAGACCTTTTGGAATAAAATTATTTTAGGGGTTGGAAGAAATTTAAATTTTTGGATTGGAAAATGTTGGAGTGGCTCTGGCCAAACATGCAGTTTGTTTATCTTCCTAGTTTTACATCCAGGGCCGGCTCAGAAATGTATATATATATATATATATATATATATATTTATATATAATATCTCTTCAAGATTACTGGCCATCCCTTACACCCTTTGATCATTTTTTTTTATCAGTATATTAATTACGTCTCTTGCAAAGCAAACGTGATCATCACAACTTTGAAGAAAACTATACAAATCCCATATGTCACCCCAATATATATGCATTGACATGATCTAGTCAAGACACTTAAGGACAAAAATTCAAGAGACTGTATTTATTTTTTATTTTTTTATTTTTTTAAAATCTAAAACAAACATATATATGTAATAACGTAGATATAGGGGTAACTAAATGATGTAGGTAGAGGAGGACTAGTAAACATAAGCCCGCGTTGATCAAGAGAAGTTCACAAGAAATAGAATTGCATGGGTTGACGGAGTCAATTGTGAATACTGTGAGAGACTAGGCAAAATTATTATTGGTAGTGCTTTGTCGGCACCTTATTTTCTACGAAATTATACACACCTACTTATTGTATAGATTAAACGATTGTGGAGGACTACTTTTGAGTCTTTCTTTTGACTTTTTGGCATGGTGAAGCATCCAAGAAAATGTTAGAGATTATGCACGTCGATTAGCCCCACTTCGCATTGTGTGATGTGATTATGTGTAAAATTCAAACACTAATATTTATAGTATGTACAAATAAACTAATTATATAGACATGTGACAAGCACGTGAACCACAAAATAATTATGGTAATAATTCATGGTTTTGGCAGTTGATTTGGCTTACGTACATAGTATTTTCGACCGACCAAAGAATAATAATGACACATGATTGTTCTGATGACATGAGGGCTCATACATACGTTTGGTCTCCGCAGATTGGTGAATCGCCTACAAGTCGAGATGAAGCATAGTAGTTGTTGATGGATTTTGTGGTATAGGCTAGAAAGGGAGAAGGAGCAATCCGCAGCCAACCATTGTGGCTTGAGCGTAGGTACGGGGGCCTTGCGTTCATCCATAGCATTAAAAAATAAATGAAATGTAAATAGAAGATAGACACACTGTAACGTCCCGCATCGGGAGGTCCGAGAAGTTAGTTTCTATTACTTAACTTGTCTCCCAACAATACAATATATATATATATATATATATATATATATATATATATATATACACTCCATGGACCATAAAGAAAACAACTCTACAATTCGCCAAATCTCCTTATTAAAAATATTAAGATTACCTTAGTACAAGGTCTAACAACACCGGCAAAGTTCCAAAATACTAGAGATTTTACATGCTCTAATAAATCAACAAGGTTCCAACGAAATAAAATCAACAAATCCACAAAGTTTCAATAAAATATCAGCATCCCAATAAACCAATAAACCAATCTATAGAATAAGATCCAATCTACGGAATAAAATCCTCCAATAATAATATTACCTTTAGGTTCTAAATCTACTATCCTCAGTTAATATTGTCCATGCTTCATATTCCTGATTTCTAGCTGAACCATCAAAATCATTTGAAAATATTAAATGTAATTGGGTAAGTTGTCAACAACTCAGTAAGTATGCAGTGTACATATACTAGTATGTAAATCAAATTATCAAAGCGAACTTCAAAAACCATTTATTTATAACAATAAAACATATAAAATCCTTTGGCATAAACATAACTCAATAACATCATAACAGAACGAATTCCAGGTTTAACCCACGTGGTAGGGTTGTGCAAATCCCAGCAATCAACTGAGCAGAAATAGAATGTGCATTTTCCCCTTATTATTCTCGAAGCCCCAAGTGTGCATACAGAAAAAACCACGCAGAAAACCAAATTGTTTTCAAAATGGATGCACCATAAACAGAGATGTCAGTACCAACATTATAACAAAGATCACAGTTTTACACCCGTGGTAAGGTCGGGACAGAAGCATAAACAGAAAGTCATGCCAGAAGTTTTCAGATGCAACGTTTCATATCAAAACAAAGTGCAGCACAAATACAAGTCACATAATTGTATACAAATTTTAGATTTTAGATTTTCTCTTTCTATATAGTTAAGAACAAAGTGCCAAAAATAGTCATGATAGAAAATCTTTCAATACATGTTCAGATAACAAGAAATGCATAAAAAGATGATTGAGGTTGTTTTCCAATGTTCCATAACAAAATATAAAAGTTTTCACAAAAATCAACATTAGTCAAGGTTTAGGCAAATTCTAGCATAGGAGTACCGTTTAGCTGACTCTCCTAATGTTATTACCTAAATCTTGAGTATGAACTCTAGTAATATCAACACCTAAAATAGAAAATATTCACGGACATATTAACAATCTACAGAAACAAAAAACCAGTCCAACTAACAACAACTACATGATTCAAACGGTATGTTAATGCAAGCCCATAATTAGTAATTATTTCATCACGCACCCATCAAACAAAACAATCACATTTTCAAACTAGCCAACTTACTCTCGACAAGTAAATAAGTACAAGCAGCCTACATTATGAACCCAAACAACCAACAACACTACAACCAATGACTCCCCATGTCACACACAATCCAAACAGGAATCCAAACCACTACAATTTGCGTTCATCCCCTCCTACTCCCCGACATTACAGTTGCAAGATTTCCCAAATAGCAACCCCCAATAATTTCACACAACGTTCAAGCTTTACCATTCAAACATAATTAATAAAAACAATCTAGCAACAACCAATCATTTATATCACACACGTAACAGTACAAAATGGGCCTAATAATTAGGTTTCATACCTAATCTCATGTGGTGGCCTGTGGAATTCGAGAGCAAGGTAGCGCTGTCCAGAGACATAACTACTACCTTGTGAACTAGGACAATGAGTCAATGACGTCAAGAACTGAGTTCGCACATTGTCCAGAACTAGGATAATGTGGGGCTAAAATTGAACAACGACATTACCTTGGCGGTACTTCGAATAGAGGCTATACAATACCACTACTTCCACTAGTCATGATGGCGGCACTAACACAGGGGACAATATTGGATTTTAAGAGTGTGAGAACAAATGAGAGACAGCAAACAACCGAGGAACCAAGAAGCCAAAATAGAGATCGAAGAGACTCATCGGTGTTGGACAAGAATGACGGCGTTGGCAACGGACCCCACGAACAGAGGCGGCAATGCACAGGGTATTCCATCAAAATATCAATATCAAGGAAGAGTAAATTCACAGAGAGAGAGAGAGAGAGGCAAAGAGCCTTACCGACGTAGTAACCACAATAGTGTGGAACCAAGATACAGGCTTCAAAAACAAAATCGACACACGGAGGCCTCAACGTACTGGTACACTAAGGAAGAACACATAAGTCTCAATGGGAATTGCAACCAACTGCAATAGAAAATCAAGGGAGAGAAAAAAGAAAACCTATAGGGGTGGGGCACGGAGGAACGAAGGGAAATAGAGCTTATTGTTGCTCAACAGAAATCCAGTGAAGGGGTTATTGGCAACCATAAATCATTCTGAACCAAACAGAGGGAGCGGTTATGGAGATGAGGCGTACTGTGGGTGTGGATTGGAGAGGACGAAAACATGAGTAGCGGAGAGGGAAAGAGAATCACGAAAGAAAAGGAACTGAATAGGGAAGGGAGAAACCGTCTAGGAAGAAGAGTTTAGTGAGAAGCTACATTTTTCTTTTTCTCTCCATACAAGTGTGAAAAAGTTATCTTTTTTTGCCGTCGAGGATGGTGGTTAGTTAGCTTCTTTGCTACGTTGGCGGTGGTGTAAGATGGGCCACATAAGGGAGATTTTGATTGAATCAAAGCTCTTTTCTGTCGTCAGAGAATGTGGTCTGGTCCGTATCACTGAGAGAGGCAGGAGGCTCAAGCAGGAGTTATTGTTGGGGCTAGGCACTGTACAATGGCTTCACAGAGCTTTGGTGGATAGTGTGAGAGGTGATAGTAAGGACTTTAATACGTCAAAAAGGGAGGATTATCAGAGTTTTATTGCTTAACGTCGCGCGAACAACCATGGTAGATTCTTGGAGGTGGCAGTGCATGGGGAAGGGGGCCGTCAAAGCTTCATTCTCATTCCTGAAGAAGAGGGGGGAAGGGGATGGAGAAGAATGTGTGAGGTGTTGAGGGAGGTTACTCAAGTAGAAAGAAATAGAGTTAGGCCTGATGGTAACGCTCAGAGGAGGTAATGGGAGGAAGAGGTTTATAGGAAATCGTATAAGGAAGCTCTCACTCCAGCAGGGTCTATTGGTGTGCCGAGAACTGGAACAGGCGGCTCTGTCGTGGGTGCGCCGAGAACTAGAACAGGCGGCTCTGTCGTTGGGGCTAGGCATCGTGTCTCAAATGGCCTTTTTTGGGAGATTGACGCTGTCAGAAAGGTGTGACAGGTACTCTGTATGGTGAGGGAGGAGTAGAATCAGTTGGGAAATTTGCAGGGGGAGGTGGCCAAAGTGTTAAGGTGTGTCGAGGCTAATAAGGAATGGGAGGATACAGGGCGTTTTGGGGGACGAAAAGTGTTTTCTCAGGGGCCTTTAAGGGTCGCAAGTTATGGGATGGGCCACAGAGATGGGCCGAGCTTGGCTCAGGCCCGTATCACTTCATAAGGTTTTCACCCAAAGGGTCGGGCTGACAGGCCTGGGCCCAAGCCTATCTTCCAAAAGAAGGCCCGGCAATGGAGGGCTCGAGCTGGTCACGTGGGAGTAGGCTGGAGGCCATCTGTGCAGGAGCCGTTGTCACGCCGCCAACAGAGGGTGGTGGACCTGCCAGAGTCGTCCTCTTGAAGCCACCAGAAGACGCTGACGAAGGTGGTGGTGCAAGCGGAGGGTGGACTGATTCTGCAGAAAGCACAAAAAAGGCCGACTGTGAGGGAGGTGGATCTTCCACCACCACCGAGTGCCTTTCCTCCTCCTCCGAGTGCACAGAAACTGCCAACGGGGTGTGGGGGAGGAAATGATGGTACCCTGAGCAACCATGAGTTGCACAGTGAGGTGGTCGTAATGGGAGATAGTGAAAATATCAATTTGAGGACTCGAACAGTGATGATCTTTTTCTTTCAGATGAGGAGAACTCTTAGAGGCTTATTCAGGTTTCAAATGACTCTGGTGGCGAACTAGGTTTTGTGTTTGGGTAAGAGAACATGGAGGAACAACCGGATTTTAGAATGCAAAACCCTATCCCTTTGAATTGTTTGTTTCCAAACCATTCTAGTGCTTCAGACTGGGTGTTTAACATGGTGAAGGATATACAGGAAATGGTGGGTTTGAAGTGTGAAGGTTATGAGGAACAATTCATGGCACTACTCACCGTTATTGAAGCAGGTCACCAACAACAAAGGAAAGCTGGTTCTAAGAAACAGCAAGAACTCAAAAGGCTAACCTGGTCCATGAAGTCTAAAGTTAGCTCTAGTAGGGATAGGACCAAAGGGAAGGGGCTAGGCTATCCCAAATGAAACCAAAAATTGTATCTTGGAATGTTCGCGGACTAAATGAGGCTAGTAAGCGTCTTCAAATAAGAAACTTGTTTCAAGGGTGGAAGGCAGACATCGTTTGTTTACAAGAGATGAAGTTGAAAGTTATAAATACAAAAATTGTACGAAGTATATGGAGCTGCGTACACATGGATTGGGTATATTTGACAGCTAGTGGGGCCTCAGGAGGAGTGTTGGTGATGTGGGACCAACGGGTGGTGGAGAAAATGGAGGAGTTTATAGAGTTATTTTCGGTAGCATGCTCTTTTAGGAGTGTGTCAGAAGGTTATTTGTTGGCCTTTGCAAGTGTTTATGGTCCCAATTTAGACAATGATCATAGACTATTGTGGGAAGAACTAGCTGGAGTACACAGTTGGTGGGATCTTCCATGGTGTATTGGTGGAGATTTTGATGTTATAAGATTTCCCAGTGAGTGCTTTGGAATTTGGTGGGTTTACCAATGGTGGGGGGTTCATGTACGTGGGCCAATAATCAGACGTGGTCTCGATTAGACAGATTTTTAATTTCCTTGGAGTGGGAAAGTCATTATTCGGAGGTTTGACAAAAGAGATTGCCTCGGCTGTGTTTGGACCATTGGCCTATTATGTTGGATTGTGGCGGGATTCAAACAAGACGTCGGTATTTTAAGTTCGAGAACATGTGGCTGAAATCGGAAGGTTTTGTGGATCGGGTCAGACAATGGTGGTCTTCTTATCAAATACAGGGTACCCCAAACTTCACGTTTGCGGGTAAATTGATAGCTTTAAAACAAGACTTAAAGCTTTGGAATAGACAGTCTTTTGGCAACATTGGGGAACACAAAAAGAGTAAGTTAAGGGAGATCCATGAGCTAGAAAGGTTACAAGAGTCTAGGACCTTAACTCCAGAGGAGATAGCCCAAAAGTTAGTGTTGGTTGCAGATATAGAGAGGATTGTTCTATTAGAAGAAATTTCATGGCGGCAAAAGTCGAGAGCGTTATGGTTGAAGGAAGGTGACCGAAGTAGTATGTTTTTCCACAGGGTAGCCAATTCTCACAGGAGATCCAACAATATTGAGATGTTGAAGATTGGTAGGGTAGATTGTAAGGATGAGCAGAGGATTAATAATCATATAGTTGGTTTTTTTTTAACAACTACTTACCGAGCAGGAGAGTTGGCGGCCTAAGCCTGATGGACTAGTTTTTTATTCTATTGGGCCTATGGATGGTAACCATTTGGAGAGGCCTTTCGAGGAGGTCGAGGTTTTCAAAGTGGTGAGGAAAATGGCTAAGGACAAGGCCCCGGGTCCTGATGGGTTCTCTATGGGTTTCTTTCAAACTTGTTGGGATGTATTAAAGGATGATCTCATGAAGGTGTTCCAGGAGTTTTATTCAAATAGAAACTTTGAAAAAAGCCTAAATGCCACTTTTCTTGCTTTAATACCGAAGAAGGTTGGGGTTGTGGAGATTAAGGAGTTCCGACCCATTAGTCTAGTAAATGGGATATACAAGATTCTTTACAAGGTACTTGCGAATCGCCTTAGTGAGGTAGTGGGGAAGATAATCTCAAAGCCTCAAAGCTTTTGTAAAAGATAGATAGATTTTAGCGCGGTTTTTATTGCAAATAAGTGTCTAAACAGTAGACTGAAAGCTAGAAATGCAGGGATTATATGCAAGTTAGACATGGAGAAGGCATATGATCATGTTAATTGAGACTTTCTACTAGACCTTCTCGGGAGGTGTGGTTTTGGGGAGAGATGGAGATCATGGATCCGTTGGTGTATATCTACGATGAAATTTTCAGTTTTGATAAACGTTCAGTCCAACAAGTTTTTTTAATAGATCACGAAATCTAAGACAAGGAGATCCGATGTCCCCTCTACTCTTTGTTATTGTGATGGAGGCTTTGAGCAGAATGACCTTAGCCCTGGTCACCAATGGGCGTGTGACTGGTTTCTTGATTGGTTCCCCGGGACCCCGAACTTATTAATATTTCACATTTATTGTTTGCAGATGACAGTCTTATTTTCTGTGAGGCAAATCATAACCAGGTTTGAGTATTGAAGGCCCTCCTACTTTGTTTCAAAGCAATTTCAGGGTTGAAAGTAAACTTGGACAAATTAGAGATGGTGCCTGTAGGAGGTGTTCAACGTATAAGACGGTTGGCTAATATTCTAGGGTGTAAGATTGCCTCACTCCTTTTGACATATCTTGGTCTCCCGTTGGGGGCCACTTCGAGAGCAGCCTCTTATAGAGTGATTGAGAAAGTAGAGCATCAATTAGCAGGTTGAAAGAGAATGTACCTATCGAAAGGTGGTAGGATTACACTGATAAAGAGTACATTATCTAACCTACTGGCCTGTTTTTTGTCAATGTTCCCTATTCCAGCAAGTATGGCACTTCGTATTGAGAGACTACAACGAGACTTCTTGTGGGGTGGAATAGGTGAGGAGTTTAAATTCCACCTAGTCAGGTGGGAAGGTATGTAGCCCTCTCTCTAATGGTAGTTTGGGCATTAGAAAATTGATAACTTTCAATCGGGTGCTACTTGGAAAATAGTTGTGGAGATACCATAAAGAACCAAAAGCTCTATGGAAGCTGGTGATTTAGAGTAAATATGGTGGCTTATGGGGAGGATGGTGCTCTAACGAAGTGAAAGGGGCAAATGGAGTGGGTTTGTGGAAACACATAAAAGGAGGATGGGGGGTCTTTTCTTGCCACACAAGTTTTTGTCTAGGAGACAGGGCTAGGATCAAATTCTGGTATGATACTTGGTGTGGTACTGGTGCTCTAAAGGATCTTTTTCCTGCTCTTTTCTGGGTTCGCAAGTGCCAATGATGTTTCAGTGGTAGAAGTCATGGCGAGAGTGGGGGAACAAATTCAGTGGAATATCAATTTTAGCCTGGCGGCACATGATTCAGAAATGGATAGTTTTGCAACTTTCTTCAGCCTCTTGTACTCAATCAAACCGAGTAACCAGCATGCTGATTTATTGTGGTGGATTCCTATAGATAAAGGCATGTTTTCGGTTCGCTCATTTTATAAGTCTCTTTCTCAAGAACTTCCAACTCACTTTCCATGGAAAAAGATTTGGAGACATAAGGCGCCTCTCAAAGCAGCATTTTTTGTATAGACGGCTTCCTTGGGTAAGATCCTCACAACGGATAATTTGAGGAAACGAATGGTGATTATTATAGATTGGTGTTGCATGTGTAGGAATTGGGGGTGAATATGTGGACCATCTTCTACTACACTATGATCTAGCTCGAGGGTTATGGAATGAGGTATTTAGTAGACTAGACTTGGGTTGGGTTATGCCTAAGACAGTAGTGGCGATGTTGGCTAGTTGGACAGATCTAAGAGGCAATCAATAGATCAAGGTTGTATGGAAGATGCTGCCTATTTGCATCATGTAGTGTGTGTGGCAGGAGCGCAATGAACGGACGTTCAAGGACAAAGAGAAATCGATGGAGGAACTAAAAGCTTTCTTTTTTCAAACTCTTTGTACTTGGGCGATAGTCGTTATTTTAATATGGCCACGATTTTCACGAGTTCCTTGTATCTTTTGCCCCTACGTAGTTTAGGGCCCTCTTTGTACTGAACATGACTTTGCCTATTCTTTTATTAATAAACTTTTACTTATAAAAAAAGAGAGAAGAAAATGGGGAAAAGAATAAGAAAAACTTACACAAACGACGTGGTTTAACAAGCCGGCTGGGCACCTCTATAGTTTGGGCCTGTGCTTGGGCATGGAGGCCTGGGTGTTACATCATCCCCCTTATAAAAATTTCATTGTCAAAATTTGCTACAAGTTATCAAGACTCCTAGCAAACAAACATGTGTACTTGACTCACATCTCTTCCTCAAATTTCTAAGAAGCTTATTTGATGACATGATTATTCCCCAACACTTTAACCAAATGACACTACAAGAAATAAGACTTATCTCGACGCCACATTTCGTCGCTAATACTATTGAAAATCACCGGAAATACCCATTCTCGTTGAATTTTTAAATCGCCGCATGTTCGTTAGAATTTTTTTTTTTTGACATAAAATCAGTGAACAACAAAAATCTTCACAAATAGTATGTTATTTCCGGCAATTAAGTTAGATGCAAATAGTTAAAAATTTGCCGAAAATGTGTATTCCATTACCATAGGAAATCGTTGAGAAAACGTTTTTGCGACAGTAATTGTTCATCGCAAATAATATTAAAATCGCCGCAAATAAATATTTCCAACAATATTTATTTTCGTTACTAAAAGGTTACGAGAACCATACGGACTTTTTACAACCAACATTATTCTTCACAATAATCTATTTCCCTCGAAAATAGTGGTCGCAAATAATATTTTCCCGACGAATTTGGATTTTGACTCTAAAAGTATATTTGCGACATACGTTAATCATCGCAAAAAACTATTTTCGACTAGCCGCAAATAATCTGTTAGAGAGAGAAAAAAAACTGGTGAAACGTTTCACTAGTATTCCAAACCTCTTTTGAAAAAGTTAAAGAAATTAATTCACATAAAACAAATTTACTAAAACAGAAGTTGCCAAAAATGGTCTTTGATAAAAGAAAAAAAGAATGGCAATAATAAAACATTCTATATAAAAAATACAAATTCACATTATATTTCAACATGCCTTACAAGAATACTGCATCCAATTGACTTTTAATATATACCAATGAAAGAATTTTAGAGAAAATAAAGGGCTAAACAAAACATGTAACCTATAACATAATCTTAAACCAAGACATTCTGTAAGCAACTACCCAACTTTTGAACTCAAACTACCTAAGATATTCTGTAATGATGCCAATATCCTCCCATTCAATTCCATTCTCAATCAACTTCTCTGTGATCTATATAATGAGCATGATGAGGAACAATTACATAAAGGGATTGCACCGTGAAACAGAATTCAAAATGAAATAAGTTCTTGGTCTTAAGCAACAAGATCTATTTAATCATTTATTTTTATAAGTAACAAGAAATATTTAGTCATACCTCTGCAATTATGTAAGCTTCGATAGGATTATTCAGAGTCTTTTGATCTCTCTCCTCAAAAGCAGGTAAAATATCTGAGTTGTAAAAAATTATATGTAAGAAACCAAGCCAAATAACAAATAATTCATCGAAGGAAATGTTAATAAGAGTATAAATGATTGTATTCGTCAAAGAAGAGTGATGCCAGATGAGAATAGCAGTATCTGACACTAAGCATGTATTTAATAGCCCATGTTTTAGTAAAGACTGGAGGAAACACTTGCCACTTGTATATGATGCTGGTGGGAAGAAACTTTTCATTAAATTGGGTTAATAGATAAGAGACTGGCGTGGGAAAGTAAGAGGTAGAAAAATTCCTAATTAATTCCTTATGTGCATTCATTTTGAGTGTGATTTGCATGTGTAGTCATTCTATTTCTAGTAATATACATTTGACTCAAAAAACTACAAGCAAGTGCTTCCAATGAACATATAAGCCAACATAGTAAGGCAACAGGATGTTGAGAGTCTATAATGAAAGCAGGACTAGAGATATACACTTTACAAGATGGAAAAAAAAAAAAAAAAAAAAAACAATTCTCCAATGCAGGCCAAATGCAATATGTCCAGATAATTACAAAAACTTGAATCTTTTAGTACATTATACCTGCACAAGTACTTCTTGCTTTCGAACAGAATTTATAAGGACTAAGAAAAGAGATAGATGAACATCACTTGTCAGTAAAGTCACCTCTGCTAATAGAATCACAGCTGACATGATACCAAGTAAGATAGCTAAGAGTTTCTTAAGTTGCTTTCTGAGGTTGCATCGCCAACAAATTTCTGCAAAAGGAACCACTGTTTGTTGTAAAGACTACAATGCAAAACCTTCAATCAATTTATTTATACCAAAACTCTCTATCAACCCAATCAACTCCCTAATTTCCACACAAAAAGAAGTCACTACCTACAAATCAGATTGTAGTGTCAAAACTTCCAACTACTACAGCCTCCAACAAAGTTCAAGCCCATCCAAGATAATGAAAATCATTTATCTTTTCTTGTAAATTAATACACACTCAAAGCATTAGCATTGGATAATGAACAAACACTATAATCCCAACAAAGAAACAAGCAAACCAAACCAATGAAACAAATGAGTGAGAGGAATATATCTAGCGCAACCTCTTCCACATTAACCTAAACCAAACTGAAATTTAAAAAAATAAAAATAAAAATAAAATCTTGGGTCCAAATTCTAAGAGCATCTAGGATCAAATCTTTAAATCATGAGATATTAAACATCTTACCCTGAGGTGTTTTGCCATGTTAGATATCATAATGATTTAACTCTTGATAACTTTAATCAAGAGTTATTTTTTTTATAAGTAGCTTTAATCAAACTCATTACATAGTAGATGTACAAATTGATATTCCATGGAAGTATTAAGCCTTTTTTTTTTAATAAATATGGTAGTAGCAGCTAACCAAGGTTAGTACTATACCAAAAGTGATTACAGTGGCATCCTATCTACTATAATACTTGGTAAGAGAATGTAATGAGTCCAACCATAATAAACATCAAACTTTAGGCTCCAACATAAAAACTAAATGATACAAACATTAAAAAAAACCAACATAGCAATATATTGCACACTACAGAGCCTAAACCAGAGTCTTGTTTAGGCTCTTAGTAGTTTAAAAGTAAAGTGGTCTTCAATGGCCATCAAACATAGTTTTGTTTGGTAATGTGAAAGAGGACCAAACATGATATCCTTGGCCTCTACTGCCAAGCAGACACTTCTCTTACTTTCTGTCTTCTTTTTTCCTCTCTCCCCTTAGCAAAACAACTCTTCCTATTGATAAGTCAATGAAGGAAAATTGCAGAAGAGAAAACCAGTTACCAGCACCCAAAGGAGTTATAATAAGTTGATCGTCTTCTCTAGTCATAGATGAATCACGTCTCTTGAGTAATTGTTGTGGCCCTGCTGAAGCCATTCCCTTTTCCTTAACAAGAATGTACGACAAGGCCTTCAATCAAACTGTATCATCTATCAGTGAAAAGAGTTTTAAGTCCCAACTAATGAAAGTATACTGCAAAGTAGTCACATTACCAACAACTTCTACAAGCATTGGCTTACTCTTTAAGGAAAAATTATTTACTTTAAGCTCATTCTAAAGTAAAATACTCCCCTCTAAGAACAAAATTCAAGCACACTCTTATTTCTTTCAAAAATAGAGAAGCAAAACCAGTACCTAAACCAGGCTTCCAGTGCAGTGCTTTTAGAAAGGAGCTCAAAATCTTAATCCTAGCATCTTCCAATTGCAGTGCTTTCAGTAAAGTCCAAAAACATTTTCCATTTTTCAAATTATATATAACTCTTCATACATTAATTAGTACTACTTTATACTTGAATATTATATATAAAACAGCATACTCTCTCTCTCTCTAGTTTGTTCTACCCAAAAGAAGACAATCTGGCCATACTCTACTGAGGATCATTCACATGCATGGCTTAATAGTTATTTGAAAAGATAAAAAGATTAGGAAAACCATATTGCAAAAGAGATAAAAAGAAAAATTAAGTATATAAAAGGATTTAAAACTAAAATTACAACCAAGATTTAGTGCGCTAGCAAATACCAAATCCACCAAATCTACAAAATGTGATTCTGAGCAACTGAACATTGAACAAAAAGCAGTAGCTTACATAGAGAGATTTTAGTTTTGGAAAGATGATTGATTTCAGCCCCAAAGAAAAATGGTAGCTTATATCCTATTAAGATTTTAGTGGATACATACATATGATGAGCACGGCAGCTTACATCCTATTAAGATTTTAGTAGATACATACCGTTAAAAAATGAATAGATAAGATACAAAATTTATTAAAAAAAAAAATTAGTGTACATTACAGAAAAACAAAAAAACAAAAAACAAAAAAGAAAGAGTGAACTTAATTGCAAATATATCATTTCTTTCATGTAAATAAACAGATTCAGTACATGTATTCCAGCTTTGTGGTTGCTAAACTACTCGTGCAAACTCTAGTCTAGCTTGCTATTGACAAAAATTTCATATTTGAATAAATGCAAATTACAAACGAACATAAGGCATATCATACTTTATTTTGAATAACATGATATATTATAACTTAGGCCTGTTTTATGATCAATTGTCATTTGATCAGTCTTTGACCATTGATTAGGAAGCTTTTTTTCACATTTTTTCTTTTTTGCTTATGTATCTTATCAAAACAAACCATTATGATGAGCACAAGGAATAAACACAAAGAAGAGTTAGTGTCAAATAGAAGAAAGACTTGTATGATCTATAGAGAATAGAACATGCATGAATCATATGGCGCTTAGGGAATTGAAGAAGAGACGAAAAATCTCGCCATATGTCCCATGGCATAATTGGCTAGGCTATCAACTAACGCATTACATTCGATGTAAACATTTGGCAAGAGAGTACTATGTACGAAGATAAGAACTTGGGGTTACAACCAAGTCCTAAAACAAATGGAAAAAAAACTATACCAGCTAACTATCTATACAACACTGAAAACTAAACTATATTAATAAAACTTTACCATGTAAAACATGATTAAAAACTACAAAGTATGACTAAACTTTGGCAATCCATGTTAAAAAATCTAATTTGAATTATGTCTATCATAAGCTAGATAGAAATCAATTTGTAGATATAAATTAATGCGAAACTAACAGTATTACTTTGAAACCTCATGCAAGCATGCAACTGCAGGCAATTAGTCATGATCATCAATCATCCTTGGCTATGGAACCCACATCTGCATGCTACACGCACACACAAATTAAAATTGATCTTTAATCTAATCCAATGTAGTACACTGCAAAACAAATATGAATGTCCACAAAAATCTAAATGTAGTATAGTGCAAATGAAGAATATAACCATGGACTTATATACCCTTGACATATAGTACATACTTGCAGTGATAGAATTAGAAACACCTTCTAAGTTCACATGTTCACATTTAAAATTATCAACATAAATTAGGTTTAAAAAGCCTTTAAAAGGGGAAGGTGAAATTGGCCGTTATAGGGGATGGTAGGTAAGTCACCACAAGAACATAATAACAAGACTAAGAATAAAACGAAATAACTACAGGAAACAAAGATCACACGCAAGACACAGAAGACCAAATGGTTTAAGTCAAATTGACTATGAGAAGAGAGTAGACTGAAAATAAAAAACCTAAAATCAAGATTACTCTCCTACAAAATGCAATAAAAAACAAAAAGAACCTAAAATTATCAATAAGACACCTTACAACATTACAATCCGTAGCACTTGTTCTTTTTGTTCCAAAATTCGCACTGGTTCTTTAGCATAGGTCAGATTTTCTTGAATCTGAGGTGGCATCAATAACATGGGTGGGGACCAGGATGTACTTCCTCAACATAGAAACATTAAATGCGTTGTGTACCCCCGAAAGTGCTGACAGCACTGTGACCGTATAAGCCACTGGGCTAATCTGATCAAGGATCTCAAAGGGTCCGATATACCTAGGGCTAACTTTCCATTCTTTCCAAATCTCATAACTCCTTTCATCGATGCAATCCTTAGAAACACTTTGTCTTCAACTTCAAACTCTAGCTAGTTTGGTCAACTCTGAGCTACCCACATTCTAGCCCAAATGATCTTTACTTTCTCTGTTGTTTTTGGATGATTTCTGGCCCCAAAATTTTTCTTGCACCCATCTCATCCCAATACAAGGGAGATCTGCAGTTCCTACCATACAGTGCTTCATAGGGTGTCATTCTAATACTTGCATGATAACTATTATTATAAGCAAACTCCACTAATGGTAAGTTTCATATCCAAATCCCCTTGAAATTCATTACACACCCTCAAGATGTCTTCTAAAATTTTAATAGTCATTTCTGTCTGCCCATCCGTCCGAGGGTGAAAAGCAGTACTAAAATTTAAACTGGTGCCCGTGGTCTCCTGTAAGCTTCTCCAAAATTTCAAAGTGAAATGAGAATCTCTATTTGATACGGTGAGCACCCCATATAATCTTACTATCTCTTATACATACAACTAAGCTAATTTTTCCATCTTATAAGAAAATTTAATGGGTACGAAGCGAGCAGTCTTTGTCAAATAGTCCACTATCACCCACACTGCATCTTTCACACTCAGTGTCCAAGATCAACCAACAAAACTCACTTTACAAAAATCATTTTAAAACAAAACCCCAAGCTTTAACTAAATATTATCTTTGATTCACAAGGTTTTGTCTCTTTTTAAAACATTTACAAAAACTCTAAAAGTTCAAAAATAACTTCCAAAAAATTCCTAACATACTCATAAGAAATATCAGCTTTTGAATCATCAAGTAAAAATCACCAAAAGTCACAAAATTCATCTAAAAGAACTTGGCTTCAACACTTCACCAAAAACAGATTTTCTCAAAATTTGGTTTTGATCAAACCACTTGATTCGAAACATACCATGACAAACATCACAAATCAATAAAATCAAATGGTTAAAAGTCATGTCCTAGAGTAGATAAAAGCATTAAACTGGAAATCACATGGCCAAAATTAAACCAAAACATAGATCTATCCAAAAATCTCAAATCGATGACTTAACCGAACCATTTCATGTATAAAAAATAATATATTCAAAATCAACATCAAAGATCCTTAAACTAACATCCTAACATGTAAAAACAAAAAGTCTTTAGGATTAGCATATAAAAATATTAAAGACATTGGATCAAGTTTTTAGCACAAAAGATCCAAGCTTTCACAAAACAAAAAGTCAGAAAGTGTTTTACTCGTTCTAGTTTCCAACTTTTTAGATCTAAAAGAAAATTTCATCAAAAGCTTATAACATGCAACGAATCCTCATTAGAATTTAATATAAAAATGTTAAATATACTCCATAAAAATTTCAGGTGGAGATCTTTCTAGTAGCTTGGTCAAAAGCACCAAAATAACAAGCATTGTCCAGTTTAGCGATCAAGATGACCTTTCCAAGCTCAAAACAACTTTTGACCTATCAAATGGAAATAAAATCAAACAAAAATACATCCACACAAACTAGACTCAAAGCAGAACAAATATTTGTGAAGGTAAATTTGTGAGATAATACATAAAAAAAAAAAAACATTAAAAAAGGGCATACAAAGTGACTTAGGAAAACTTTCTGAGAGAATCTTTAGATTTCTCTCCAAGAAAAGTGTTGGAAAGGGGTGAAGTGAAAGGAAAATAGACTGGATGCCTTCTTACACAATTGAGGGGTGATAAGAGAGCTGTGAATGACCTTGAGTGATGGTTGTGTCAGTCCAAAATAATGGGCAAAACCAGCCCATGGTATTGCTACCTAGAGTTGACATGTGAGAGTTGGTGAGTGAGGTGGCTTTTGCCTTCAAATCAAGTACAACTTGGGGCTCCTTTGGAGAGTGCTTGGCCAGCCATGGTAGGGGGAAACTTCCTCCACAAGCCTAGCAAAAGTGGCTCAATTCCAAGGGCCTTAATTAAGTGGGCATCAATTTGGGATTTAAAGATGGTTTGGTTAGGGTTTGGGTTACTATCAAGCCCAAATCTAATTTTTCTTGGCCCAATAAAATTTTCAAGATTTAACGGATTGAATAATGATTTCATGACATGAATTTGAGTGGTTAATAGCTTGTGAAAGTGATTTAATCAAGTAATTAAATACTAAGCTAGAAATCGGATCCATTTAGGGTTTGAAAGCAAATTTGGGGTTTGGTAAAAGCGTATAGGGTTTCAGTTTCAACGAAACTTTTGTAGTTTCAATTGGATTTCAAGTATTTGGTATTTCAATAGGATTGAAATTCTCTTTGGTTTGACACAAATTGGATGATTGGATGAAATAGTATTTTGCTTAGGTAACATAATCTCAATACTTGATTTCCTTCACATTTCCATCTCATGGTTCCTTTTGGTGTCAAGTGTCTCATACTATTCACCAAATGTGGCTAAGATATTACTAAGTGTCCAAATAAAACTTCTCTAACCTATTCACCAAATGTGGCTAAGATATTGTCAAGTATCCAAGTCTCCTCCTATGGCGCTCTTCTCTCATTCCGCGCACTCGTTGTGCAAAAATGGTTGATCTCCTGGCAATCATGCACTATCATGGTCCACAAAATTTACCACGATATGGTAAATTTTCCAAAATGGAGAAGATCAAACACAACACACTCTAAACGTGGTAAACGTTTAGAGCAGACAAATCTTCCAATCTGCTCTTGCAACTCAAAGCATTAGATACCACATTAGCCTTTCCGAGATGGTACTTGATGTCACATTGATAGTCACTAATTAGTTCCAACCATCTCCTCTATCTCATGTTAAGGTTCTTCTACTAAAAAAGATATTTGAGGCTTTTGTGATTCGTGAAAACTTCACACTTTTCACCATACAAGTAGTATCTCTAAATCTTGAGAACAAAAACTTCTACAGCTAACTCCAAGTCGTGAGTAGGATAATTCTACTCATGATCCTTCAATTGACATGAATCATAAGCGACTACCTTCTTTTCTTGAATCAACACACATTCGAGTCCTACTTTAGATGCATCGTTATACAAAAGGCTTAAGAGACTCCGGCAGTCTAAGTACCAGTGTGATCATAAGTCTTTTCTTCAATTCAAGAAAACTTGCTTCACACTTATCATTCCAAATAAATTATTAGCTAGACACCGTTCTATTTAATATTATTGATTTGTAGTCCATAAAAGCTGCTAGTTATTTTTAATTTTTTTATGAAATGTTTTCAAAAGGGGTCGATTGAGCCTCTATCCCCCGGCCCATTGATTTAATACTATCACTTTGGAAGCAAGACAGTTGACTTGGACATACTTTAGCACCCTCCACCGAACATGCTATATATATTTCATGCTCTTGATTATTTCAACTAGCTCTTTTCAATGCCTAAAACCTAATAGAATAAGAATTCAAAAAAGAAAAACAAAAAAACAAAAAGGCATGTGGGTTTTTTTTATGGATAAAATAAAGTACAATAACATGGGGGCGAGGGACCACAACAACTGTCGGTCATCTTGTTGTTCATAAAAATGACAAGGGGAACCTAATGATTCCATTTAGGCCTGTGCACATGGGCCGACGAACCGATTGGTCTGATTTAAGCAATCTGATCCATTCGACAATATGACGGGTCATTACAAAGTCGGTTCCCAGCCCGCCTAGTGCCGGTTTGTTCTTCGTGTGTTAATTTCCATCGACAATAAATTTGTTCTTTAGTTTAGAATTCTAACCCCCTTTCCAATCTCTGTCTTCCCCTTTCCTACTTTCCAATCTCTGTCTTCCCTTTCTCATCCTATTCTCCGAGGCCACCACCCACGACATGACTGCTCTTTGGTCTCTGCACATCACCACAATTAGATCTGCACAAATCCCCCAAGGTTTTTATTTTTATTTTTTCTAGATTTACGTATGTGTTTGGATCTCTGGATTTGGGATTGGATTTATATATTTTGAGATTATGATTTATTAGCATTATTTATTAGTACAAATCCCCCAAGTTCGAGGGTTGAAATTTTCCTCGTGTTAACAACCCTGTGCAAAGAATTTCATTGGACTTGAGGTATGTTTGGATAAACATTCTTCTTTGCCCGTTTCTTTCAATTCTCACTCGAGCACAAAAAAGAATGTTGTAGACATTAACAGGTCCCGTGTTGAAGATCTCCTCTATTCTTCAAATTTCGTAGCATAATTACTTGGTAAATCTTTTTCCGTGTTGACAATTTTCAACCTTCAGTTTTAATAATCACAAGCCAACACCTTTCTTCCCTATTTCATAAAAAATACATTTATTAGTTGCAAGAAAAAATTTGGTATTTCAAACCTTTCTGTGATCTGAACATTTCCAAGTTCCATAAGGAATTCTATACTTATATAATTTGCACTAAGCACATACCATGTTGGCTTTCAGTTTTCTTGAAAAAAAAATAAAAAAGAAAAAGAAAAAGACAAACCGATCATTCTTACCTGACCCAAATGGTTCAGGTCGGGTCGAGTTATATTTTCTTGATCATACCTGCGGACCAAGTCGAAAAAATCCTTGGGCGAGCCAATGTGCAGACCTAGTTCTATTCCCATTCCCATATTTGTCATCTTGTTGTTCATAAAGAAACCACATTGTTTTAACTATTGAATGAGGACCTTTAAACATTAAGATAAGCATTGGAACTATCTGAGTTAAGGCATTTGATGAGGATCTCCTCTTCACGAACCATGGGTAAAAGAGGTACTAATTCCTTAAAAAAGAGGCATCTAAACTCATACGAAAGAATTGAGCGAGTGCGAGGCTCTGAAGGCTCGTAGAAGCCACTAGAAGTGTGGCATATGATGAGTTGCAACATTACGAGATACTGTCCTTGGTGAAGTAGCATGGTGGAATTGAGGGCTACAACTCATATGAATAGGAGTCTTGCATAGTAATTGTGGACAAAAAAAGTATCTAGCATACTACAACCTAGAAAAAAAAAGAATCAAGGAAAATAAAATAGAAGAATAAAAGAGTAATAGGATATATGGGAAGAATAAAAAGTTAGGTTCCCCTAACTATTTTGGACATGTTTCGCACTCCTGTGCACGGTTGTTGCGAACCTACAACACGTTAATCGAGAAAGGCTTGAAGGGTAGTAAAACGTCTCTGATGCCTAAGTCAAACCATCCCTTCTTGTATATATAGAGGTCGGGAGGGGTCTGCTCTCGTCTCCATAGCAACCATATCTCTTATTTGAATTAGGTCAGTGATTTGAATCTCCCCCCTTATTTGATTTGTTCAATTGTCGACAATGCATTTGAATTTACCTTGCTTATGCGGAATATGTTAGGTCCTTTTCCTGCTATTTATGCGTTGATCCTGAGTTGATGGCCCACACGACGTTCGAGGCTTGTCACATGTTCTTTCTTTTGGAACTTGGGTCTTTAAGCCGCATAGGTGGGCCTTGAGGTTTGGGGGAGATTTTGGCCTTTCCAACAACCTTGTTGGTTGTTTTTTTTTTTCTTACTTCACATTTATTTTCTTAGTTTCCAAGTTCCTCGTGCTTGTATATTGTACTTTGCAACTACTATGATTTTTCTCTAAGCTTGCAATTACTGCATTGTTGTTATAATTACTATTTGGTAAACAATTATTGCGTTCTCTACCATTAGCATTAATCTTGATAAAATATCTGACATCTTTTGCTACCATAACACAGCATCTCACATCCCACTACTAAGAGATGAACACAATTAACGAATGGTTGGAGTGAACAAGCCAGTGTTTTTTGCATGAAATGATTATTACATTAGGGTGAAAAATATTTTTGTGGATATCTCATGACTTCCAAATAGGACATCTCATGAAATGCTAAGGGAGTTTTGCTATGTACAAGGACCTTTGTAGCATAGGAAGGGGACGATGCATGAAAGAGAAGAAGGTTAGGGCACATTTAGTTAAGGAAAAGAAGGTTGGGGCTCAGGGGAAAGAGCTTGAAAGCGGTAGCCAAATAAAACAACGCATTTTACTGATATGCCCTTTTCCACTTAATTCAAATGGAGTGTTTCACATATTACATGGCCCAACCATGTCGTGCGCCTGCCAAGTCTCCCCTATGTGGGACTGGATAAAGAATTATTCTTTCTCAAAATGGAGGCAGTAATAAGGAATGGTTGAAAATATTTTTTTAAAGGAAGAGGGATGGTACTTGTGAAGCCCAAAATTTTCATGCGTGTAGGGGTTTTCTTAAGTGAAAATTTGTGCCCAAGTGGCTTATTGTGGGTTATTTGTTGGGAGTGTTGTGGGCTGAATCAAGGCTGTGAAGGAGGGAGAAATCAAGCCCAGCCCTTGTGCTTTCCATATAGCCTTTTTTTTTTGGCAGAAGAGCCGGTAGCCCCAATTTAGTGGCCCCATCCCAAATTTATTAAAAAAATACTCGCTTATGGCGGAAGAATATTCCCAAATACAAACCAATCAACCAATCAACCAATCAAGAAAAACAAATAAAACGCCGATCAAAACAAGCCTATAAGAACAAACCAAAGGAAACTAAACAGGCCTATAAAAAATAAATAAATCTAAACAAGCCTAGAAACGGCCAAAACCAACAACCAAAAATCTTAAACCAATTAAAAACGAAACGAAGGAAATCCCAGATAGTCCATCCGGACAAAGCCTCTTAAACATCGGGGGAAACTATGAATGCTATCATATATTTCATTTTTCCCCATTTCTCCATCTCTTGCTAAAAAATCTTCAGAATAGTTGGCTTCACGGAATTGATATGTAACCATGTAATTCAGCCCCCTCAAAACTATGTAGTTTTGGCCTGAAAAACCCTAGTTCTTTTCTCCTCCCCTTATTCTCCCTCAACACTACACAACCCTTCCTCTTTCTCTTTCTCTTTTTCTTCTTCTTCTTCTTCCTTTGCTCGCCGCTCGTGACCTACCGCACTGCTTCTCCACGTGGTTGTGCCTTACGTCCCCATTGGCCACCGTCGCAGCTCCCCAATCCACGCCATCCGTCTCTCTCTCTCTCTCTCTCTCTCTCTCTCTCTCTCTCTCTCTCTCTCTCTCTCATGGGTTAGTCAGTGCCTCTACGTGCCACCCACCTCTACTGGTCCAGCTTAACCACGCATCTGTCGAGCAACAGTCCCGTCTTGGCTAAGCACCACCTCCCCTTCCACTAATCCACACCTCCCACTGCCAACTCATGCGCCACTCGTTCTTGTTGCCTATTCACCACTACTTCACACCAAATGTCGCATGCCATGCTTGCAACACTCAGCTTCCTCCCACCATCTAGCACCACCATTCACAGCCACGACTATGTTCCCCAAGCCCCACCCCATGGCCTATAAATAGATCGGACCTTACTCTTTCGAAAATCACCCCAAGCCTCCTGATCCTCTCTCAAATTGCATTCCATCTTCTTCCTATCCCTCAAATTTGCCTCTCCATAGTCTTCGGTTCCCCCCCCCCCCCACCAAAGCACCTCATTCCAGTGATCTTCTGGCCACCCCTGCTGTGAGCCACCACTCCAAGCCGCATTCCAGTGGCAGTCTGACCACCCCTTTGCCCATTCCCTTCTCCCCGACCTCCTTCTCCCATGTTTTCACCCCAACCAGTGGGCTAACACCCAATCTTGGGTTCTACTCTGCCGTGCACCACCACCCTCCGTTGCGAAATCCCCTTCGTTCATCCTCTATCAAGTTAGATATGCTACTCCTTAAAATAACCCAGCCTTTAACCCCTCTAATCTGCTCAGATTCATCTCTGCCACATCGCACCACCACCACCCTTCGTTGCTGCCATTGCCACTGCACGACACACATGCACACACTCGCGAGTAAGTCAGCGTACTTGATCATCCAAAAATTACCCTTCCGGGTTGTAATTAAAATCCTAGACTAACCCTTGGAATATTGACTTTGGAAAATAATTACTTCAATCTAGTTGTGATTGGTTAAGTGATTGAGGGCCCTATGGAGAGTTGGGATATAATATTGTAGTTGGTATTGGAATTGTTTGCGTTGGGAGAAGGGTTGGGAATCGTGCGTGGTTATGGAAAAATGTGAAACTATGGAATTGATGACTGTGTGTTGTTCTGTGTCTTATTTTATTGTAATATGCCATGCCATCCGATAGCTTTCTATCATGCATTTGCATTCTTAATATCATTTATTTGCTATTATTTTATTATTTCTGCTTTGTTCTCTGGTTGTCCTGCAAATTTGGAAAACTGGTGTTTGGGTGTCATTTATTAAAAACGTGTTTTTAGGAGGGCGTGCATATCACGAACCCAAGTCGAGATGGGGTATTATATCAGTGGAGCTTCTCTAGTCACTCGAGAGCGTGTAAAACTGAGTTACGTCCCCTGAGCTGTCGCCGGGCGACAACAGACTCAGCTGAGACGATAACGCTCTTGATACGACTTCGTGGCCTCTCTACTAGCAGGGGCTAGAGGATATCTCGGTATCACTCGTTATGAAATCACACGCAATAGTTACCCGTGGTGTGACCAGCCAGAGTGTGCGAATGGTCCCTAAGGGAGACCAAGGTGCCCACTGTAATAAAATGAAAATTTTTTGTGTATAAAATGCGATTTTGGTGTGAGTGGGTTATGTGTAAAATATTTTTTGGTAAAGGGAAAGGAAAAGTAAATTTTGGAATATCTTTTTATGCTTGTCGTGTGCGTGTGGTTGTCTGGTTTCATGTTTGTATTTTTTGGTGGTTAATATGTTGATTTACTTTCTGAGATTGTGAACTCTCATTGTGGTGTTCCCACCTACGGTTCCGTTTCATAGAATTGTAAACTTTGATGCAGAAGACGAATATAAGCATGGATGACCGACCCCACTTGAGGAGTGATAACTTGGAGTTTATTCCCGACGTAGTTTATTGGTCTCTTATTTTATTTTATTCAGCTGGATGACTGTAATAACCTTATGTAGGACTTCTTTGTGGGTTGTATTTAAATTTTATGGTACTTAATTTTTGGACTGCCTTATTATTTTCCGCTACATTCATAATTGTATACATATTGGATGTGCATGCACACTTGCACAGTGTGTTGGGGGTCTGTGACCCGACTGGCTAGTACCCTGGTGTCGGGACTCCTGCCAAATTCCAAGTGGGGGTTGAAGGCGTCACAATACTCAAGATTTTATTGATTGCTTTCATTTTTGTGGAGGAATACCATACAAAAAAAGAAAGGTTGGGAGTTATAAAATCCCAAAACCAAACTCTTATGAGAAAATTGTATTAAACTAACTATCATCTACACAAGTATTCAATCTAACCTAAACAAAACTTAGTCTATACAACATTATAAAACAGAAAAAGAATCTAAACAAAAACAAGTCATCTCATTCTAAAATATAGCAAACCATGATTTATCAAGCAAGCAAAAGATATTAAAGAGATGCTTTGGAATTAGTTGAGAAACTATAGAAAAGGATACATAATATCCACTACGGCACACACACCACATGATGCATCGCTTCACCACATGGACTATACTCTATATGTACTCCTTTCACAACATACTACGCCACACAGAGTACACTTCATGTGTACTCTTTCCAATCCACACCACGCCACACAGAGTATACTCCACGTGTACTCTCTTCATTCCACACTACGCCATGAGAGTACAATCCACGTGTACTCTTCCCATTCTATACTATGCCATGAGAGTACACTCCACGTGTACTCTTTCCAATCCACAATACCCCACTCAGAGTACACTCCACGTATACTCTTTCTAATCCACACTACGCCACGAGAGTACACTTCATGTACACTCTTCCCATTCCATATTACGCCATAAGAGTACCCTCCACGTGTACTCTTCTCATTCCACACTACATCACGAGAGTACATTCTACGTGTACTCCCTTCACAACATGCTACACCACGCACTACTATGACACATGCCACATGGTGCATCACTCCACCACATGGAATGTGCACTCCTTTCAAAACACACTAATTGAGTTGAATTATTGCATATTTTATTTATCTAGAATCAATATATTTTTAATTATTTCATTATTGTATTATTGGTTTTAGATGAAAAAAATGATAGAGTTATTTACTTTTCTTAGATTAATCTAAATAACATCAATTTAATTTCTGTGTGTTTCTTTATATTTTTAATTATTTCTTTTTATTTTGTTCCACAGCATCCGAGCATTGCACCACCCACCATGGTTGCACCGTTCGATCCCACGTGTCCAGAGCACCTCCATCGCACGTCCTCTCCACCAACCGTGAGCCCTTGCATGCACCAGTCCTCCGCACGTTCAGCAGCACCACCTTTTCTCCACGTAGCCGTGTCTCTCGACGCCACCCTTCACTGCCGTGCCCAACTCCCTGCGGGCAAGAGTCTCTGTTTTTACTCACCAAAACAGAGCAGCAATTGAGAGTTTCGGTGGGAGGCCAAACTCAAGTAGCACCTCCACCGCCCAGTTCAGCCCTTGCCAACCTCAAGCAACCACCATGCTCTTCTACCCGCGACCACACCTGCACCACCAACCCAGTTGCACCATGCTCTACCACCAGCAACCCATGGTTTTGCCAAGCCAAACGCCCCTGTTTTACTGTACCCAAAACAGAGCATTCCGCCAGCACCATTCTGAACAACCATGCCCAACCTCGCGCCGCCGCGAGCCATCATCACACGATTTTCATGGGTTGAAGCTCCTAAAGTTTGTGGTTTTTGTTAGTGTTCCTTTATCTTCTTACTTCGGTCACTGAGATATCAGTGTGTTTCTTCCACTTTATTCATCTAGGATTGGATTCGGATGTCTGCTTTTTGGTGAGGTGCTCGAAGCCTCTTGGTACTGATTAACAGTTGTAGAGACAAGGAGATTTTTCATCTGACTTATTTCCAGGACAGTCTTTCCTGGTTTATAGATGGATGGATCATCCAGAAATGATGTCTGCCCTCAGTTCTTAGATTTGGTTCCCAAAGAGAGAGCGTGGCTGGTCAACAGAGATGAACAAAGAAGGCGTGATCTTTCAGGGGAGAACAAGTTAGAGCTTAGGCTTGGTCCTTCGGGTGAGGACTGGTCTATGACAGATAACACAATGAAAAACCAAAGAGAGAGAAGCAAGTCTCTACTCTCTCTTGGGTACTTCTATCCCACTACTTCCATGACCCAAAACACTAGCAATAATAACAATAGCAATGGAAGCCAAACACAGATGTTCTCTTCCTCTAAAAACCTTGTCATCTCCATGGTCTTCTTCAGCTTTCCAGGGAAAGACCCAGCACAATCAAAAGCAGACAAAAGCTCCATCTTTTCTTCAGGTACCTTCAACACATCAGAGCTTGCCGGTTTTGGCTCAGGAAGCGTCGTAGCCCCGTTGCAGTAACATAGTAGAGTTGAAGAGTGCAGAGAAGAAACCATTTTCAAAATCTTCTGCAATGACAGCTGTGCCCAACAGCTCTCAGAAAAAGACTGCTCCTTCTCCAGTCGTGGGTTAGCCTCCAATTCGATCATTCAGGAAGAGCCTAGCAAGCAGTAGCTCTTCAAGACCAGCTTCTGAGTCGCAAAATGCGGTCCCAGACAAGGTTCCCTGTAAAAAACCGGTTGAGTCTTGCACCACAGGCCTATTCGTGAAGATCGATATGGATGGAGTCCCAATTGGGAGAAAAGTGGATCTCAAAGCCTATGACAGTTATGAGAATCTCTCCTCTGCTGCTGATGAACTTTTTAGAGGCCTACTTGCAGCTCAAAGAGATTCCCGAGAGTGTGGAATCCAGAACAAGCAAGAGGAAGACAAAGCAATTACCGGTTTATTGGACGGAAGTGGTGAATATACTCTTGTTTATGAGGATAATGAAGGAGACAGGATGCTTGTTGGGGATGTCCCATGGCACATGTTTGTATCCACCGTGAAGAGGCTACGGGTGCTGAGGTGCTTCTCTGGAAACAAAAGGCTGAAAGCAGCAAAGAAATATTGAGGACGTTCAGAGATAGGAAGAAGGGCTGGACAGACGGAAACGAAGCAAAAGAAAGAAGAAAAAAAAGAGGCAAGATGATGCGTACGCTGGGAAGAAGAAAAGAAAATTCATTCGGTGAAGAAGCCATGAAAAAAAGGTTAGACTCCGAAAGCAAAAACATGCAAGAATCATGAGCATTTCGGTGGATACGGGACTCATTGGTTTTACTCCGCACGAAAGAAAAAATAAAATAAAAAGCTATCAGCGAACATGCAGCTGGCCATTTCGTTTGGACTTGAAGACAAGGGGCCTGGGACGCAACAAGGCACGGAACAAAGAAAGTTGGACGCCGAAAGCAACTCACATGGAGTCTTTATGTGAGTCTCTATAAAGCTTGGACGGACGAAGGAAAAGAAGAGAATTTTTGGGTTTTAGGTTTGTTCAGAGAGGAGAGAAAAGGAGTGAATTTTATTTTTCAGTCTCTTAAGTCAGTTTTTAATTTTGCAATTTCTGGAGTCAGTTGAGGATGAAGCTCTGAAAATTCCAGTTTTTTTTAGTTCGGAATAATTTTTTTATTCAGTTCGAGTGTTTATTTTATTTAGAGTTCAATTTCAGTTTGAGTGTTTATTTTATTTGAGAGTTCAATTTATTTTAATGTTCACTTTATTTTGAGAATTTATTTTACGAGAAAATATATTTGCAACGGTGAATTGTGCAATCGCCGCGTAACTGTTTTGAAAAAAATGAATAAAACATGGGACCCACATGAAAAAAAAATTAATTTTTAATAGTGGACCCCACTCTTTTTCAAAACGATTACGTTGCGGTTGCACACTTCACGATTGTATGTAAAATTACTTTTATTTTATTTGAGAGATCATTTTATTTGGAAGTTCAGATTCTTGGGTTGGAGAACGCAGTCTCCATTTCCAACCATCTAGTTTATTCCTTACAATTCTTGCTTTTATTTATTTTCAGTTTGATGTTATTTATTTTCCTTGCACCTTTAAATTCTACTTATTTAAATTAATGTCATTTATTTTCCTTGCACCTTTAATTCCGGCTGCTTATATAAATTTAATTCCTACTTATTTAAATTAATGTCATTTGTTTTTCTTGCACCTTTAAATTCTGCTTATTTAAATTAATATTATTTATTTTTCTTGCACCTTTAAATTTCGGTTAATTAATTTCAGCAATTTTAATTTATTGTTTTGCATTTCAGTCTCTTACATTCTATCACTACACTCAAAAATCCAGAAACATGAACATAGTCCATAACCAGTACCATTTTCATTTCCATTGCACTCTTCCATTCAATATTGTACATATCACCACTTTTAATTTTGTTTTCACTTTGTAAATATTTTCATCATTCCACATGAGTTTAATTTTAAACAACTTATCCTGAAGAGACGATCTAGGAATTTTATTCCTAATTATTACGCGACACCCTCCTGCACTTGGGAGAGCCTTTGTGCTGTTTATTTTTTAGCGAGTCACACTCTACGCCACATCACCACTACGACACACGCTTCACAACAACACTTCATAGCACAGTCCACAACACAACTACACAACATACTTCCCAATTATGCCCAACACTTCACATACACAGCCACACTTCACATCACCACACTACACAGCGAACTCCATAACACAACACAATCCACAACCAATTTCACAATAAAGCTAACAAGGGAAAGGGAAAGAGAGTTATACCATCATCCGGATAACCTATGCGTTGCTCGTTGTTCGGCACGGCCCCATGGCGTCAAAAGCCACTAGCATTGGTGGTGATTGTTCCGTCATGGTCACTGCCGTGACCTTACAACATGACTATTTTAGGTGGACAGATCTATGGTTTTCTCAACTATATCTAGGCTTTAGTGGGTGGATCTAGGTTGTGTGAGGTGGTCGTGGTCATGGGTGGCAGTGGAAGGCTGTGCACAGTGGCATCTAGCCACGTAAAGTGGCTATTCAGTCGCTGTTTTGGGCATTTGGGAGCTATTTGGGCATTGGGGTTGGCTATTAGGCATTGGCTTGAGTTTTGGGATGGTGGCCTCGTGGTGGTGCCAAGGTGGCACGTGGCGAAGACACAATGACTCATGAAGGAGCTTGAGTCGTGGGTCTAAAACAATGGAAATGAAGGGGGAGCTTGGCTGGCTAAAACGGGGCATGAAGGGGCTAAAGGAGGTGCTGGGAGACAGGTGGTGCCGTCTGGGAGGCGGCATAGTGGTCCTACGGCGGTGGATCTGGGATCCCGTGAAGAGATAAGGCATCAAGGGAGAGGGGAGGAGTTGGGGGCTTCGACTGGGCATGAGGGTGGCTATGGGAGGTCGTGGGTGGTCAAGGGAGGCTTGTGGAGGTGGCTGGAGGCCGTGGGTGGCGAAGCTTGGCCGTGGGTATGGAGAACCCATGTAGGAGATAGTTCATGCGTGGGTCTAGGGAGGAGCTATGGGCTTTGGGTCAAGGGGAGAAGGAAGGAGGTCATCATGGCGACGTCGTGGTGGTGCTTAGTGGGGCTTAAGACTAGCGACGGCGGCGCATGGTGGCTGAATGGGTGTAGAACCTGTGTAGAGACTCATTTCAGGCTGAGGGAGAAGTTGCGCGTTGAAGGAGCTGCCGTGGGGCTCAATGGTGGCTGGAGGGTGCTGGGAGGTGGTCGACGTGAGGGGGAGTCGATGGTGGTGGCCAGTGACACTGCAGGGTGGTGCACGGTGGCGCTGGGTGGGGTTTCTTGGAGGAGAAGTCATATGGCTAAGGGTTAGGCCATCGGGTGTGTGAACTGAGGGAGAAAGGGAGGAGTGAGAGGGAAAGGGAAAAGTGAGGGGGGAAAGCTAGAGGGTTGGGATTCTAGGGGCTAGGGTTTTAATCCCAACCCTCTACCTTGGAGTCTTCAAAACAATCTAAATGTGGGCTTTAAATACTGGTTTGAAAATGCATAAACACTAACTTAACTAAAAACACTAGGCGTACTTTAAAAATCAACTGCTAACATTAAAACACACGTTCGAGGTTCAGCATGCAAGATGAGACTCGCGATCGCTAGAGCGAAGGAGCGAACTATTACACCCTTCCCTCCTTATAATAAATTATGTGCTCGGAATTTGCTCACCATTAGAGAGAATAAGGAGCGGGATGTTACATCCTTCCCTCCTTATAATAAATTTTGTCCCCGAAATTTGCGTAACTCATGGGAGAAAAGGAGTGGGTTGTTACACTCCTGATCCTCTCTCAAATCTCATCCCATCTTCTTCCTCTCCCTTAGATTTGACATCCCGTAGGTCTTAGGTTTTTTCCTCCCAAAGCGCCGACGTGCGTCGTTGCGAGCCACCACTCCCAGCCGCATTCCAGTTTTCATCCGACCACCCCTTCGCCCATTCCCCTCTTGCCAACCCTTCCTCCCTTGTTTTCACCCCAACCCATGGGCTAACACCCAAGTTTGGGTTCTACTCTGCCATGCACCACCACCCTCCACCGTGAAATCCCCTTCGTCCACCCTCTGCATGTCAGATCTGCCACCCCTTAAAATAACCTAGTTGTTAGCCCCTCTAATCTTCCCAGATTCGTCTATGCTGCCCCACACCTCCATTGTCGTTGCTACCGAACGACGTGCACTCACACACTCGCGAGATACCTTAAGTCAAGGAGTTTGATCATCCAAAAACTGTCCTTTCGTGTTGTAAGTAAAATCCTAGATTGACCCTTGGAATAATGACTTTGAAAAATAATTTTTGCAATCTGATTGTGATTGGTTAAGTGGTCGAGGGCCCTATGGAGCGTATACTATAGTTAGTGTTGAAATTGTTGGCCAAGGGTTGGGAGAAGGGTTGGGTATCGCATGTGATTGTGGAAAAATGTGAAACTAAGGAATGGATGATTGTGTTGTTTTGTGTGTTATTTTATTGTAATATGTCATGCCATCCAATAATTGTCTGTCATTCATCTACATTCTTAATATGATTTACTTGCTATTATTTTATTAATTCTGCTATGTTCTCTAGTTGTGCTGGAAATTTGAAAATTGGGGTTTCGGTGTCATTTATTAAAAACGTATTTTTAGGAGTGCATGCGTATCACGACCCCAGGCCGAAATGGGACATTATCTCGGTGGAGCTCCTTTCATCACTCAGGAGTGTGTAAAACTGAGTGAAGTCCCCTGAGCTATCACTGGGCTACAGCAGGCCCAGCCAAGACAACTACGCTCTCGGTACAACTCCGTGGCCCCTCTGCTAGCGGGGGGCAAAGGATGTCTGGTCACGTACGCGCTAGGCGCGGAGCTGAGCATCACTCGTTATGAAGTCACATACACGATAGTTACCCATGGTGTGGCGAAGGGAGCCAAAGTGGGTGAATGGTCACTAAGAGAGACCATGGTGTGCACCGTAATAAAATGAATATTTTCTATGTATAAAATGAAATTTTGGTGTGAGTGGGTTATATGTAAAACAAAATTTTGTAAAGGGAAATGAAAAGTAAATTTTGGAATATCTTTTTATGCTTGTCGTGTGCGTGTGGTTGCCTGTTTCCATGTTTGTATTTCTTGGTGGTTAATCTGTGGATTTATTTGTTGAGATTGTAAAATCTCATTGTAGTGTTCCCACCTACGGAACCGTAAACTTTGATGCAAATGACGAATATGAGCATGGAGGACCGACCCCAGCTAAGGAGAGATAACCTGGAGTTTATCCTCGTCGTAGTTGATTGGTCTCTTATTTTATTTTATTCAGCTGGATCACTGTAATAACCTTATGGAGGACTTCCTTGTGGGTTATTTTTAAATTTTCTGATACTTTTTTTTTTTTACCGAAGAGCCGATAGCCACATATTGGTGGCCTATTCCCAAGTTTATTAAGAAGCTCTTACTTGTGGAGAAGGAAAATCGTGGTTACAAACCGAACATCTGGGAGATTACAAGAAACCTCCCAAATACAAAACCAACACAAATAGAACAAGAAATCTAAACAGGCCTAAATAATAAAACATTAAAGATCTGAACAAGCCTATTGGACGAGCACCAGATAAATAAAAAAGATCTAAACATGCCTATCAGAAAATAAAGCTAAACAAGCCTATATAGTAAAACAAAAAAATCTAAACAAGCCTAAAAGAACCAAAAACAAAACCAAACAAACTATAAACTCAAAAGCAACACCTTATTTTACGAAAATAAGGTATACCCATCTTCTCAACACGGATAATACCTTTTAGGCTTCTTGGAAGACAAATATGCCCTTCATAAATCCCATTCTTTCCTATTTCTCCTTCTCTAGCCTATATTGATGGACCACCACAAAGTTTATTCCCTCGAGCTCCGCCTTTAAATCATCCTAGAAATCCCAAAGGTACCATAAGGTGCATCTCCCTTTCCGGAACCAATCTACAACAATACGAGAGTCACTTTCAATGATGACATTAAAAAAGTGAAATTGCTTACAAAGACGAATACCCTCCAAAATAGCACTCAGCTCGACCATGTTGTTAGTCCCATTTCCAAAGTGAGCTGAGAATGCTGTTTTAACCACACCGTTAGAATCATGGATAATTCCACCACCGCTCGAGTTACCTAGACTTCCACAACAGCTCCCCATCACAATTAAGTTTCACCCAACTCAAGTGGGGTTTGGACCAAGTTACTATTTTTACCTCTTTTGCCCAATAATAAGACTTTCAACCTATAATTCTTCTAGAATTTTAATGTCTTGCATGGATAATTTGCGGATAGCTCTAAGATTATTAGCTAATAACTTAATCCAAAATCGAACCTCCTTCCAAATTTTCTCGGCATTACCCTGCACGCCTTCCATTCTAACCTTACACCTTCTTTTCCACAAGCTCCAAGTAACTAGGCAAGGAATTAAACCAACTAACGTGCCTTTGATGGAGGGTTTTTTTGCATAATAAAACCAAATCATGACTCTGGTTTTCCAAGGCACCTGTCTCGTAAATGGAACTCCCTTCACAGCACTTGCATGTGACCAAACAGCTGAAGCTACATCTCCTGAAGATAGAATGTGATCGATAGTTTATGGGGTTTTTCGTGCGCAGCAATCACATGAAGAAGCCAGATATATGCCCTTGCTCTGCACTCTGTCATCCATGGCTAAACAGTTGGACCAAGCTTTCCATAAACAAATTGAAATTCTTTTCGGCAACACACTGTGCCAGAACCAATCGTGATACAAAGTATTCGGACTTTTTTTCCTCACCACCTCCCTTGTCGTGCCAGTAGAAAAACTACCATCAGGAGATGGTTTCCAAATGAAGATGTCTTGACCACTTTTTCCACCCGACACATTATGTAAAATCTTCTCTATTAAATCCGAACCAACTAACTCCAATAACTTATCAGAGTTCCAAGCATTATGTAAATTTTCTGATACTTAGTTTTAGGACTACCTTATTATTTTCCGTCACGTTCTTAATTGTACACATATTGCATGTGCGCACACTCTTGCACACTGCGTTAGAGGTGTGTGACCCGAGTGGCTAGCACCCTGGTGTCGCGACTCCTGCCAAATCCCAAGTGGGGGTCGAGGGTGCCACAATACTCAAGATTTTATTGATTGCTTTCATTTTTGCAGAGGAATACCATATAAAAAAAGAAAGGTTGGGAGTTATAAAATCTCAAAACCAAACTCTTATGAGAAAATTGTATTAAACTAAACTGATCATCTACACACGTATTCAATCTAACCTAAACAAAATTTAGACTATACAACATTATAAAACAGAAAAAGAACCTAGACAAAAACAACTCATCTCATTCTAAAATATAGCAAACCATGATTTATCAAGCAAGCAGAAGATATTAAAGAGATGCTTTGGAATTAGTTGAGAAACTATAGAAAAGGATACATAATATATAACCTAAGTTGGAAATCTATCTGCTATACTATTTCCATCTCTTAAAACATGACATACATCCTGTAAGGATATTAAATTGTGGAATGAGATAATATCATGCCAAGTCTAAAAACACTACCATATATAGTGGCTACCAGCTTCCTTGTCGGTGGCAATTGACCACAAAACCTTGTTTGGATTCATGAGATCATCTCACTCACTCACTCTGTACGGTAGAGCTCACTTCTTATCCAAACACTTGCTGAAGAGGGACGGGTTTGTATGTGTTTTCGATTAAGACAAAAAGGTCACTCTCAAGTGGCCATTGCTTTTGGAACCTTTTCAGAAGCCCAGGCCACTCACCTCAAATTTTGAGGGTATATGGGGCGAAAAATTTTATATTACTGTAGGTGTTGTATTAGATTATTTATTTTTATAAAAATAAAAATAAAAAATAAATTAATTTTTTAAATATTTCATAATTATTTAAGAATGTTGTAAATAAAATATATTTTTATTTGATATTTTCTATAGATTTGATTTTATAAAAATATCGTCATCTTATGAATAATATTATAAAAGAAATTGGGTATATAATTTAAAAAATTCTTATTATTTATTTATTTATAAATAGGATAAAATCATTACAAATACTATATAATTATTTGTGAGACTCACATCTAACTCTTCTGCAATAATTTAAAACTATCTCATCTCATTTTCAATTCAAACACATAAAATTTTTAAAAGTCATCTTAATTCATCTTAACCTATTTTTATTTATAAATTATCTAAATTCATCTCATCTTATCACACGTAAACGTAACATAGTGACAATTAGCCATCACTGAAATTTCGAAGATGGTCTTTAATATATAAAACCATCGTAGCCAGCAAGCCCCGAATATCCCTTTGAGGCACCATCAACGTTTAATTCTATCTTACCAGAAGGGGAAAACATCTATAAAAGCAGCAATAGTTTTCTTACTTTTGTTGCGATTTTCAAGATGTGTAGAAAAGTCAACAAAAATATTCATTATTTTAGGTATAGTTTTTGTGGACTTGATGGAAACGTTAATCTCACGCAGCTATTTAGCAATGAAAAACTTTCCAAATAACGACTGGAGAATGATATCATCATGCCTAGCAGAATTTCGAGCCGACCACAGCTCCCAAGGAATTAAACATTAAGCAATAGGAAAACAATGTCTACAGAAAAAAACCACCGAAATTTTTTTTAATTTTTTTTACTTAATAATTAAGTAAATATTTTTAAATGAATATATGATTTTCTTTTATTTTTAAAAAATATTTAAACAGTTTAAAAAATAGTAAAAAAATATAAAAAAAAGATTTATAATGTTCAGTGGAATATTTATGTAAAAATCTTCTGTAGACGTAGCAACGTCCTAAGCAATATCATGATCAGCAAGAATAGAAACCAAACTGCCATTATTAAAGAATTTATTTATTTATTTATTTATTTATTAAAGAATTTATTTTAAAGAAATAATTATTAATGAAGTTATATATTTTTTTAATTTTTTAATAATTAAGAATGTTAAAAAATTATTTATAAAAAAAATCTTTAAAAAATAATTACACATTACTTAATACTAGCAGTATGTCGAGCGGTAAGTGTTGGGCACCATACCAAATACAAAACTGTTTTAGAAGCAAAAGAAAATCAAGAATACTTATGAATACATGGTTTCAAAGTTCTTGATTTCAAAAGAGTAGATGTACGAATTATGAATATAGGATTATTTGACGGGGATTAATTAATTTATCTTCCAACCAGAAATTAAGGACTAGAAGCCACCTATAACCTTAGACCATCCAATCATTCCAAGATGTTATTGTTGAAATTAAGAATGATCATCAAAAGTACTCGATCGACGGCATCGACTCATGTGTCAAAAGTCGGCAAAGACCACCAAACACTATAAGAAAAACGGGTATTTATAGTCATTTATTTGTGATGAAAAGATTATTTGTTATCAAAATATATTCATTTTAAATGTAAATAATCATTTCGATGGAATTAATTAACTGTAAATAAGTAATTTTTTTTTGTAGTGAAACAATATTATTGGTGAATCCACGTGTGATAATTACGTGTTGGGTTAATTAATTAATCGACATCCTAAATTTCCCAAAATCTACAGAAAGTTGTCCCTTACTTGATATCATAATAATTCTCCCAAAATGATTAAAATTCTTAATCTTATTGCGAATTTTCAAAGCTTGTCGCTTTCCATCAATTTAATCCCATCCGCCATAAATTGACAAGAAAAATTAAAGCCATTATAATAACAGTAGCTAGCTACACCTGCAAAATAAATGGCTATAAGTTCCATTCATGGCTTTGCTTCACTTCAGTGGAAAGTCCCATTAATGGCATCTAACAAACTCCAGTACTCCAGCAAGCTAGCATATATGCAATTACCCACCAGCCATTATTTGCTCTCTTGGGAAGATAAGACAAATGAAAAAAACTTGTCAGATTTTGTTAGAATTCCTGACGTTTTGGCTAGCTACGTGTCTTCGTCTGTGTGTATATATATATATATATATATGTATGAGAGTCTGGAAAGATATCGTGGATTTTAGCTGAATGCAGCTTCCAAACAAAAGCTGGTTTGGCAACCGCCAACAACCTAATAATTTGGGTACATTGAGTTTTATGTTGAGCGCTCCAGTACTTAAATGCAGTCCCCCTGATCAACCTTATCTATTACGTACATGAGGCCTCTGCATGACCAATTACACACAGATGCGTTTGAAGATGACAGAGAGAGAAGGTAAAGTTCTTTGAAAGAGAAAAAAGTTAGGCAGTGACACATTACATACATAGAAAAGGAAGAAGAAACAAGTTAGCTAGGCATGGTGAAGTTGCATTCATGGCGTAGAAAGTTGACCGTGTTTACTTGGAAATTTATTATACCCAGTAATAATTAACAAGGAAAACAGATCAGAGGGAGAAAGGCACGTAAAGTAGGTTCATACAATATTTATTATTATTTATGTGATTTTTTGAACTGCATTAAATATTTATTTATATGTATATATATATATATATATATATATATATATATATCTTCAACTTAAACTGCCAAATGTAATATATAAGAACTTTGAGAGAACCTTGATCAGTCGTTATATATATAATTAGTGTTACGCAATCAGCTTAGAACTTGATCATATTACGTAGTACGCATGCCAAGAAAATAAATTAACCTATGAGATCAGAGAGAGAGAGAGAGAGAGAGAGAGAGAGAGAGAGATCAAATATTGTCATCTACTTCCACGTACATATATAGAACAACTAAAAGTTGGTCCAACCTAGTAATCATGTTGGCTTTAATTTTGATCGACACCGATACGAGATAGAACATCATGAATCGATGAAAACCAGAAATTAATATGTAAAACTGCCTTTATGCGCATAAAGGCATGTGAACTTCACGAGCTCGATCTTTTGAGAAAGCTAGCTAGGGTAAAGCCATCAATTATATATATATAAATATGCTGAAATTTATGTTTTGAGTTTTTGAACTGCTGTATATACACTATACATGATGAGGAACTCCAAAGAAAAAGAAAGGGGAAAAAGAGGGGTCTTCCTTGAAGAAATCGCTACAAAATTTCAAATGGCCCGGGGATTTACTCCAATACAGAATTCATGCATACCAACTATTCAGATCTGACGAATCTCTCATATTTATAGTTACACAGAGAAAAACTGTCAATCAAGATACTGACATCCTTCCCATCTTATGAGATCTCCCAAACAAGAAACCCAAATTTAATATTTATAAAAAAAAGCTAAAAAAAAAAAGTAAAATGGAATATTGTAGCCAAACGAGTGAAAATATGATGGAAGACGATAAGATACCTTTCTCTTGGGGGTTTCTAAGCGAAATTTAAAAAGAAAAAAGACCCTAATGGGTTGCTTGAATCATATGAATAAGAAGATGGAATTAGGGTTCTGTATATGGGAACGATTCTCATGCTTCCATCAACAGGTGAAACTGCCATATGATCTATGCTTTCAAGCATATATGTTAAGGTTGCTGAAGAAAGCTTAGATCATGCTGGCAGCTTCAACTGCAAGTGGTGCACGATTCGACTCCTCTTAATTATCTTCTTCTCCTCCCTTTTCTTCTTCTTCTTCTTCTTCTGGTTGAAGAGTCTGTAGATAAGAAACGAAGAGAGGATATATATAGACAGGAATTATGAAGGAGTTCCAGTACTTCTACTATCTTCAGGGACAGTCTTGCTAGTTCCAAACAACTTAATGTAACTTTTGTCTCATATGAATACAATTAATAATTCAACAAAATAGAAAGTAAGTATCTGATCATTTAAATGGTCAAGATAATTACCTTTTGTCAATAATAATAACAATTAGTAGCGATTAAAATCATGATAATATTTATATTATGTCATGTATGTGTGTGTGCGCGCGTGTGTAAGAGTAGAATTTGGGATTAATTCCTGTTTTGGTATATATCCCAAGACGTCTAAGTATGCATCATAAATCCTAATTAAGGTGGGTTAGGAGAATAACATTTTATTATTTATCTGAAATTAAACCTTGGAATAAAATGATCAAGTACCGATAACGATGCTTTCAGTACCATATTACTTGATCTGGAGATGTCTCCGTTTGGATTAAGAGATGAGTTGATATAGTTTATGAATAGTAATGAAATTTGTGAATAGTAGTGTGATGAGTTGAGTGGCATATTACTTATGTAATGGAATATGAAAAACTCCTGAGATGAAAGTAGGGCTATTTTTGAGTGATTTTGTTGATTTTATGACTTTAATTTGGGACTGAAATCCAAAAGGGAATGGGGGATGATACATAAAAGCTGCAAACAAAAACAAAAGGATCATGCATGCATGTGGTCCCTAAGGAATTATCAAAATTGAATATTTTGTCACTCGGGCATGCAGGCCGCCTGCGGCGCCACCACATGGAGACAGCTTGTACTGAGGGTTTTCTGAGAGGCTTTCAGAACTAGAGTTAATTCATTTACGATGCCCACCTCTATGGCTCTATTGATATCTCTCTATCGATCTCTACTTGTCATGTGTAGTGTAACGTAAGCATCAGCCATGAACCCCGCAAACCCAGATCAAGCTGTGTATACAAAGGGGACCATTTGTATGGCGATCTATCGGGTTGGATAAGGTTTCACACAAAATTAAAGCAGCGACGTAGAGAAGACTTCGCTCATTGAATTAGGTTGCGTTTGGGTAATGAGGTATTATCATATATTTTATGAATAATAGTGAAAAAGTAATGATTGAATATTGAATAGTAATGAAAAATATATGAAAAGTAATAATAAATAGTAGTGAGATATCATGAGAATATCATTCTCAGTACTCAAACTAGGTACGTATTAATGTCATAATAATCTTAATTTTGTCCGGCGTCAGAAATGAAACTTTCCAAAGACAGGATCTCTTTAGCAAACAATCGCAAACATCAAATATATATATATATATATATATATATATATATGTATTCAGCTATCACATGATTTACCAGATTTTGTATTATTAATTAATATAATGACTTTTCACAAAGGCCTGTGACGGGTGACCTAGTTAGCATAACTCATAGATTCCAAAATGGAAGTCTGAAGTTCGAAACCTCCTCGATCCCCAAATCAAAAAGATTAATATAATGACCTTTACTTTCATTAGCACCGGCCGGATACACTTGAAAAAACAACTATCATAGAGTATATATTCTAGCTAGCTACCATATGCACGGGATTAGGTGATAATTAGAACATTAGTCTGTAAGCCATGTGACTTTTCCATTTATAAAGATCCAATGTATTGTATATAGTTTTGTCAAAGTTGTTGTGATTTGTACGCATCTCATTTACTTTTCAGTACTTTTGTTTTGCTTAATGAGGTTGTGTGGATGGACTCACGTAGGACAGATACGACATGATTGCATGTACTTGGAAAATGACCACATCGATAGCACCAATACTAGGGAATTATATATATGCATGCATATTATATAGTTGGCAATATTAATTGTACAGATCATACAAATCATAAAGTTTAGTTATATAACTCAAGAAGTAAGCCAACTCTGTATGGAATCATGATTAGAAAATTCTCTTCAGTATTTGGTTCTTATCATGGTATCAGAGCGATTGTACAAAAGCTTGTCAAAGATATAGTGCTCTTCAATGGTGTACGTCCTTTACGTCTAGTATGTGATATCCCATATGATATGGATAATGGTAGGTGGTGTATGGGATCCCATATTGCTTGGGAATGAGAAGTTCTTGCTCTTTTTAAAGTTCTAGTGGGCTCCAATTGTATCATTGACTAGTCTTTTTGGAGTATAGGCCATGTGGTTTGGACCTTCCATTGGGGCGTTATAAATGGTATCAGAGTCTATCCCAATCAGAAATGTGGGACTTGAGCCGCGCCACCTACAATGGACAGGCCCGACGAGGACGTCGGGAATTTAAGGGGGGTAGATTGTGATATCCCATATGATATAGATAAGGATAGGTAGTGTATGGGATCCCACATTGCTTGGGAAGGAGAAGTTCTTGCTCTTTATAAGGTTCTAGTGGGGCTCCAATTGTATCATTGACTAGTCTTTTTGAAGTATAGGCCATGTGGTTTGGACCTTTCATTGAGATGTTACATAGTACTTCTGTTGGGTCAATTGATTCTTCTCACTTTCCAGAAAAAGAATAATCCAATCCCTATTGTCTTCAAAATGACAACGATAATGGATCACTGCCAGTCAATTAATCTCTCGCATCATGTGATAATTACAATACTTGGGTGCAAATGAATGATCATGCATATTTGACATGACTAACTACTATGAATAAGACTTGCATCATGTACAATAATGCCTAATTAGTTCAACAACATATTCCTTTCTTGGATCGTCATGAATTATATGTCTAAAGGAATTGCTGCAAGTGTAATATAAATGAATTCAAATCAGGAAACTAGTGCTTGATCTTAAAGGGAATATTTTCTTAAGGCAATCATCATCATATTTCTTAAAGAAAAATGTTTAGTCGACAAAAAGATTACAAATAATTAGCTTACAAATTAACGTTACTTAAAATAACAAGATCAGCTGTTGGAGTTTAAACTACGTACCTGTAGTGAAAAACGATGATAATAAAATAAAAGTAAACAAGAAATAATCAAACAATCAATCACACGACATAAATTTATGTGGTTCGGTAACGTGCCTACGTCCACGGGTTCGACAACCGATATTTATGTGGTTGGCCACGATGCATTGGCTAAAGACCAAAGTCCCGAGCTCTGCCCAAACAATAGCCACTCGGAACACAAATCCTTTGACTTACCGACCTTCGTGCCAGGTTGCTGTCTGCGATGCATTCGCTAAGGACCAGAGCCCTCGAGCTCTGCCTTAAACAACAGCCAGTCGAAACACAAGCCCAGTCTCTTGGCTAGACTTGCCGACCTTCGCAGGGTACAAGCTCAGTCCCTTAGCTAGCCACAATGCATTCGCTAAGGTACAGAGCCCCAAGCTTTGCCCGAACAACAACCAATCGGAACACAAGTCCCTTGACTTGCCGACCTTCGTGCTAAGTTGATGCCTGCGAGGCATTGGCTCAAGGCCAGAGTCCCCTAGCTCTGCTCAAACAACAATCAGTCGGAACACAAGTCTCTAGACTTGCCGACCTTTGCAAGATACAAGCCCAATCCATTGGCTAGCCACGATGCATAATTGCTGCCAACAGGTTACCTCAGGGAACGAGCCTTCGGAGTTAACAAGCCTCCGAGCTCCACAAACTGCCTAGCACGGGTTACTTTTGGGAACTAGTTGACGGGCTCGGCAACCGCCTAAAGTGGACCCAAGGGGTCGACGGGCCCTCTGACCGCTTTACATGGGTTACTTCACACAAACTCCAACACTAACAATAAAACGAAAATAAAGGCACCGAATGAACATACACTTTCCGACAATGATAAAACATACGAATGACGCACAGCCAAACTACACATCATACGTGGTCGAGCCAGCCTCCCGCCACATCCGAGCTCCGTGCTCACACCATACGCGGTAGAGTCGGCCTCCCGCCACATCCGGACTCCGCACTAGCATCATATGCAGTTGAGCCAGCCTCCCGCCATATCCGAGCTTCGTGCTCGCATCATACGCGGTCAAGCCAGCCTCCTGCCACATCCGAGCTCGCATCATACGTGGTTGAGGGCGCCTTCCGCCTAAATTCGCCCCTAGAGACATTTATCGCTTAATACAAGAGAAATGGAGAATGGAGAACCCCTTTTTGAAATTTATTTTCTTACTAACGACCTATGTTGCATATTGTATCTTAAAAATTCTCAAGAACTTTTTGTTAGAACAAATTGCTTCTGTGAAGGGCCAAAATACCATAACCCACAGTTGGGCCCAGCTCACCAGGCCACCACTGGGACAAGAAGACAAACAAGAAAGAGACAAGGAGGGACATGAAAGCATGCAAGTGTCAGAGGGGTCAGAGAAAAAGTAGGAAGAGAAGAGAAGCTGAAAAACGCAAAGGGGTCAGGTCCCATCATTGTAAGCTGACACACGCAACAAACAGATATATAAAAAGCCCTCAGCTAGATGACGAAATGACTCTCTCTCAATCATATCTTCAACTTCTTCTTCAATCTACAACAAGTTCCAGGAAGAATTTACTCAACCAGCAAACCACTAGCAATCCTTGTACAGTAAGATAGGAGAGACTAAGTAAGATTATAAACAGATATATTATAGTGGATTCCCCTCTCCAAACGCCCATGGACATAGACAACTCACCAAATCACGTAAGTCTGTGTTTGTCTCTATCTTTATTTTCTCTGCATTTATCTATCATGGACGTACACAACGCAACCGTACAGCCACACCGGAACACTGTCAGAGGCTCCAAACAACACCGATCAAGGCTCAATCAACTCAGTGGGCCGGGAATGAATCTTTCTCTCCCTTCGACTTGTTGTGCGCTTTTTCCAACATCAATTGTAAAAATTAGTAAATACTTTGTATTGACGAATTTTAACTACATTTCAATCAATAAACTAATTAATTCATTCCATTCAATATTGCCTAATATTTTTTGCTCATCACTATTTCATTTAGGACCTTAAAACAACAAATTAATGTAATGCTTCTTCACTTCAAGATTCCAGACACACGGATTTACTTGGTTTTACACCAAGACCTACGTCCTCAAGTCTTGGAAAAGTGAAATCCAATATATTTGGGCTTTGTATAAGCTCTCAAGCCCCTCTAAGTCTTTGTTACAACACTCATAGGGAGGGAAGAAGGGAGAAGGAAAGATGAAGAAGATGAAGATGCTCTCTTATATCCAAGTCATGTAGTCCACCATTTTTGGTCATCATCTTGCCCCTTTAGAGCACTGGCTTTGTGCTAGTATACAGTTAAATGTGACGAATTTTAGGTTAAATCCGTTGGCATTGGATTAGTCATAGCAAGATTATCTTATTTTTTTAATGAATATTTCTCCAATCAAACCCACTTATCCTCCCTCCACTTCGTTTCTTTTTCACGCATTTCTCCTCTTTATTGTATAAGTTGTTATTACTTTCTATTGTCTTGCCATGTTATGGAGGTCTTTAAAGATGGGCCTTCAGGAGACTCGCTCTTCATGAACATAGAAATGTATAACTCATGGTTCACACGAGATACTTTTATGAGATATGCTGGAGAGCAGCCGGAAGCTGTACCACACTACAGGTAAATTTTTTTTTTTTCACCCAATACATTAGGTGTGCGGCGGCTGTTATACAGTAAGCTTCTATTTATATTTTCTCTACTTTTATATATATTATGTAGAAATGAATAAGTACACATGGTTGCTGCCAAGTTATAAGGGGCTTTATTGGTGATTGTGTTGTATAGGCATCGGTTTTTGTATTGATTTTTGGGCACCCCCTTCTACTGCTGGCAAAGTACTGTCATGGTGCAGTGATTGTGGCCCTTTGGTCGGTTTAAGGAGTAGTGTTGTTGGGTTGTGACTTGATTAGACCTCTACTTCATTTGGTTATATCTATGAAAATTTGTAAATAATAATCAAATAATTTATGAATAATAATAAAATAATTTACGTTATGATATTTTATTAAGTTTTGAAAAATAAAAGAATAAAAATTGAATAAAAATATTATAAAATTAAAATATTACTAAAATATAATTTTTATTTTGAGATTTACAAAAGTTGAATTATTTTTTATATTTATTTAGAAATTTGAAAAAATTATAATGATTAGGATTAAGTTCTTTTTTTTTTGTTCAAAAGGAGTTGTAAAAGAAGAAATTAGTGAGATGAGATGAAATAAAAATTGAAAATTGAATAAAATATTGTTATAATATAATTTTTGTTTTGAGATTTGAAAAAGTTAGATTTTTTATTATATTTTTTGTGGGAGTTTGGAAAAGTTATAATGATGAGATAAGATGAAATTATTTGAACTTTGTAACCAAACCAGAGATTGTTATAAATTATTGTTAATAATCAATATAATTATTATAAATTATAAACTTTCTTTCTATAATTTATCTATTTCCAAAATAGAAAAATTCTATTCATAAGCCTCACACACCACACACCACCTTTTTTGTTATTTTTTTTTTCTCTTATGAAATGTATGTTATATGGATAATGAGTAGAAGAATTTAATAATTTTAAGAAGAATTAAACCAAAAAAAAAAATTTTAAAAAATTGTGATGCATGTGTGATATATGAGGTTTATGAATAACAATACTCTTCCAAAATAGAAAAAAAATACTTACAACCGTGAATTGCGTAACCACCGCGTAATCGCTTTGAAAAAAATGAATAAAACATGGGACCCACATGAAAAAAATTAATTTTTTAATAGTGGATCTCACTCTTTTTCAAAGCGATTACGCGGCAGTTACATACTTCACGGTTGTACGTAGAATTACTCTCCAAAATAACTCATAACTTCTAAAGTAAATTATTGTTAATAATCAATATAATTATTTTGAAAATATTTCTGTTTGGCTATGTGCATTCTTCTCTGTAGTCAATATTAGCTGGCTGCCATATTTTCTTTGTCAGGTGCTACATATTCCAAATCTTTGAGCTGAACACTTTTTCCTATCATGTATTTTTCTTTGGCATGGAAACACTATAGGCCGTATACACTTCCACGTATATTAACGACTCTGGATGGTTTAGCTTAAAGGGGAAAATAAATAAATAAATTTCACTTGAATGTTTTTTAAGCATTGCCATTATCATTCTCATTCAATCTCATCTCATTATTATAATTTTTACAATTTTTATATAAAATATAATAAACAATTCAACTTTTTCAAATCTCAAAAGAATAATAATATTAAAAAAATAATATTTTATTCAATTTTCAACTTTTATCTCAACTATGTAAACTCATTATCCAAACCTAACCTAAGTTTTTGTTGCATTTATTTAGGGCAAAGTCAAAGTATTGGACCTGTCCATGGGTGTGAATTTTAAAAAAATTTGTGGGTCTAACTCATCTCATAAAACTGGTTTAATAAGAGAGAATTGCTCATTCCTTATAAACATGTCTAAAACCTTATGATCTACAGGTAATATGAGATTATTCCTCAACAAACCTGTCCTACCGAGCCACTAACATGAATTTAGAAGCCTAACAAACAATTTGTGGGTATGAAGTTATGAAGAATGAACTGGCCAGTTTGTGAGTTTGTCCATTTTTTGCAGTGCCACTGCCATGGTATTATTGTTTGTGGGTTATATTTTATTCTGATGTCAAAAGAAACCAACAAAAGGAATAGATTCTCAGCTTTTCTAGTTTTATGTCATCGCTGAAGAACCCTATTGCAAGCATAGATTCTCTTGACATTATGTTAATTATACCTTCTGCTTTCTACAAGTTCTTTTGAGATTTTGTTTCGATTCGTCTCTAAAATATAGTGTTAAAATTCGAACTCAAAACTTTTGCTATGAATTTATAATAGCATGTGAAGTTAACATTTGTTCCAAACACATATATTTGGTGAAAATTATAAATTTAATTATTTAAATTATATTCATAATAATTACTTAATGGTGTAAGTAGATGGTGCTCCTTTATTAAAATAAGACTATTTTATTGTCAAGTAGATTTAAATAATTGAATATGGGTTTGAAATTTTGAATGAAATACCTAAAATTCAAAAAACACGTTAGAAAAAAAAAAAAAGGAAAAAGTAAACCAAAAGTTGTCTTAAGCCATCGCAGGGTTATAAATAGTAAAATTAGGTTTGCAGTGAGTTAAAATAAAAGTTAAAAATTAAATAAAATATTATTTTTTAATATTATTATTATTTTAAAATTTAAAAAAATAAATTATTTATTATATTTTATGTAAAAATTTATAAAAATTATAAGAAAAATTCTAAACATAAACTTCACACTTTATATATTACTATAAAAAAATAAAATTATATATTTTTAAATAATATGTAAGAGTGCGAGGTTTCAGCACAATCTAAATTATAATAACGAGAGATTAGATGAGATAATAAATCCAAAATGAGCCTAAAGGGAATGTATCGAGTAAACAAGAAAAAAAGGTAAAAAAAAACCCTAAGTCCCTTGCTTGCCGCCACCCCCTGCTCCCATCCCAGCGTCCACCACCGTCGCAGCGTCGCCCTTGCAAGACCCAGACGCTACTGCCACCGTCATTTAACAATAGGACCACCGTAGACCGGACCATTGTCCACATCCACGACTCCACAAGGTAAATTCTTGCTCTGCAGTTCTACTTTTGCGACTCTGCAGCTCTGGAAGACTACCGTCAAGAGCTTAGGCCACTATTCATCCAAACACGATAAGGTATGGAACGGTGGTACTCTTGTTGATTGCGTCCCAAACAGCCGTTAGAGAAGATTTGGATATAAGCGCGCTCTCTCTTATCTCTGGACTCCTGATTAGCTGTTGAAAATGGAGATTAAGGTTTTGTCGTTCCCAGCTGATAGCCCTCCACTATCGGTAATAGTGGCCGCCAAGCTTTCCGGCTTTTCTCTTCCAACGGACACGTCCCTTCCTCCTGACTCTGCTCCCACCCTTCTCTTCTCAGATGGGTATTATTCGATTATCTTTATTATGTCAACATGAGCGTTGAATTCAGATATTGGCTTTTAAGTCTCCATTTTTTGTCTTTATTATCTTATGTTAAATTCCCGATTCTTAGAATTGTTATCATGTTGGGAGACCCATGTGGAAGTTCTTTTCTTTTATGTATGTGGCCCTTTTTTGGATCCCGTCAATCACTTATGAAGCTAAAACCAAAAAACTGCCCTTTCGCGATGTTTTCATTTTGCTGTATGATATGGTAGCATTTTGTTTTAATTGGTACGACTGATCCGGTACACTGAAACTCAACCTGTATCCATTCTAGGACGACATTGCATGGAACATATGTGCTTCTTCGTTATATTGGTCGGGTTGCCGCCCTTCCCAATTTCTATGGGCAGAACGCATATGAATCTGGCCAGGTGATTTATTTGATTTTTGCAATTAAAGAATGTTACTGATGTCGTTCCACATTTTGTTTCGGGCTGTTTGGTTAATGCTTGGTTTGCATGGTTTTGTTTTTCCTTTCACGTCTCAGATTGATCAATGGCTTGAATATGCTCCCGTCTTTTCATTGGGTTCTGCATTTGAGAATGCATGCAAATATGTGGATGAGTTTTTGCAGAGTCATACCGTTTTGGTCGGTAACTATTTGTCAATTGCAGACATAGCAATTTGGTCAGGTCTTGCAGGTAGAAGCTTCTGAGGATACCTATTTATATCTTCTTATGTTGTTTTATGCTTTGTGCATTGGTCAATCAAATATGTATGTTCCCCATATTTTATAAGTGAATCTGATTATCCTTGAATTCCTTTCTAAGGACAGCCCTAACAAAAATTTTCCCCCGCATCCCACTAGAAGGACCACCTTATTGCTTATATGGGAGTAATTTTTAGGATGACCCTGTTTTGGCAAAATTGCATTGTTGGATTTTTTTATCCATCGCACTCTTTTATACTCTTAAGTAGTTCCTGATATACATGCGCGCATGCGCACACACACATACATAGAGAGAGTCATTTATCAAGGTACTATATTTTACACACAATGCATTTTGTGCAAACTAACCAACTGTAGAGGCATCTGTGCTTCTTTTCAAGTGTTACCTGCATAAATGTTGACATCCCTTTCGGAAAATGTTGGACACTAGCATATGTTGATTGGTAATGAAAATTACAAAATCCAGTAGAAAATGAAACTATATAGTATGTGAATAAACCAAGTGTTGACAAAGAATGGCCCGCTGCAAGTTGTCTAGGTAGCCAAGTATCCACTGTACTATACTATAAGCTAGTCATAGATCTATATGTAGTGTGTATTTTTTTTAAAGAAGCCAGACCCCAAAAATGGAAGATGATAACTTTCAGAACTTCTTTTAGATTTTCTTTTCTTATTAGAAAGATGTAGGTTTTTTCTTTGTATACGTCCCATGTACTTGGGCTTTGCTTATTCTTGGGAAGAAAGCTTCTTATTACTTATCAAAAAAAGCCAGACCCCAAATTTTATTAATAACCCTTACTTATAGTGGAGGAATACCTTCTACAAGATGAAGAGTTTTGGGGGTTACAAAAATCTTGTAAAAGCCTAAAAAAAGCTATATTAACTACAAGAAGAAAAAGGAAGCTAAGAGTATTAGAACTATATAACCTGTGGTATAACAAGAAGTAAACAAAATATAAAGGTCTACCTCTGTCTAAATGTTGGTAGGCCAATTCGATCCACTGCTAAAATTCCAACCAAGTGTTCAGGAAGCTGTGAAGAATTAGAAATGGTAGCATCATGACCAGCTGCCCCTAAATTAGCTAAACCATCAGACAAGGAGTTGCCCTCCTTGGATACACTACAAACCAAAGTATATGTAGTCTATGAATAGTGTGTCAAAGTAACTCTGGCCATTAAGGGCATGTTTATACCAAAATGATGATTTTTCAGTCAAAGATGTTTTCATTCTTGAACATACAACATCTGTAGTGTAAAACTCCAATCTTTTCAAAGACACCATCTTTCAAATAATAATTTTTTAACAAAATTAAGAAATTAAAAAAATGACAACAGGCTACAGCCACCACCACAAGGTGGACCAGATTGGGCATCCTGTGGTGGCTCCTTTGGCCACCATGGCTGGCGCGATTTGGCCATCGTGGTGACTAAAGTTTTTTGGCCACTTTTCTTGGCCATCTCATGGTCCAGAGTCTTTGGACACCATTGGCAGCTTGGGGTGGCTTTTTTATAAAAATAATTTATTCTATAATCAAAATGTCCTCTAGAGATTTTTACATTCAAGTATATTTTCAATGGGTCCCGCCACTTTTTTAAGATGCTATCAAAACAACCTCTATAAAAGTTTTCTGGAGTCTAATAATTTTATGAATCTATTGGTTACAAAACTCAAAATGCATGAGTTAAGACTTGAGAAAACAAAAAAAAAAAAAAAATTAAAAGCCTACTACATTTGAATGAGAATTACTAGCAGAGGAGAAAAGCATGAGTTGAGAAAACTAAAAAGGCATGGCTATATAAAACTAAGGGGAGGTTTGGAGGTTTGGATGGTGAGTTGAGTTGAGTTGAGATGAGATGAGGTGAAAGTTGAATAAAATATTGTTAGAATATTATTTTTTAATATTATTTTTGTTTTGAGATTTGAAAAAGTTGAATTGTGTATTATATTTTGTTTAAAAGTTTGAGAAAGTTGTAATGATTGGATGAGATGAGTTGAGAGTGTTTTTTAATCCAAACAAGCCCTAAGAGACAACTAAATCTAAGTAAAAATTAATAATGAATTGAGAGAAGTATGACTTGAAAAAACTAAAAAGACATGCCTAAAGAAACCTAAACTGATGGAAAGTAGTGGAATATATAATTAAGGGAGTGAAGTGTAGGGTCGTAGTTTGAACTCTGGACTTCTACTCTAATACCATGTTAATTCTCCACTTGTTTTAAAACTTAAGCTGATGGAAAGAGGTAAATTTAATTATCTTAATTATATTCTAACACTCATTTGGATATGTTATTTTTCATTTAGGTATTACAACATTTTTTTTTTTTGTTTAGCAACTTTAATTTAATTGCATAGATTTTATTTTCATTTAGTAACATAATGTTATTCATATTTATTATGCGAGATTGGGTTGTTATGCAGGGTCTGGGTTTTTTTGGTCCTAGTTTATTCTTATTAGACTTTTACTCTTAACTAGATCTTAGTTTTTCCAAATTAGCTAATAGGAACAAACCTTTGGCATTGAGTGCATTCTACAGACCTTTTGTATTGTATGCTTTTCAGGAACTGGGCAGAGATGGGAAAGTTTGAGGAAGTCAAAGAAGTACCAAAATCTTGTGCGGTGGTTCAATTCTATATTCTTGGAATATAGTGATGCCTTGAATGAAGTCACAGCAATATATATTGGCAAAAAAAAGCTGGTTGCAGCCAAATCGAAAGAGCAACAGGGTGAGAATAACCAATCAAAAAACTCCTTTGAAGTAGATCTTCCAGATGCTGAGTTTGGGAAGGTGCGACTGCGATTCGCACCCGAACCTAGTGGTTATCTTCACATTGGGCACTCCAAAGCGGCTCTGTTGAACCGGTATTTTGCTCAGCGGTACCAAGGTCAACTTATCGTACGCTTTGATGACACAAATCCTGCCAAAGAGAGCAATGAATTTGTGGAAAATATTTTGAAGGATATTCAGACTTTAGGTATTGAGCATGATGCTGTTACATATACCTCAGATTACTTCCCCCAATTGATGGAGATGGCTGAGAATTTGATTCGCCAGGGTAAAGCATATGTTGATGATACACCACGTGAGCAATTGCAGAAAGAAAGAATGGATGGCATTGAATCAAAATGTAGAAACAACAGCTTGGGGGAGAATATGAAATTATGGAAGGAAATGATTGCTGGATCTGAAAGGGGTTTACAGTGCTGTCTCCGTGGGAAGCTGGATATGCAAGACCCAAACAAATCACTTCGTGATCCAGTCTATTACCGTTGCAATCCAGTTCCCCACCATAGGATTGGTTCCAATTATAAGATATACCCAACCTACGATTTTGCATGTCCGTTTGTTGATGCAATAGAAGGTATAACACATGCATTAAGATCTAGTGAGTACCATGATCGTAATGCTCAGTATCAACGAATTCAAGAGGATATGGGAGTAAGAAAGGTTCACATTTATGAATTCAGCCGGCTGAATATGGTGTATACGCTTCTCAGTAAGCGTAAGCTTTTGTGGTTTGTTGAAAATGGAAAGGTTGATGGATGGGATGATGCTCGTTTTCCTACTGTTCAGGGAATTGTTCGTAGGGGTTTAAAAGTTGAAGCATTGATACAATTTATTCTTGAACAGGTAATTTCAAGCATTTATCTGATCCACGCTTCTTATAACTGTTATTGGTTCTGCGCTGTGGAACTGTTTGTTCATATATTGTACAAGATAATCATTCTTGGATTGTCATCTTCATGGAAATGTTCTTGATTATCTCTGTTTTATTATGCTTCAGGGAGCATCAAAAAATCTCAATCTGATGGAATGGGATAAACTCTGGACCATTAATAAGAAGATCATCGATCCTGTGTGCCCCAGACATACTGCTGTCATTGAAGAACGGCGTGTTCTCTTGATCCTGTTAGATGGCCCTGAGGAACCATTTGCTCGCATCATACCTAGGCATAAGAAATATGAAGGTGCTGGGGAGAAGTGTACAACATACTCGAAGAGGATATTGATCGACCATGCTGATGCTGAATCCATCTCAGTAGATGAGGAGATAACATTAATGGATTGGGGAAATGCCATAGTGAAGGGAATAGAGAAGGACCAAGATGGAAACATCACCCAGTTGACAGGAGTTTTGCATCTGGAAGGATCTGTAAAGACCACGAAGTTGAAGCTTACTTGGCTACCTGAAACAAGTGAACTAGTTAACCTCACACTGGTGGAGTTCGACTATTTAATTACAAAGAAGAAGGTACGTGCTGGTCAACTGATAAAGTATGCTTTTTTCCATCAGATATGTACATTTGTGCTAAGTTGTCTAGCGTCAATTTTTTAATATGCTGTTTGGACAAAGATGCCAGTCTGTCATATTTGTGGCCCATGGTTTTCAGGATGTTTTCATTGAACCTTTATTTTTTTTGTTTGAAAAGGGGACGGAATCTCAATTTTTATTAAAAAAACCCTCACTTATGAGCATGTGCATCTGGCAAAAATTAGAGGCGTGTTCACTATAATTAATTCATATAAAACATTGGTCACCGTAAAGGTTGTCTTAGTTGCAATGTTTACTCCTATGGGTTTATCTGATGAGAGGTCATGAGATCCAGTCCCTACGGACTCAATGCCAAGGGAATAAACTCATGCTTATTATCCCCAGCCACCAGCTTCTAACCGTACTGAAGTTGGTAGGACTAGGATCAACTTATGGCTCAGTCTCTTTATCTCCGACCCCATGTAGAGGGCTTGTTACGGGCCTGTTTAGGCTTCTCCTGACAGATTTTCAATGAATAAAGCTTATACAGTTGCAAATCTCGGTTTCCACTCTTGCCCTTCATAACCCTTTTTACCCAAAAGAAAAAAAGGTGAAAAACATTGGCTGTGTAACATGTCTTGAGCAAAAGTGCATTTTAAATCATGAACCATTGAACCATTGGACTGGCTTTGTGTGGTATCTAAAGAAATGCTAAATGTTTGACTTGGTTAACATGTGAAAAAGGAGTAATTGTTAGCTAGTCCTAGAGTACGGACATGCCATACTCTCATCCTATCATAGGATGCTATGTCAAACTGAGTGTTATATATACAATTTTAATTATATGGCAAGTTGTGATAGGGTTGGAGTTCATGCATATTCTGAGAGTATCTAGTAATAATTTTCCATAAAAAAGTTTCCACTGGTTTCCATATGGGAAAGTACGATACACGTAAGTTTGTAACTTATGATTGCAGCTTGAAGAAGGAGAGGATTTCCTTGATGTGGTCAACCCATGCACTAAAAGGGAAACTGCAGCTTTAGGAGATTCCAACCTGCGGAATTTGCATCGGGGAGAGGTATTGCAGCTGGAGCGGAAAGGATATTTCAGATGTGATGTTCCCTTTATTAGGCCTTCAAAGCCTATAGTTTTGTTTGCGATTCCAGATGGCAGGCAGCAAACTGGTTTGAAGTAAACCACATAAATCTGAATTATTCAGTTTTCTGGGATTTATCAACATTAACATCACTGTTTAACGTAATTTTATTCGATGAGAATTGGTGGTGTTCTCTCTATATTTGACATTTTTATGGGAGTACTCTTGCATCTTTTATCTCAGCATGGTTGAAACTGAAGAACTTTATGTCTTGAATCTTTGCAAATAAAGCATGTTCTCGTCTTTAATCATTTATTGTATCTATCTGTGAACTAATCTCTGTCACAGACCATAAATGGCATCAGACAACTCTGGACTGCATGCGGCTCATGTTATTGTAGTGTTTGGAATAAAAGAAACATCTACAAAAGCAGATGAAGATTGATAGTTCTTTTTATCAATCCAATTGATTTGAGCCGTAAAGTGAGGAATCGATTATGCAAAATGAACAGTTAGCCAGCAATCGAAATGTCTGTCGATTCCAAAATTAAAAGAAATTAAGAAGACCGCGTCCCACAATACATTATGAATCACGAAGAAGGAATAAATCCCAACAATTATTTTAAGGTACAACAATATGAAAGAAAGCTAGCCCATGTATGGTTCAATATTCCTCTACTTCTTGGGAGCAAGCCTAGACTTTATTTTGTCAACCTCCTTAGTACCCACCTGGAATGCCTTAGTCAAGACATTGTCAGGCACCGGAGGTGTGGCTGCAAACAAGGTGGTAGCAATGGACTGTGTGCCTGGCAATTGGCTGTTAAACGCAGCTATCACAGCTGCAGGCACCTTCCCATTGTTCTTCTGAAAATGCACCAAACCCTTTGGGAACGTAAAAACCTCACCCTTTTTGATGGACTTGGATATGAGCACATTTGCTGTGGTTATGAATCCCACATCCAGTTCACCGTCGAGCACAAAAACTATTTCGGTGGCCCGGGGGTGCGTGTGAGGTGGGTTAAGGCCGCCGGGGGCGTAGTCAATGCGGGAGAGCGAGACACCGAGGGTGTTAAGGCCTGGGATTTTCTGAACATTGGCTGCAGTGACCAGAGAGCCAAAAGTGTTGTTGGTGAGGCCTGGTTTGGCCAAGCCCTCAAAGAAGAAGTCTGCTGCAGATATGTTTGCAATGTCCTTGCACGTGAACCCATTGACTTTCACACCTGTTCGTATATCACAGCTCATATTCATCATGAATTCAGTTTCGTTTCTACCAATATTTCCAAGTTTCATTTCTAACTAACTTAGCCTTTAAGTACTGTCTCACATTCTCAGTACTAATAATGTTTTACTTCGAAATGACGTAAGTAATCATAGATGCCAAGAATATATATGCATGGTTGGCCCAAGTTGGTGGCATAGGAACTTATATTAGCACCGAAGTTAAAAATAAATTTAAAAATAAAAGAAGGGAAAAGAAAGGAGCTAGGAATAAGCCTCTTGATCATAAACTAGTACTGGTTTTGAGCTGCTCTTGATCAGAAGATGGATGGAAATAGACTCGGAATACCAGAAAATTCAAAGGAAGAAGAAGAAATAAGAAAATGATAGCACATTTATAAAGGGAAGAAGAAAAATGAAAAGGAAGTATTAGGCAAGGAATAGTACCAGAAGCGAGATCGGCAACACAAACATCTTGAAGCATGTCAGGATCTGCGGCGGCAGCGTTGAAGAATACAGCAAAAGTAACAAACAACAGTGCGACAATGGCCACCATGGTTGCCCGAGATTATTAATGTAAAATGGTAAAGATCAAAAGAAAAGACCAGCAATCAAATAGGCGAAAGGGTGTGTGGAAAAGATGGTAGATGGGAAGGAAGATGTGTTTTAGGAATTACTCTTTGATCGGTTAAGAAAGAGATTGGGGGGGTGGTGGGTATTAATAATGAGAGAGGGAGAGAGGGAGAGGTTCGAAGTTTTTTATGAACATTGAATAAACTAAATTGAGAGGAAAGTTTAATAAAATGTGAGCCCAATTTTTAAAAAAATATGTTTAAATAATGAGAAGTTGTATGCAACATTCTCATTTTATATACATTTTTTTAATTATTATTTTTAGATCCTTATTTAATTTTAATGGATAATGTCATCTCATTACAGTAGGCAGATAAAAGTGAGATGAGAGTGTGGTGTGTAGAAATTTTTGTAAAGAATTATTCTATTATCAAGTCAGTGTGTAGAGCATATAATTAATCTACATCATTTAAATGGTAAGATTCATACCATAATTAATCTCACATGATTGGCTTAATAATAGAATCTTTAAATAAATAAAATATGTTAAACATGAAAAATAGTATACGTTTGAGAAGAGATTGAAAAAAAAAAACTTTTATTGGAGACAAAAAAAAATTCTAAAACACTCTCATAGTCATGACTCATGTCTCTCATCCAAGGATGCTTGACAGAGCGATGCTGCGAATGCAAAGCACGAAACATGCCTTCGTAGATCCAAAGAAAAGTCAATCGCAAGGCACAAGGCCCACATCTTGCGTCTCTTCCGGTGCCCATCCATCGAATCTGACACTCATGGGCCCTTTTATGTTATATTTATATTTCATATTTAAGAAGTTTTCATTAAATAATAAAAAAAGAGAAAAGATACTTACAACCGTGAATTACATAACCGCCGCGTAATCGTTTTGAAAAAAATGAATAAAACATGGGATCCACATGAAAAAAATTAATTTTTTAATAGTGGACCCCACTCTTTTTCAAAGCGATTACCCGACGGTTACGCACTTCACGGTTGTATGTAGAATTACTCATAAAAAAAAATAATAGAAATGACTTATTAAAAATCATAATCCTTCTAAAAAGTCCAACATTATAAGGAATTTAATTACTACAAGTTTTGTAACCAACTGAGATTGGTAGCCTTTATTTAATTGTCTCACTCTTCCAATTGCCACCACAATGTCATGAGTCCTATCTTAAGAATAAGAACCAATTATTAGAAGAATCCAAAAAACTGTTGGACATGTGACTTGATGATGCATTGTTTATTTATTTTGATAAAAGTGTAAGGTGAAGAATATTAGGGTTGGTATTTTTGGATTAATCCGGGTGGATAACTTTTTACAATCTGGATTCGGATCCGATTATGGCCGGATATCCAGATCCGGTTGCATATCCCTAGTATTTTGTACATTTTTTAACATTTTACAATTCATTCTTTAAGACGAATTTGAGCTATGCGCTAATCCTAACTCCATCAAGAGCGTGACGGTGCTAAACAAGTGGATACGTACAAATAATGGACATTAGTATCATTTCATTTACATCATATCTATGGAGACTCGAACTGATCATAACATGTCAACCTTTTAGCATAGAACTTAAAAGTTTTTATTGATGGACGCATTATTGATTTTGATCGCTTCTAAAATGACTCAATTTTTCATTTTAGTATCAATTAAATTGTGAAGTCAATCTAATTCAAAGATAAGGTTATGTTTGAGTAGTAAGGTGATCTCAAATAATCTGTGAAAAAATAATGATAAAATATTGAATAATAGTAAAAGGTAAATAAAAAGTAATGGTAAAATATTGAATAGTAGTAGAGTAAAGAAAATGTTTTGGCCAACTCAACTAAAATTATATTCGATATTGTCATCCATGATTAGTTACATGAATAAGTTCTAATTACACTCTTTATGTAATTTTCATGCGGTGATCGCATGCTTGTGTGACAGATTGAAAAAGATTAGCTCAAGATATTCTCAGCAAATTCTTTATCCGTTTGACGAGGAAACACTAGAGCTTATTCCAAGCTTTCATAATCAAAAAAATGGCATATTCAACTCCACCAAATATAATTTGTATTCAATTTGACATAATTGATGACGAAAAAGAGGCAATTAATTACTTGAAGTGGTTGACCACGATGTTTTACTTATAATATTGAAAGAAAGGTTCGATAAGAACATGTCATGCATATTGCTTTGAATAAAAGGACTCGAAGAAATTTTTAAAATTTTTTGTTAATGTTTCTCTATAAACTTATGTGGTTAGATAGCCGGTTTGAATTGAGAGGTGATCCAACTCATCTCATTACTATTCACTACTATTCATAAATTTTAACTCATGACAAATTTTACTGTTATTCACAAACAATCTCAACTCATCTAATCTCGTCTCTCAATCCAAATGGGTTAACTTTTAGTGTCCATATGTTGTACTTCTTATTAATAATTGTTCTTGAAAATCTCAATTTTTGGTTTCAAATTTGCGAATATATAATATTTGTATATTGCATTGCAGGCCCGTTTGGTTACAAATGTGAGATGAAATCATCTCATCTCATATAATTTCAATGAATAATCTCGCTGTTATTAACAAATCATCTCAACCCATTTCACCTCATTTCACTATCCAAATGAGAATTTCTCCAACAATGCTTTATATTTGCATATTAGAGTACATACTTTTCTGTCATCCTCTTATAGTTCGTGTACTTTCCTTTCTTCTCCCGGACATGCGCATCACTCGTGGTCATTAGACGACAAATTTCCCACTCTTTTATTACTGCAAGAAAATATCTATATGCAAGTTTGTTTATTATATATTATTGATGTAGAAACCTTACACATATTAAACACCAATATGTAGCATACAACACTATTCCGGCCACCGCCCTCAATGAGGGGTTGGCTAAGATCTACCCCCTTAGAAGGGTTTTGCAATTGACCACTGGGCCGGCCACCTCCCTTCTCCTCATTTTTTTAGATTTCTCTTTTTTTAAGAACTCACAAATTAGTTTATGAGAAAAGGTCACTTATCAACAAAAACTTAAATGAGGCATTTATAAAGAAAGAATATTAGGAGATTACAAACTTTGTTTTATGCAAGTTAAGCACAGCAAATTGAGCAAAAATTTTAATATATAAATTGGAAATGATAAAAAAAATGATGGGTTTAAATTATATTAAACAAAACAAAAAAAAAAAAGTATAGAGATTGATAACACTAATCTCATTACTTTGTAATTTTCATGTTCTTGTGTGACAAATTCTTTCTTGTTTAAATGATCTGTTTGGAGGAAACTCTAGATGCCCATGATAGATTGAGATAGATTAGCTCAAGATATTCTCAGAATGATCTGACTAATCGATGAATTTTCTTTAGGGGTCTTGAGATAATTTCATATAAATCTAAAATAAGAATTATATATGTTTCTAACAATTGACTGCAAATAAAAATTTAAATCACCAGATTCCTTTACAAAAGCATGCCTTGTGTTGTACCATATATATATATATATATATATATATATATATAGATATTTGCAACCGTAAATTATACAACTGCCGCATAATTGCTTTGAAAAAGTTAATAAAACATGGGACCCACATGAAAAAAAAAATATTTTTTTAATAGTAGACCCCACTCTTTTTTAAAGCGATTACGCGACGGTTGCACACTTCACGGTTATATGTATAATTACTCATATATATATATATATATATATATATTTATGCAAAACAATTATAATATAATTGAAAGTTCATATAAAAATGTATACACCACCACATGACTTCACCCCTTATTCCCAAATCTCTATTTCGGCCGGTGATTGTGGTGCATGTGCCTTCCTATTCGGCAGTAGCTCGAAGTCGACGATCGATTCACGTCTTCTTAATATATAAGAAGCAGTTTTAATTTCTATTCTATCTGTCGTCGGATGCGAATATTTGTCCTTACTTTCTTTTCTACAGATATTTGTAATTATTATCATTTTCTTAAGGCTCCGTTTGGATTGTTGAGACGGGCTCTCAATCCATCTCATCTTATCTCATCTCATGATCTCATCTCATGATTACAACTTTCACAAATTCACTCACAAAATATAATAAACAATTCAATTTTTTCAAATTTTAAAATAATAATAATATTAAAAAATAATATTATTCTAACAATATTTTATTCAACTTTTAACTTTTATCTCAAGTCATCTTATCTCAACTCATTATCCAAGCCTAACCAGTCTTGTTATGTATGGAGCTTAATTTCTAGGCCTTCATCCTACTAACGTCTCTCGAAGTAAAGAAAACTGCTACTCATTATTTTTCTATCATCTTTCAGTCATTTGATTTCACATTACAATATAATAATAAAAACAATAATTAAAAATATAATGATTAGTATTACTAAAAGAGCATTGCTTTGCAATGGCGCCGGGCCTAGATGCGTTATCCCTAGCTAGGGTACACCTGTGACTAGGAAAACTTAATATGCAACGTTATTCACTTTTTTTTAATAAAGGAATAAAATGATATTAGAAGAAAACTCACCCATACACTATGTCAAAAGTCGTGGTTCTATCGCGTCCAGGTTTTGAATCTCTCATGCTCAAGTAGCTAGGACCATGAAAATCTTCTTATGCCGCAGTTGCTATTTTCGTCTCTCACCATTATCCAAAGTTTAGCCGTGCGTAGGTTAGATTTTATGCTACCGTTGTGATTATTTTATCTCTTTTCTACAGTCACTCTCTTTTCTGGGAAGTTGCTGCCGCTGACATGAAGAAGCAAATGCCATGAAGAAGTTGCTGCCACCATAAAGAAGCCAATTTTGCCATGAAGAATTTGTTGCCTCCATAAACACGGTGATTTTGTCGTGAAGAAGGTGCTTAAGCTGGAATTTCATTTGAGTTAAGCTCAAAAATAAATAAAACGATGTCTTTGAGCTGTCACAACCTACTTTTGCTTGTTTTGTGTGATAGTTTTGTTGAGAGTTTTGTGTGGTGTTCTAACAACGGTAGATCAAACAAGAACTTGTGGGGTTTTCTTGAGTTAAACTAGGAAATCTAAGGATCTATGATTTCTGATCTTGTGGGGTCATTGGATGCAAGAAAATTTCAGAAAACAAGTTCCCATGGCTTGGTTGGATTGTAATCGGTTACACCCTTGTTTTCTCAAAACTGTAGCCTTCCATTGCTAGTTTCTTTCAACTAGGTCAGTTTCTTAGTTCTAATGGATGAAGAAATAATCCCTCCATTGAGTAAGAAAGAGAAGAGGGTGAGGGATTCTTGTCTTGAAGATGAAAGAGGTGGAAGAGGAAGGGATGAGTTGGTGTTTGCTGAGATGAACCACTTGGCTTCATCAATGATCTACTCAAACTTCCTTCAATTCCATGGGGTCAAACTGAAGTGTAGGTGTCATGGAATGGAAGAACAGTACCATGGTTGCCTCATCCATGCATGGGGATCACGAAGGTAGTGTAAGAATAGTGAGTGGTTTGGAAGGAAGTTCATCATTTTGATTCGGCTAGGGGGCTAGGCTATAGTTCCTTCTTTGGTTAGGTCTTAGGGATTTTTCCAATGATTCCTTTTTTCAAATTTGGTTCCTTCATCAATGCTCTCTGTTATATTTGTGAGACTTCAAAAAATCTTTCCAACTTTTGATTCAAATTGTTGGTTCTAACTTAGGGGTACCCGATTGTACCATTTTGACCTTATGTGGGGTGCAAGTTGTTTGACATGATTATAGGAGGTTTGACATGAGTTGGCTTCTCTCATACATCCAATGCAACGTGTCTAGAGTCTATTTTGAGAAGATGAGGTGTTGGTGACAAGTACAAGGAAGACAAATTATGATTTGCTGCTAAGGGTGTCAGTTTGGCCGTATAGAGTCTTTTGGTGTCTTTTGGTCTTTGTTTCTTCAATTCTTGACTAATGACTTCATGGGGCCAGAGGAAATTTGAACATTTGAAAGCTTCTTTCTATTTGCTTCGGGAGAAAGATTATAGCTTGGGGAAGCGTCCTCATTTATCTATTGGTTGTCGTGTTGGTCCAAATGAGCCTTGTAGTGGGCATGTCACATGGGCGTGTCCTTCATGTGTATCACCCTAGTGTCTTTTACATATTTCAAGTTCCTATCAATTCAGATGGTAGGGCTAAGTTTGTGGCACATATTTCTAATAAATTTGGACAAAGAACATAGAGGTAGGAATTTGGAAGCATTCGGATGTGTGGGTCATAGTGTTTTCAGCATGGCTTGTTTCATGTGACTATGGTTTGGTCAAATTAATAACATCTTACTTAACTAATTATATAGTCCAATTGTAATAAATCTATTATCAAAAAAAAAAAATTGTAATAAATCTAAATTAAATTTTTTGAAAAAGTTTCCTTAAAGGTCTTAATGGCCAATTGCCTCCTAGTATACTTGACTTTTAGTCTTGTCTTACAAATTTTTAGATTTTTTGTCTCTTAAAATTTTGGAAGAGTAATATTTGGTAACAAAGTAGTCTCATGGGCGCCTTCTAGGAAATTTCCTAAGGTGAGAGGTGTGAAAGCAAGTTTCCTAAAGTTGGCCTCCAAATTGGGCAACGTGGCCCCTAAGTTTAGTGTATTGGGCTTGAGTTTAAGTTTAGCTTTGGTTTCGGCTTTGTCTTATTGAGCTTCAGCCCACTTGATTGGACCTAACTTTAGGTAGGGGTGTAAACTCAAACCGGAAAACCGGTCCGGTCCGTAACCGGTTTTTAAAATCTAAAATCTAAAAACCGGCCGGTTCCGGTCCAGTTCCGGTTCCGGGATTTTTTGGACCGGACCGGACCGGTTGATTAAAAAAAATAAAAAATAATATTTTTATATATAAGTTTTATACAAAATATTTTATATATATATTAAATATTAATATATATATATATATAAGTTTTATATATAATGTATAAGTATAAATTTTTATGTGAAATTTATATATATAATATATATAATTATATATATTCATATATGAAATAATTTCTTATTATAATTTATAAATTATTACATAAAATGTTAATACTAAATCACTAAAATTTTATAATTAATACTAATATATAACTTATAACTATATCAATAGTCTAATATTAATACTATTATATAGCCTAATATATTAATAAAAGTATAAAACAATTTTTTTTAAATCTGTTTTTTTTTTATAAACAAATTTTTAATGACAAATTGTAAAACTAACATTTTAAAAAAACCGAAAAACCGAACCGGACCGGACCGGACCGGAAACCAGTAAAACCGGAAGTACCGGTTTAGGAGGATAACCGATGCGTAATCGGTTTTGAAAAATACAAAACCGGTACATACCGGTTCGGTCCTAGATTTTATCCCGAACCGGACCGGTTACACCCCTAACTTTAGACCTCAATTGGGCCTAGGTCCTTTCAGTTTGGGCCTAGTTTGTGGGCTTCTATTTGGGCCTCGGGTCCATTAAGATCTAAATTCCTTATTTGGGCTTTTGGCCCATTCGGCTTTGGGCCTAACCTTGGCCTTTTTGTCTTAGGCCTATTTTAAACTTCATCCTTAATAGTTGGGTCCTTTATTTCTTTATGTTCCTAGCTCATTTTCCCTAACTAAATTCCTAAAGGTGGTTTGAGTTTTATCTTTTAAGTCCTTAAAGATAGTCATTCCCATAACAAGATCCATTATCCATAGGGCCTTTTGGTAGACTTTAGTGGGGGTGTTACATGCATTGCGGTGGTAACTTGTTTGATAGTCATTTGGCTATTATTAAGCCTATTGAAGCCATTAAACTCTATATATACTGATTCATTGGTATTTGTTTTTTAATTATATCAGTAGTCAAAGTTTGACAACATCCACCCTTGAAGTCAGATAATTAAAACTCACACCATACCAAAACTGATTACGTTGATCATGTTACATGATTCGAAAAAAAGTACTTAAATAATACCAACAAATAATAGTGTAATCAATTGGTAATATATCTTCCTTTCTCTTTTGGAGTTCATTCTCCTTCCTTCTCATCTCGTTCTTTCTTTTCAACAGTTCACGCTCTTTCAACAATCCATTCTCTTTTCAGCTGCTCCTTCCCGAATCCCATCCTCTTACTGAGAAGAAACACTAATCTGAAAGATGGAGGATCAGGAAGGAAACCAAGTCGTAATTCCAAGGGTGAAACTGGGCAATCAAGGCTTTGAGGTAACTCTTATGAATTTCATTCTTTCAATAAACATTTCAATCTTTACAAGAAACTTCCCACTAGCTTGTATTTTCTTTGCAAATGCTTATTTTTGTCTTCCCGACCAATTTCGCTGCAACTAATTATAATCCTAATTTCGCTGCAACTAATCCTAACTAGTTAGACGCTGACGAGTGCACCATATACGCTCCACACCACCGAGGCGACAAGACATTGACTTGTATTCTTTACAGTTCTAGGTCCAATTCAGAATAAGTTTCTAGAGAGACGTTAAAATAATCCGTTCATGGGATGTGGCTGCAATCAGGATGTCGTCTAAATTCATTAGCCCTTCAAGAACTTCCTACTGCAGGCTGCAGCAGGAGTTCCATGATCATCTCTAAGGAAGGCCATTCTGTATTCATAGAATGAGCAGGTAATGGCTTCTTTAGGTGGTTTTAAATTGGATCAACCTCAAAGAATAGATATGATTTTAGTAGCTGATAATTTCATATTAAGAATATAATACAAATAATTGAATCCATCTCTTTTTATTACTTTAAATTTTTGAAACAAATGATGATTATTCTATAAAAATGTTCTAACCATGAAAGCCTAATGTTCAAGATGCATAGGTTCCAAGGTTTTAAATAATACCTTTCTCAAAAAATACTTTGTTTTGTGCTCTTGTTTTCACTCCAGTTCCCTTCTTAATTTCTGTTAACTTTACCTTGTTCATTTCTTTCTGATTCTAATCTTCCAATTTCCTTTTCCTAGGTCTCAAAGTTGGGATTTGGATGTCTGACTCTGGGTGGAATGTACAATTCTCCTCTTTCTGATGATGATGGAATCTCTGTAATACAGCATGCTTTCAGTAAGGGAATCACTTTCTTTGATACATCTGACATCTATGGGCCCCATACTAACGAAATTCTGCTTGGGAAGGTGCACATTGCAAATTTGAACCTCCACTTGTAAATATAAACATGCATGGTCACATATGGAGATGCCTGTAAATTAATATTGTAAACTTAAAAGGATACATCTTTCAGGCCTTGAAGCAGTTGCCAAGAGAGAAAATTCAAATAGCCACCAAATTTGGGGTCCAAGTATTGAACTTTCCTCATATGATAGTGAACGGTACCCCCGAGTATGTTCGCTCATGCTGTGAGGCTAGCTTGAAGCGTCTTGATGTGGAATACATTGATCTGTATTATCAGCATCGGGTGGACACTAAAACACCTATAGAAGAAACTGTAAGTGCTTCTCTTTTCTCTTTCAGCTAGCCAGCTAAATGCCTGCAATTGGTAATCTTTTGATTTTTTTTTTTTTTGTTTGCAGTTTGAAATGATAAAGGTTTTAAGAAAGTTCAGTATTTCATTGTGGTGATCATGGTGGGATCTGTTAAGATAAAATATAAATGATTAAGGTGTTGTTTGGATAGTGAGTTGAGATAAAAGTTGAAAGTTAAATAAAATATCGTTAGAATATTATTTTTTAATATTAAGTTGAATTGTTTATTAAATGTTGTGTAGAAATTTGAGAAAGTTGTAATAATGAGATGATAGGATATAAGAAACACTTTCACTATCCAAACAGGGCCTAAATCCACATATTCTCATCAATTTAAACTTTTGGGACAAGTGTTGATTTTGCATGATATCAGAGCAAAGGTTCTGAGTTCTAATCCTGACTTTAGGGAGGTGGGAAAACTGATTAGATAGATTATTGTTTTGTAGATTGGTGAACTTAAGAAACTGGTACAAGAGGGAAAAGTCAAGTATATTGGTCTATCTGAAGCCAGCCCAGACACAATAAGGAGAGCACATGCCATCCATCCCATCACAGCTGTGCAAATGGAGTGGTCTATCTGGACTCGTGATATTGAGGGAGAGATAATACCACACTTTGCAGGTTTGTTCAATTTTGAGCCAAAGTGTTGATGAAAACTAGTCGCACATGCAATGTCTGGAAATAAATTATCTGAATGTCACCCATTTATTGTCCAAAATCTCCATCACAAGGAGTCTGAAATGCAAGAAGTTTCTTATGAAAATTTCAAGTTTGAGGTGCTTAGTTGTTCTTTTATTTGTGTATTTAATCATCTATCCAAAAGTATGAGCATTCTCCTCTTGATTCTTTTGTGCATGCAGGGAACTTGGAATTGGAATAGTTCCATTTAGTCCTCTGGGTCGTGGTTTTTTTGCTGGCAAAGGAGTTGTGGAAAGTCTGGGCACAAATAGCTCCTTGGTATATGTTTCCCCCATAATTTCCCAACCCATATAGAGGTCTCCAATAAACTGTAGGAATATTTCTTCAGGCAACTATGATATAAATTCTTCTCTCAGCTGTGCTTCAACCTTCAAAAAAGAAATATTATTGGTAGAAGCCACTATTCGTGGCAGCCATTTTTGCACACATTATGTGTCAAAATTTACACCACATATTTGTTAAATTTAAAATTAGAGATGGATGAGAGAGATGATGAGAGAGAGCGGAAACGAGAGAGAGAGAGAGCAGAGATGAGATAGAGAGCAGAGAGAGAGAGAGAGAGAGAGCGGAGATGAGAGAGAGAGAGCGAGATGAGAGAGAGCGAGAGCAGAGATGAGAGAGAGAGCGAGAAGAGATGAGAGAGAGAGAGAGCAGAGATGAGAGAGAGCGAGACGAGAGAGAGAGAGCAGAGATGAGAGAGAGAGAAAGAGAGCGAAGGTGAGAGAGAGAGAGAGAGAGAGAGAGAGAGAGAGAGAGAGAGAGAGAGAGAGAGAGAGAGAGAGAGAGAGAGAGTTGAGAGAGAGAGAGATGAGAGAGAGAGCTGCTGCGTTTGAGAGAGAGAGAAAAAAAAAAAAAAAAGAACAAGTGGATGAGAGGCATCCACGTAGTGTGTGCATTGTGTGCACCACTACAGTGGATGCTGTCTAGCACTTCTAAAAAAAAAATATGGAAAATGCTTAAGCCACCGGTAGTTTGTCCCGAGAGATTCTACCTATTCGTTTTTTTTTACTTAATGGTTAAAACAATGATTTTTAAAAATACAAATAAAAAAGTAATTTTACACTTATCGGTGGGAACTGTCGGAACCACATCTCGGTGACCCTAGTAGTTCCCAAAAAAAAAATATATATATATATATATATATATATATATGTGTATGTATGCTGAACAGAATCCCTCTCTTTTTTTCTACAAGGCTCTACATCCTCGGTTCCAAGCAGAGAATCTGGAAAAGAACAAGACCATTTACACTCGAATCGAAAGCTTAGCAAGAAAGCACAAATGCACACCCGCCCAGCTAGCTCTAGCATGGGTTCTTGAACATGGAAATGATGTTGTACCTATTCCTGGTAAGCGGCTTTCAGTTTTTTAGACATGATTAATTTGAATTAGTCTAAAATTTGCTTATGTTAAAATACTATGCCCTTTCCAAATGTGTAGTGCTGCTTCCCTTTTAAGCTACCTGCAACATATGTAATAAGGTAACTGCATTTCATAGAGGACATCAACTTAGATTGAAACCAAGGAAAACTGTTGGAAGTAATTCGATCCATGTGCCTAAATGGTCCGTTTGGCAACACGACTATTCTCAAGTATTCTTAGATATTTTATTCCCAAACATCACTCAAACACAGAACACTTCTCAATTTCAAATTTTTAACTTTTTTATCTAATCATTATCCAATTATTACAACTTTTACAAGTTTCAAAACAAAACACAAAAATGAATACAATTTTTTCAAACTTCAAATAAAAAATAATATTAAACAATTTCTCTATCATTTCCTAAAAATAGTATTAAACCATTTCTCTCTCATTTTCTAACTTTTTCTCTCTTCTTTCTCAAAATCCAATAAAATATCTTAATTCAGACAATGTCACTACTATTCACAAAATTTAAGAAAAAATTAGATAGCTAGATGGGATGAGATGGTTTTCGATAAAAGTTGAAAATTGAAGAAAATATTATTAGAATATTATTTTTGTTTTGGGATTTGAAAAAGTTGAATTTTTTATTATATTTTGTATGGAAATTTAATAAAGTTGTAATGATGAGATGAGTTGAAACCGTTTGTATCCAAACGGGGGCCAAATACTCCAAGTGTCCAGACGAGTCTATTTAGCTTAGGAAAATTAAATTAGGACAGATGCACACATATTTTGTTTTGCCTCATTTTTTATTTTGAGATCCAAGTCTTCAATTCTATTTTTAACTTTCAGTTTTTGGCCCATTCAAATCCAAGGCATCAGTTTGTCTCCTCTCGATCTAGACCTTCTTTATTAATGAATTTGATTGCATTTTCCTTGGGGGTCTATCTTTCAAGAAATAATCAGTTGAAACATTCTAACTTCTGCTTGTGTGTGATATCTTCTTTTTCTTTTCATCAAGAAAGAATACTATATATCTTCATGTTCTCAAGAATTTAGATGATCTAGAATCCAGACTCATTTTATATATAATGCAATTTCTACATGAACTTTGATATTAATGCTTGCTAATTATTATTTATTCACCTTGAAAAAAATAGTTGAGACTTTCATCTGCATTTTCTCGCTGTTAATTTAATTCCCTTGATGTTTTATATATAGGGACAACTAAGATCAAGAACCTGGATAGCAACATTGGCTCTTTGAAGGTGAAACTTAGAGAAGAAGACCTGAAAGAGATATCTGATGCTGTACCTATCGAAGAAGTGGCTGGCAGTAGATGCTTTCAAAACATGGATCATTTTCAATGGAAGTTTGCTAACACTCCTCCAAAGAATTAGAGGTGTCTATCAGGAAGTATTGTTTATTGAGATCCCTAATAAATGACTTGATTTGCAGTTTTCGTATATTCCAAAATATGGATGGAAATAGAAGAAATCTATCATATACTTGTCTTATCACTTGCGTCTAGGAGCGTAAACGAGTTGAGTTTGATGGTCGAGCCTTATTTGTTTAATTTCTGCTTGAAATGAGTTGGGCTCGAGCTTTTCATCAAATTAGAATTTATGTTTTTTTTTTAAGAGACGAGATCACATGTCTAAGAGTGATCCCTTTCCAATTTTATTCAATAATTAGAATTTATGTTCACAAACAGATCATTTAATATTTAAGCGAGTTTGAATTAGTTCACGAGCTATTTCATTTAGATAAAATATATTATTTATATTGTGTTTTATAACTTTATCTATAATATTTGTATAAAGTTTATTTGTGCGCGAATAAATAATTATATTTTCACTTTAATATAAATAAAAACTTTCTCGTCAATTGTTTGGCATTAGAGTGACAATTTTCAAAATGGGTCAACCGTTGCTTCCTAATCCGAAAGCTGCAAATGTTACCCGAAGAGCTTCTTAAAGAATAAAATGCCAAGAACTCACCTGAATGATGTTTGGTCACAAAGTCACAATACAAAGAATGGTTGTATTTCCCTACAAATTACATGATCAACAATGAAAGAATGGTTGGATAAATAAGAAGATGCTATATTGATTTAGATAAAAGTATTTCAAGAAATTATTTAAATTCTAACTAGAATTCCCAATTTAAATAACTCAAATAAAATATGAAACAATGTCTCTTCTCCAACATATTGTATTTTCAATTCTCAAATTTTCAATTGTCAATGTCATGTCCAATTATAGAGAAAACATTTAGGCTGGTTTGGTTACATCTCATCTTATTTCATCTCATATAATCATTATAATGTTTTCAAACTCTCACACAAAATATAATAAATAATTCAACTTTTTTAAATTCTAAAATAAAAACAATATTAAAAATTTATATTATAACAATATTTTATTAAACTTTCAACAAAACATTTCATTTCATCTCATCTTAACTGTATAACCAAACGAGGCTATTTGTTGGGAGAATATAAACTATCTCATCTCATTTCATTTTATTTCAAAATTTTTCAAATTTTCTTTCTTAAACAGAAACACTTTTTAATTTTAAATTTTCAACATTTTCATATAATTATTACCTAATCATTATAATTTTTCTAAACTTCCAAACAAAATATAAAAAACAATACAACTTTTTCAAATTCTAAAACAAAAATAATATTATATAAAATAGAATATAACAATATTTTAACTTAATAATATTATTATTGTCATACAACTTTTTTTCTCTTTTATTTTTTAAAATTTAATAAAAAAATCTTAATACAAATAATTTCACTATAATTTTCAAAATCATTTTTAAGTATTATTTATAAACTTTTCATCTCATATAATTTCCCGAACATTACAAGAAAAAGGACTTAGGAGATCGCGAAGTTGTAATTTTCACGTGGGTTGCTTAATGCTTTTAGCCATATGCTGTCGCTTTCTCCCATGTCCCATCCTCTTTATTTTTGTCGGACCATCCGCTGCGAATTGCGAACACGTTGAGACAGGGACCGTACTTTAGAAGAAACGCTAATCTGAAAGATGGAAGAGGAAGGAAACAAAGTCGTAATTCCAAGGGTGAAACTGGGCAATCAAGGCTGTCTGTTTGGCGATACGACCATTCTCAAGTATTTTTATATATTTTATTTATAAATATTATTTAAACATAAAATATTTTTTATTTTTTATTTTTTATTTTTTATTTTTTATTTTTTTATTACAAGTTTAAAAACAACATATAAAAAATTTTCAAACTTCAAATAAAAAATAATATTAAACAATTTCTCTATTATTTCTTAAAAATAGTATTAAACCATTTCTCTCAAATTTTCTAAATTTTTTTCTCTTTTTTTTTTAAATTTAATAATTTAATATAAACCATTACCATGGACCCTTTTGGTAGTCTTTAGTGGGGTGTTACGTATCACTTCATTATTGGTTGAATTTTGATGTAATGTATAACATATTGCTAGAATTTGGGAGAGTTTGATGGGACGTAACTTGTTTGATAGTGATTTTGATGTAATGTATAACATACTGATTCATTGGTATTTGTTTTTTAATTATATCAGTAGTCAAAGTTTGACAACCCACCCTTGAAGTCAGATAATTAAAAGTCACACCATACCAAAATTGATTACATTGATCTTGTTACATGATTCGAAAAAACAGTAGTAAATGATACCAACAAATAGCAAATAATAGTATAATCAATTGGTAATATATCTTCCTTTCTTTTTTGGAGTTCATTCTCATTTTGTAATTCGAATGACAATGAAAAATGGAGAACTATGAACAAAGAAGAAAGTGATAGAAATGCTATTGAATTCATACGCTTTGGGGGTATTCGAGAACTATTAACTAAGAAAAATGCTAGGGAGCCCGATTTGGGCTCTACTTTTTTTTGCCCAATTCGGCATTTTATTTTTTATTTTTAGTTTTTTTTTAACTTAGTGATTAAAAAAATATTGTTTAATAATATTGTGAATTTTTTTATTTTTTTAAAAATATTTAAAAGTGTTAAAAAATAATGGAAAAAAAATCAAAAATTTTTTAAAGTTTTTTTTTCATATCATTTTTTTAATACTTTTAAATATTTTTACAAAAATAAAAAAAAATTATAATAATATTAAATAATATTTTCTTAATTATTAAATAAAAAAAACTAAAAATAAAATAAAATATCCAATCAGACCAAAAAAAAAAAGAGAGAAATCGGACTCCCTAGCACTTGCCATTAACTAAAGTTGATAAATTATGGCCAACATCACAAATCCAGCTCACTAAAACAAACTCAGCCGAACAATAAAGATGACAAATTTGCTAGAGGCCCATAAGTCCGGCCCAATTAAATTGGGTTCATAACACCTTCCTTCTTGTCTCGTTCTTTCTTTACAGCACAGTTCACGCTCTTTCAACAATCCATTCTCTCTCTTTTCAGCTGCTCCCATCCTCTTACTGAGAAGAAACACTAATCTGAAAGATGGAAGATCATGAGGAAGGAAACCAAGTCGTAATTCCAAGGGTGAAACTGGGCAATCAAGGCTTTGAGGTACGTAACTCTCATGAATTTCATTCTTTCAATAAACATTTCAATCTTACTAGCTTGTATCTGTCCAAGTCGCATTTCTACCAGGGAGGGACTCACCCAATACTAACATTAGCCGCGACTTTGTTCCTCGCAAACACCCTGTATTTTCTTTGCAAATGCTTATTTTTCTCTTGCGCGACCCATTTCGCTGCAAGTTATCCTAATTTCTTCGTGGCAAAAAATCATGCCGGGGGGCAAAGTTTTTGTGACCAAGTATCTGTGCATTGTTGATCCGTACTGGAATTCAAAATACTCGTACCACTAATGGGCTTCACTATCTTTTTAGGTCTGATTTGGTTCCAAAGATTAAGGTATGTTTGGCTAACAAAGTATTCTCAACAGTTTCTAACTATTTTCGTATTTTTGAAAATATTTCACATGCCAAACAATTTAAAATATTCTCAATGGAATCATCAAACTCACTTCAATCTCTACTCATAATTATTCACAAACATTTTATAATACTTATCACTATAATATATAAATAAAAAATAAAATCACTATTATATCTAAATAAAAAATAAAATACTATAATATATAAATAAAAAATAAAATCATTATAATATATAAATAAAAAATATTTATCACTATTATATATAAATAAAAAATAAAATCGCTATAATATATAAATAAAAAATAAAATCACTATAATATTTATCACTATTAAATAAAAATAAAAAATAAAATCATTATAATATTTATCTCTATTATATATAAATAAAAAATCAAACACTAAAATATATAAATAAAAAATAACATTACTATAATATTTATCACTATTATATATATATATATAAATAAAATCATTATAATATTTATCACTATTATATATAAATTAAAAATAAAATCATTATAATATTTACCATTATTATATATAAAAATAAAATAAAATCACTACAATATTTATTAATATTAAAAAATCACTATAATAAAATCATTATAATATTTATTACTAAAAGTAAAATCACTATAATATTTATGAGACCCACACATTTTTCAACTACTTACCTAAAAGTCAACAACTCAACATACTTCACACATCCAAACAACTCAAAATACTCTCAATGAGACCCACAAACTCACTCCAATCTCTACTCATAACTATTCACAAATATTCTCAACACTTCTCAAGTATTCTTACTATCCAAAAGTACCAGGCTCTATTTGAATACAATAAGTATTTCATCTAATATTATCTTATCTCATTTCATTATTATAATTTTTTTAAAATTTTCATATAAAATATAATAAACAATTCAACTTTTTCAAATCTTAAAATAATAATAATATTAGAAAATAATATTTTAATAATATCTTATTTAACTTTCATCTAATCTCAACTCACTATCCAAACTGTACCTAAATTAACTGATCTTATCTCATATAAACATGAAAAAATAATAATATTTTTATTATTAGAATATATATTAAAAAATCTAGCTTTGCTACTCATCATCCCACACACCACAATTTTTGTATTTTATATTTTTAAATTTTTGTTTTATTCTTCTTAAATTAATTGAATTCTTCTACTTTTCATCCATATATCACATATTTGGTAAGAAAAAAAATTAAAAAATTAGAAAAAGAGTGGTGTGTGGGGATGATGAATAGAATTTTTGTAAAAAATTATATTCTAATAATATTTTATTTAACTTTTAGCTTTTATCTTATCTCATATTATCTCATCTGTATAACCAAACGAGGACTTATATTATATGTGTCAAGAACAAGATAGACGCAATTCGATTCCCTTGAGATGTACAAATGTGTGGGGAGAAATGATCAGTTTCAGTGATCAGGAGCTTTGTGGTGTTATTTTTGTAAATATTAATGTTCTAGTAGATAGTATGGTATTATTTATAGGGTGATGCTACAGCCCCCGCTGGGGGCTCCTGCTGGGGGTGTAGTGTTATTTTATATGTATTTTATTTAAGTAATTTTTTATATAGATCTTTTATTATTTTAAAATATTTTTAAAACATAAAATAAATTTAAAACATCATTTAGAAAATATTTTCTTAATCAGAAAGTAAAAAAATATATATTAAAAAAATACTTTCTTAATCATGAAGTAAAATAAAAAATTATAAAAAATATTTTTAAAAATATAAAATAAATTTAAAACATCATTAAAAATACTTCTTTAATTAGAAAGTAAAAAAAATTCATTAAAATATACTTTCTTAATCACGAAGTAAAATAAAAAATTATAAAATATAATTTTTTATTTTACTTCGTGATTAAGAAAGTATTTTGTAATAATATTTTGAATTTTTTTATTTTTTAAAAATATTTAAAATTATTAAAAAAATCTATATAAAAAATAATTTAAAAAAAAAACACATAAAAAAATACATTAATCTCCAGCGGGAGCTCCAAGCGGGAGCTCCCAGCGGGAGATATAGCATTTCCCTTATTTATAAGAGGAAATTTCTATACACAACTGTCCACACCACCATTTCACTTTTAATCTACTATACAACATATGATACATTTATTATTATTGGATGATCTTTTATTAAATGATTCTTTATTATTCAATGGTGATAAATATGCCATATCTTATATAGTGAGATGAAAAGAAGATAGTAATATAGTGTATAACATTACTTTATAAAAGATTGTGGAGACTAACATTTGCATCCGGATAAGTATTTTTTTTTTAATTTTAGTTAAAAATCATCTTTTTAAAATTTAATCCTATTAATCTTTCTAAAATCTTTTACATCTCACTTCTTATTTTTTTTTTCTATTATATTAAAATAATATTTCTCTTTTATTTCTTTATTATTTTTTTCTACTAATTTCTTTGTATATTTTTAACTACTCATTTTTTTTTCCTCTTTTGAGGAAAGAGCAGAAGAATTTTTTTTTTTCACGTGTATGTAATTATTTAATTATTTTTTGTACCCATATTTTCAATTTTTTTCTCTAACGATTTTTTTAAAACTACTTCTCTATAAATGATAATATTTTCAAAATGCTTTCATAACAATAATATTTTTGAAATAAATCTTATTTTCACAAATGGTCAATTGTTAAAAAAAAAAATTGGATCATCTCAATGGTAACATTTTTTTCAAATTTCAACTATAAGAAATATGAGCATAAGAGAGAGTGTAGATGATTAGAAAAAGAATTTCTTTAATTGATTAGAATAAAATATTTATAAAAAATATTTAGGAATGAACAAGAACTCTCCATATTTAGGAAGCTACTGTTCAAATCCTACTACTTCCCCCTGAAACAGTCAGTCGGATGGAGAGGGGTCAAAAAGTTTAAAAAAAAAAAAAAAATCTAAAATTTAGGGAATGAGATGGTTATGCTCAACCGATGCTCTAAGTTATGTAGTAACCATCCAGTTAAGTTGTTAACTTTACAGCATTAGCATTGGTCTATGCATATGCATATGCAAAATCACCTCTTTTGCATATCCACTTTGTCATTCAAGTAAAATTTCCGCATTAGTTTATGCATATTTGAGAATAATATTTTATTATTATTAAATTTTTGCTAAAATCAATTTTTTTTATATATATTTTGCAATTAGTATCCACTACATACATTTGACATTAATAATACAAATGCAATAATAAAAAATATAATTTTTTATATATTATATTAAAAATATAATAAAATAAAAATATATATATATAATATATTATAATAATAAAATGAATGTGCAAGTGAAGGTTTGTTATGTTGTTGAAGGAGGGATAAAATGAAAGGATTGTGAGAGAGAGAGTGTGGGAGGAGAGAAAAATAATGATTAAAATATGATTTGTAGGGTAAATAGTGGATATCTAAATTTGGATAAGTACTGTTCATAGGTAGCTAAATATTTGGATATGCATAAGCCAATGTGGAGGATTTTAGGGTCATATTATGTAAATATGACTTTGTATATGCATATGCATAGACCAATGCTAATGCTCTTAGACGTTGAAGAGTGCACCATATACTCTCCACACCACCGAGATGACAAGATTTGTGTTTGGTAAGTGAAGTAGTCTAAGATTATTTTACTATTATTTATAAATAGTTCACTATTATTCACAAATTATTCACTATTATTCACATATCATCTGAGATCACTTCAGCATCTAAACGTAACCTTAATTAGCAAGAAAAGTTTAAAATTAAGGCCATATTTGAGAAGTGAGATGTTCTCATCTCATCTCAAAATTTCTCACAATTTTTTTCTCAAATATCACTCAAATACAAAACACTTTTCAATTTCAAATATTCAAAATTTTCATTTAATCGTTACTTAATCATTACAACTTTTTCAAATTATCAAACAAAACACAAAATAATACAAATTTTTCAAATTTCAAAACAAAAATAATATTATAAATTTATATTCAAATAATTTTTTTACTTTATAATATTTTTATTCAATTTTTTCTCTCCATACCCAAAACTTAATAAAACATCTTAATTCAAATTATTTCATTACTATTCACATAATTCTCGTTTTATCTCATTACCTTAAACATGCCCAAAATCTCTTACTAAATAAATCCTCTGCCAAGCTAGCGATGCGAAGAGCGTGTCCTCCACGTTGACTTGTATATATAATTTTTCTTTATAGTTCTAAGTCCAATTTAGAATAAGTTTCTAGAGAGACGTAAACCGTTCATGGGATGTGGCTGCAATCATGATGTCTTCTAAATTCGTTAGCCATTCGGGCCTTCAAGAACTTCCTACTGCAGGCTGCAGCAGGAGTTCCATCATGTCTAAGGAAGGCCATTCTGTGTTCATACTCATAGAATTAGCAGGTAATGGCTTCTTTTAGCTGATAAATGAATATAATACAAATAATTAAATTTATCTCTTTTTATTATTTTAAATAATACTTTTCTCAAAAAAATACTTTGTTTTGTGCTATGTTTTCACTCCAGCTCCCTTCTTTCTGTTAACTTTACCTTGTTAATTTCTTTCTGATTCTAATCTTCCTTTCCTTTTCCTAGGTCTCAAAGTTGGGATTTGGATGTATGACCCTGAGTGGAAAGTACAATTCTCCTCTTTCTGATGATGATGGAATCTCTGTAATACAGCATGCTTTCAGTAAGGGAATCACTTTCTTTGATACATCTGACGTCTATGGGCCCCATACTAACGAAATTCTGCTTGGGAAGGTGCACATTGCAAATTTGAACCTCCACTTGTAAAAATATAAACATGCATGGTCACATATGGAGATGCCTGTAAATTAATATTGCAAACTTAAAAGGATACATCTTTCAGGCCTTGAAGCAGTTGCCAAGAGAGAAAATTCAAATAGCCACCAAATTTGGGGTCCAAGTATTGAACTTTCCTCATATGATAGTGAACGGTACCCCCGAGTATGTTCGCTCATGCTGTGAGGCTAGCTTGAAGCGTCTTGATGTAGAATACATTGATCTGTATTATCAGCATCGGGTGGACACTAAAACACCTATAGAAGAAACTGTAAGTGCTTCTCTTTTCTCTTTCAGCTAGCCAGCTAAATGCCTGCAATTGGTAATCTTTTGATTTTTTTTTTTTTTTTTGTTTTTGCAGTTTGAAATGATAAAGGTTTTAAGAAAGTTCAGTATTTCATTGTGGTGATGGTGGGATCTGTTAAGATAAAATATAAATGATTAAGGTGTTGTTTGGATAGTGAGTTGAAATGAGATGAGTTGAGATAAAAATTAAAAGTTAAATAAAATATCGTTAGAATATTATTTTTTAATATTAAGTTGAATTGTTTATTAAATTTTGTGTGGGAATTTGGGAAAGATGTAATAATGAGATGACAGGAGATAAGAAACACTTTTACTATCCAAACAGGGCCTAAATCCACCTATTCTCATCAATTTAAACTTTTAGGACAAGTGTTGATTTTACTTGATATCAGAATAAAGATTCTAAGTTCTAATTCTGACTTTAGGTAGGTGGGAAAACTAATTAGATAGATATTATTGTTTTGTAGATTGGTGAACTTAAGAAACTGGTACAAGAGGGAAAAGTCAAGTATATTGGTCTATCTGAAGCCAGCCCAGACACAATAAGGAGAGCACATGCCATCCATCCCATAACAGCTGTGCAAATGGAGTGGTCTATCTGGACTCGTGATATTGAGGGAGAGATAATACCACTTTGCAGGTTTGTTCAATTTTGAGCCAAAGTATTAATGAAAACTAGTCGCAGATGCAATGTCTGGAAATAAATTATCTGAATGTCACCCATTTATTGTCCAAAATCTCCATCACAAGGAGTCTGAAATGCAAGAAGTTTCTTATGAAAATTTCAAGTTTGAGGTGCTTAGTTGTTCTTTTATTTGTGTATTTAATCATCTATCCAAAAGTATGAGCATTCTCCTCTTGATTCTTTTGTGCATGCAGGGAACTTGGAATTGGAATAGTTCCATTTAGTCCTCTGGGTCGTGGTTTTTTTGCTGGCAAAGGAGTTGTGGAAAGTCTGGGCACAAATAGCTCCTTGGTATATGTTTCCCCCATAATTTCCCAACCCATATATAGGTCTCCAATAAACTGTATGAATACTTCTTCAGGCAACTATGATGTAAATTCTTCTCTCAGCTGTGCTTCAACCTTCAAAAAAATATGGAAAATGCTTAAGCCACTGTTAGTTTGTCCCCAGAGATTAGACCGATTCATTTTTTTTTACTTAAATGGTTAAGATAATGATTTTAAAAAACACAAAATAAAAAAGTGATTTGACACTTATCGGTGGGAACTGTCGGGACCACCTAGCAATTCCCAAAAAATATATGTGTATATATATATATATATATATATGCTGAACAGAATCCCTATCTTTTTTCTACCAGGCTCTGCATCCTCGGTTCCAAGCAGAGAATTTGGAAAAGAACAAGACCATTTACACGGCAATCGAAAGCTTAGCAAGAAAGCACAAATGCTCACCTGCCCAGCTAGCTCTAGCGTGGGTTCTTGAACATGGAAATGATGTTGTACCTATTCCTGGTAAGCGGCTTTCAGTTTTTTAGACATGATTAATTTGAATTAGTCTAAAATTTGCTTATGTTAAAATACTATGCCCTTTCCAAATGTGTAGTGCTTCTTCCCTTTTAAGCTACCTGCAACATATGTAATAAGATAACTGCATTTCATAGGAGGACATCGACTTACATTGAAACCAAGGAAAACTGTTGGAAGTAATTCAATCCATGTGCCTAAGCCCATGTTTGGAAACACCTCTCAAGAGTACTGGCTTTGGTTTTCATAACCTGTTTTGTTTTGAGAATGAGGCAAAAGACATTCGGCCTATTTCATTACACCACACAAACCATGAAGACAAAAGTTGGCATGAAGGAGGACCCCTAGGGTCCAAGGGTGCGGTGGCAGAGAGAATCCCCGCTTGCGAAGCTGCCACGCTAGGAGAGGCAGAGGGGTGATTAGGTTCCCTCTGGCCCCCTTTTTGGTCTGTTTGGCGACATGACTGTTCTCAAATATTCTCAAATATTTCCTTCCCAAATATCACTCAAACACAAAATACTTCTCAATTTCAAATTTTCAACTTTTTTATCTAATCATTACCCAATCATTACAACTTTTACAAGCTTCAAAACAAAACACAAATAAGAACACAACTTTTTCAAACTTCGAATAAAAAATAATATTAAACAATTTCTCTATCATTTCCAAAAAATAGTATTAAACCATTTCTCTCTCATTTTCTAACTTTTTCGCTCTTCTTTTTCAAAATCCAATAAAATATCTTAATTCAGACAATGTCACTACTATTCACAAAATTCTAAAATACTCCAAGTGTCCAGACAAGTCTATTTAGCTTAGGAAAATTAAATTAGGACAGATGCACACATATTTTGCTTTGCCTTATTTTTTATTTTGAGATCCAAGTCTTCAATTCTTTTTTTAACTTTCAGTTTTTGGCCCATTCAAATCCAAGGCATCAGTTTGTCTCCTCTCGATCTAGACCTTCTTTATTAATGAATTTGATTGCATTTTCCTTGGGGGTCTATCTTTCAAGAAATAATCAGTTGAAACATTCTAACTTCTGCTTGTGTGTGCTATCCTCTTTTTCTTTTCATCAAGAAAGAATACCATATCTTCATGTTCTCAAGAATTTAGATGATCTAGAATCCAGACTCATTTTATATATAATGCAAATTCTCCATGAACTTTGATATTAATGCATGCTTATTATTTATTCACCTTGAAAAAGATGTCAAAACAAGTTGAGACTTTCATCGGCATTTTCTCGCTGTTATAGGGACAACTAAGATCAAGAACCTGGATGGCAACATTGGCTCTTTGAAGGTGAAACTTAGAGAAGAAGACCTGAAAGAGATATCTGATGCTGTACCCATCGAAGAAGTGGCTGGCAGTAGATGCTATCAAAACATGGATCATTTTCAATGGAAGTTTGCTAACACTCCTCCAAAGAATTGATTGTCTTTACTTTTGGATAATCCAATGATGTTTGTGAATTGAATGGCCTAATTATCTATGTAGTTGGGTTATTCGCAGTACTGAACACTCCTCCAAAGAATTAGATCAGCTGTCTATCGGGAAGTATTGTTTATTGAGATCCCTAATACTTCGCAGCACTTTATAAGATCCCTAATAAAAACTTGACTGTACGAGCGACTGTATGTTTACTCTAATTTGTTACTCCTTGTCATGGTTAATATGCATGTATATGTGTGTGATCCTTGGTTCGCTTAAAACTCTAATAAAATAATAACACTGATCCTTAGGATAGGTTTGGATAGTGAGGTGAGATGAGTTGAGATGAAAGTTTCAAAGTTGAATAAAATATTGTTAGAATATTATTTTTTAATATTATTATTGTTTTAAGATTTGAAAAAGTTGAGTTTTTTATTATATTTTATGTGAAAATTTATGAAAGTTGTAATGATGAGATGAGATGGGTTAAAAGTGTTTCTCAATCCAAACTGAGCCAAAATGACTTGATTTGTAGTTTTTGTATAATCCAAAATATGGATGAAAATAGAATAAATTTATCATATACTTGTCTTATCATGCTCTATCGTTTAATAGTGGAATTATAATTTTGTGAACAAATAATTTAATAAACGATTCGAGCTGAATAGTCTTAGTGAGTAGTTGATGGTCAAGCCTTATTTGAGTAGATATTCGAGTAATATTATTTATTTACAGTCCTATATGCGTTTGAATTAGTTTGCAAGCTATTTCATTTAGATTAGATTACCTAGTATAACTTTTCTACCTTGAAAAACAACTATTTTTGCTAAAATTTGTATGTTTATTTTGCGCATGGTGTACCATATTTAGTATTAGGAACATAATCTCTTCGATTTATAGGTATAGAGAAATAATTTTAAATACAAAATTACTCAAGCAACCCACAAACCAAGTTTAATATGAGTTGTATCGTTTAATAGTGGAATTATAATATTGTGAACAAATAAAATAAACGATTCGAGCTGAACTTGAGTATGGTCGAGCCGATCTTGAGTAGATATTCGAGTACAGTCCTATATGCGTTTGCTCAATTCTAGCTGCCTATCTTGATTACAACCTAGTAAACCCTCTAGCATCTTCTAAGGTTGCCATGTTGGCATGGTGAAAGGTTTCGATTCACTTAGATAGGTCAAAGCTTGATCCTAGGGATGGGTGGCGGAAGCTTGCACACCTCGGCTGCCGGGGAACAAGGTTCGAGCTGGCCTAGGCCTGGGATTTCTCCCATCCGGCCTGCTTTTATATATATATTAAAAAAATAAATTTCTTTGATAAAACGACATTGTTTTATTATTGAGTTTTGTTATAAAATCCCTTTCTCCCGGCCCCTCTCCTCCTCGCGTCTCTCTCTCTCTCTCTCTCTCTCTCTCTCTCTCTCTCTCATTCAATCTCCTTTGAGTCCTCTTTGAGTCTCTCTATTTGTGTCTGGTTACCCTCATCCGATCATCGTTGGAGTCTCTCTCTCCCTCTTGTTGTCGCCCCTAATCGGTATCTCTCTCTCCCTCTAGTTAGTGTTTGTTCACCACGGTTCACTGGTTTTGTCACTTTGGATTTTGTTTGGTTTCTTTGTAAGTTTGGTTCACAGTAGTTCACTGGTCTCTTTGGTTGGTGGTTGATTATGATCTTGCTCAATGCTCTTTTTGATTTGTTGTTTTCTTATTTTTTGCTTGGGTGGACAGGGGTTGGTGGACGATCTCGGGATTGCATTGTTTTCAATTTCGTACCGTACTGGCCGGTACGGCCGAAATTTTCCGTACCGACTGCTAGGTCAGTACAGGTACCATCTATGTTTCGGGGTACCGGTCGTACCGGCCTCAATTTCAGCCTGTACCGGCATATATTTCTGTACCGGCCGATATTTCGGCCTTCAATTTTTATTTTTTATTTTTTCAAACTACAAACTTATTTTTTAACCCCCAATTCAGACTAGACTATTTATAATTTATATATATGTGTATTTATATATAATTTATTCATATATAAACTATTATTTTATAATGGAATTTATATATATAATTTATATATATATTTACTATATATCAACTATACGAAACGGTACTAGTATCGAAATATTTCGTTTCAATATTTTGATCAATATGACTTCCAGTACGGTATTCAAAATTTTGTTTGGAAGCCAATCTGCCTTCCACCATCAAGTCGGGGGCACCCACCCACGAGGCCCCAACACTTCCCCCGCCCATGTGAAGGCCTAAGTATTGTTTAATACTTGATCCCTCATGAGTTGAATCTTTTTTTTATTGCTTCTTTTTAAAAATGCTAAGGACCACATTTATTGATGGAAAATGCTAAGTAAACCGAGAGAAGTGACCAACAAGTGTTACCAATATGGCATTCCTGCATTTAAAAAAAAAAAAGAAATGCATTGTTCGGTAATACATGTCGGTCACTCCTCTCGGGCATTGTAGCAACACCCTTTATTATTTTGTGAATTCCAAAGTTCTTTTTTAATAAAAAGAAAAATTGAAAATCTGAAATACCAAATAAATATTTAGGGCTTGTTTAGGAACACAATTATTCTCAAAACTAACTTCTCAGACTACTTCATTACTATTAACAAACAATTTATTACTATTAATAAACTATTTACTATTATTCACAAACTATTTCACTGTTATTTATAAATTATTTAACTACTATTTATATAAAATCTAAAATATTCTTAATATCCAAATGAAACCTTAAATTATGGTATTATTAAAAGGCTTTCAATGAATATAAGGCCTTCAAATAATTGCATTAAGGCTTCGTTTGGTTACTGAACTTAGTTTTACTGAACTCAATTGAATTCAGCTGAGTCTAACATCTAAACACTCAACTCTCAAATTACTAAACTCATCTCAACTCAAAACTTTCTTACTCGTGAGACCTACAATCTTTTTCAACTTAAAACATCTTTATACGTAGGATTCATAACCTTTTTCAATTTTCTATAAAAAGTATTAAACTCATCTTAACATTTAAATACACTTTAAATTCAGTTTAGATAGGTCCCACATAATTCTTTTCACTATTCAACTCCCTACTATTCATAAAGCACTCAATTCAACTGAGTTCAGTTCAACGTCCAAACGCAGCCTAAAACGCTGCAAGAGGTTTTTCTTTTTTTAAAAAAAAAAAAAAAAAAAACCTCTTAAGAATGGCATTAAGATTCATAATTTCTAAAATGAAACTAACATGAGGGAAATAATTGATAACCAGACAATGCAATCAGCGAAATAATTAGAACAATTGATTATTCCATATCTAGATCAAACCATTTCTTTATTTACAAAATTTCTAATATACGGATATATTTTTTTTTTGTTTTCATTTGATATTAGAAAAATAAAATTTTAGATTATTTTCATTTAAAAAAATGCTCAATATATTTAAGAAAAACTTACGAAAAACTTATTTCAGTTATTGATATATTAAAAATCAACAAACTAGAAATTCAAAATTTGATAAATTTGATTGGTAATTTTATATTTCTGAAAGAATATTCTTTAGCATTTTAAACTTAATATAAATATTTATTGTATTATTATATTAAACATATAATATCTTATCTGGACATTTTCCTTTTAGGTTTCAAGCATATAAAATCACGTTGGTGGATTTGATATGTAAAATTAGAGCAATGCTAGCTACAGTCTCTAAATGGAGACTGCAATGCAAGCTTAGGCTATTTTAATTTAAAAAATTTTTAAAATTACAAAATTATCCTTCTTAAAAGAGCAATGCTAGGTAGAGTCTCCAAATGGGGATTGCAATGCAAACTTAGACTATTTTAACTTTAAGATTTTTTAAAATTATAAAATTATCTCTCCTAAAATTATGTTTTCTCTCATTTAATAATGTATCTGCACATGCAGTCTCCACTTGAAGACTGCAAATAAAATTTCTCCTCTTAAAATGATGTTTTCTCTCATTTAATAATATGCCTGCACATGCAGTCCCCACTTAAAGACTACAAACAGAATTTCTCGTAAAATTAAGCACAGTGATAAAATTTTGTAACGGGAATTTGCTTGAAAATTTTGTTTAACTTCATAATTTCTATATAAAAAGAAAAATAAGAAAGAAATCTAAAAATTCTAGACGATGTCGTTTTTTTGTGTTTCGCAGATTCCTTCCCTTATATATTCATATCTGGTTCCGCGTTCAGAAATCTCTCCTAATATTACTTTCTTCTTCAGCAATCCTCTCACCCTGTCTCCGTCTTTCTGATACAATCAGCCATGTCTGGGGACTCAGCCAGTGCAATTCAAAGAAGCCAAGTAAGTTATCTGGATTCTGCCTTTTCTTTTTCCTTTGTTCGGAAACCGTGGGAAATTCGATGGGAAATGTAAGAATCTGAGAACTGCCCCCCCTTTTTGTTTAAGTTCAAAACCCATTTTCAAGCTTTCTAATTTTCTTCTATTTTCATAAAAATCTCTCCGACATACTATTAAGTACTTTACTAGCAATATTCTTTTCTTTTGTTTCGCTTATTGGAAATCTTGGGAGAATTATTGAGAAAAATTGGATCAAGTTTGCTTTTTACTTGTTTGGTGGCTGGGAAATCTTGGGAAGAAAGAAACCTTGGAATCTGTTTGTTTATATTTGGAAAGCCCACATTAAGTTCACATAGTTTTTAGGTAACCCGACGGAGGTAGGTTAAAAGTGTTGATTCTGGTTATGATAATCACAGGTGGATTTAGTGGACTTTATTGACTGGTCTGGGGTTGAATGCCTCAACCAAAGCACTAGTCACTCTCTTCCCAATGCTCTCAAACAGGTAATTTGTACGAATTCTTTTATTTTCGAGTTTTAATATTCATTGATTTACCTTAAATTATTGAAAATGATATCTTGTTTTTTCAAGTGGTTTGGCTTTTATTTGAAGGATTATGAGGTTTGTATGATAAACAAACTAGTGCGGTTCTTTTTTGGATTGGGACCGGAAATCTAGGAATAAAGTCCCGACTAAACCGAGGTGCGTACACTCTCGGTAAGGAGTTTCCGGTAAGTGCACCTCGGATAATTCAAGGAGAATTAATTCTCCCAATTCAATGGCTTCGAGTGTCAGTACGGAGTTTCAAAACTCAGGACGCCCGGTGTATATGGCTCATTCCGGGACCGCAGTGTGTTTAATTTGTAATTTATTGTTGCTGCTGTTTTTGTTACTTTTGGCATGATTGCTTGTAAATATAAAGGGAAAGCAATTGTACCCATAAATTCTTCCATAGAATGTTCATTGAAGTATAAAAGTCAGAGCGATTTTCAGGGGCCACACCCCTGGTGAAAAGTCAGTGATTTAACTAGTTCCGTGTAGAGAAACTTCCAAGGGTGCGGTGCACGGGACAGGGTTTACTCTGCATGGGTGGGTCCGAAGGGCCCTGCCTTGGGGAGGTTCCCGACATCAAAAAATAAATAAAGTAAAAGGCTCATGTTAGAAAAGCCATGTAGCCAAATTCTACTTGGCTGACTGGGAAAATCCTTGTCTAAAATTTTTTCATTTTAGTATCGGAAAAACATATTTTGGAAGGTAAGCTAGTAATAATTAATCTGTTTCTTCATGGATTAGGGTTACAGAGAAGATGATGGATTGAATCTGGAGAGCGATGCAGATGAGCAGCTCTTGATTTATATACCTTTCACTCAAGTTATAAAGCTGCATTCTCTTTTGATCAAAGGACCTGAGGAAGAAGGTACTTGTAAATTTAATTCTATTGAATACCTACCTAGGTATATTTTAAAGTAGTTGGTATTTTTAAATTATAATATGCTATAATATATTTAGATAATTCACAATGATTCAAAGTCGGATTGCATTTATGTCAACTGATTTTGAATCAATGACATCTCCTCCACCATGAACAAGGGGTGCAGGGTGAATTAATGGGCTCAATCCCATATGTGCGAGGCTAATATTGATAGAAAAGTAATGTTTTATAATACTTTTAACTTTTGATCATGTAATTTTCTTCTCCAGGCCCTTCTTTTGCTAATATATGCTATCATTTTGTAGCTTGTACAATGGAAACCTCTTAGTTAATTAATCCCTTATTATTTCCAAATTACAAGGATAGAATCGTAAGCCATTCTTTCCTCATAAGTTTTGGAACCTATGTCTTACCTCTTTTGAACACACTTCCAGACTACATTCTGTATTTACCCAATCCCTAAATCCAAGTTCTGTTCTAACTTCCCCCCTTTTCCAATCTATTCTTTATTCAGGATGGAAAAAAGTTGCATGTGTTTTAGGTGCGTTTTTGGAATGTAAAATGACAGAAGTCCTTGATCTCTGATATGGTAAAATAACAAACATCTACATATCCAACAAATCTAATGTTGATTAAATGCAACGACTACTGATGAATGCTTCAACGATCCACTACTCAAGAAAGGCCTTACCCGCAAATGACCCAAGAATAGGGAACTCTTCCATTCTTCTCTACCATTCATACCATTATCATTTGGAACACTCCCTAATCATGAAGACTGAATTCCATGATATCTTTTTTTTTTATAAGTAAAAATTTATTAATGCCAATAGGCGCACCCAAGTACACTAGATGTATACAAGAGAAAACACCTAGTTGGGGTGCAAAAAAAAGATAAACCCAGCTAGGAAAATGAACCTAACAAAGCACTAGCCCAAGCCCAAAGACGTGCCTGCCCCAAACCACCACCAGTGCACCAATACCTATCCCACCAAACCAGAGTTTGCCCATACACTGAGCCACTGTAAGTTCCCCAATACACTCCTCAATACTTGTAAACTCCGAACGGGCCTATTAAAAATATACAATTGGTTTTGTCTTCCCTCTGGTCCTTCCTCCACTTAAACTACTTCCCCTATCATCATACTTGATTGCCCAAGTAAGACGCTTTAACTCTCTGCTCTTCTTAGATCTTGATTTTGCGCCAAGTACATGACCCGACTCTATTGCATTGAGTAGTGCTGTGAATTGGTCCTTGAATCCTTCGCAAGTGATCCCCACACACTGTTGTATCTCATTTACCTTGTCCAAAACCCAATCCGATGAATCAAATATATTGTTAATTGATGGGAGGGATATCAACAAGGGGACAACATCTTCTGTAGTCTCCTCTCCAATCTATGGACCAGGCCCCAAAAACTTCCCCTCGCAAGGCACCAATGACAACCCCGTCCCTTCCCTCCACACCAGTTCCTAAAACTCGCATCTCCTCCACAACACTATTGATGTTGTCACCACCTTGGCCAAAGCTATGTGTTAACCCACAAGATACCTAACGAGGTACACCAGTTCCCTCCGACATGGGTGGTGGACCTATGGTTGCCATTTGAATGTTGAGGATAGCGGAAACTCCCCCAAAACTTGGCAATACCTTAGGTTCCGTTGTGGGTGTCATTATTCGACGAAAAGAGCATTGACTACGCAACTCGTTGGCGAATTCTGAGTCACCTTTGGTGAGGGGCAGTCCGTTTTGGTTGCCTCCATGCCAATACTCGATGCAGATTCCGCTTTGAATGTAGATGACCCACTTCTCCTTTTGACCCTCCACACTTGCCTGGGTCTAGGTATTGAAACTGGGCCAAACCCAACTTTCTTTTTCCCTTTATCTAATTTTTTAGCATTCAGCCTACACTTAACATGCCAAGCTCGCCCTTATTGGGCCTTACAACTCCATTACCACCTCTTAGCACACCTAGCCCCTCAATTTTTGCTGATAACATAGCAACTGCTGCCTTCAACTCAGCAAGCTGGTTTTGCATCTCTTTTAATGTACAGTGCATGCCATTGGGAAGACCCAAACCATCCATGCTTTCTATCATATTGTCAGCGGCCCATAAACTTTTCATATGATTATATGGTTCAATATACCACCCCCCTGTCCACTTATAAAAAAAGAATATATACCACCCCCAGTCCACAACCCTCCTCTCCTCTTGGACATGGTAATGCCTTCTGAACTCTTTCCCTTTCTTCTGCTATACCTCTACTCACTCCTCCCCCACATCTACCACTCCTTTGCCTCCTGTTCCATCGGGCATTGACATCAACTGTGGCACCATCATTGAGACCTTTTAACACCGTCCCTAGTCACCACCTTTTTCAAAACCCAAATTAGCATTGACCATGTCTAGACTTTTGATTCCATCCTTGACATCCTCTGTGCGATTTTTGTCACATTCTTTCGCTGTCAGTGCTAGAATGGTGGTGTTCCTCCCCTTAGCAAGCTCCTAGGTCAGAAATAATACAACACCATCGGGCATTGACATCAACTGTGGCACCATCATTGAGAGCCTCTTAACACCTTCCCTAGTCACCACCTTTTTCAAAACCCAAATTAGCATTGACCATGTCTAGACTTTTGATGCCATCCATGACATCCTCTGTGCTATTTCTGTCACATTCTTTCACTGTCAGTGCTAGAATGGTGGTGTTCCTACCCTTAGCAAGCTCCCAAGTCAGAAATAATATAACACTCTCAGCCAACAATTATATTCTATCATTCCTCAAACTAAAATCAACTGCATTAACATCAGTAATTTAATCATTGCCACCTCATACAAGAGAGAGAGTGTGCACCTTTTTCTATCAATGAAGGCTTTGAAGTCAGCTTTGGACTTGGCAAATGTTACTATATTCAGGTATCAATGCCCCACTGCGATATTGTCTATCTTGGAGCTGTTGAGCTCAGGGCGATTCTGGCACTGGCATAACTGGGTCATACTCATTTCTAATTTGGATTTTACGGGAATAAAATCCCTAAGCCAATTGCCCATATAATCTGTCATTTTATGTATCAAAAAACCTATAAAATTGGAGGTGCTCTTGTAAAGTCATGTTAGTTTAGTGTAGTTTTGTTGTAATTGGCAATGGGGAGTTTTTGTAAAGAAAAATCATATTCATCATCCCCACACCACACATGATGTTTTAAGTTTTAATTTTTTTTTCCATTACCAAATATGTGGTGTATGAATGATGAGTATAAGAACTTATTTAGTTTAGGAAGAATAGAACAAAAAATAAATAAAATAAAAAATAAATGTGGTTTTTGGTGTGTGGGATGATGAGTATCAAAGTTCTTCCGTAAAATACCTGGTATATTGCCTGAGGAGGATGAATACATCATATGTTTTTTTTTTTTAATAAAAATTTTTGAGCCTGTTTTCTGTATAATTTCCCCCAAAATGAGTTTGGAGCACCTTTTCCAAGGAGGTTATTTTATTATTACTCACCAATCAAAAGATGTTATATCCTAATTAGCTGAAAGTCTTGATAAGTTTTATTGGCATAGTGATTTTCATGTTCTGACTTCAAATCCCTTTTGTAGTTTATCCTAACTGCATGCCCTCATCCTTTCTTCTTTCTCTCATTATCTTCCCCTCCCCCCCCCCCTCCCGCGCGTGCACGGGGGGCAAGAAGCGTAGGAGGGCAACCGGAAGTAGCTTCCTTACCTGGATGTGACTTGGGATACCCCATTTTTTATAAGTGATAAGGGTAGGTGGTGTATAAGATCTCACATTACTTGGGAAGGAGAAATTCTTGCTCTTTACAATGTTCCAATGGGACTCCAATTGTATTATTGACTAGTCCTTTTGGAGTATAGGTCATGTGGTTTGAACCTTCCATTGGGGTGTTACAAATAGTATCTGAGCCTATCCCAACCAGAAATGTGGGACCATGCCACCTATGATGGACTAACCCGACGAGGACGTCAAGAATAAGGGGGGAAGATTGTGATACCCCATTATGATAAGTGATAAGGGTAGGTGGTGTATAAGATCCCACATTACTTGGGAATGAGAAGTTCTTGTTCTTTATAATGTCCCAATCGGGTTCCAATTATATCATTGACTAGTCTTTTTGGAGTATAGGTCATGTGGCTTGGGCATTCCATTAGGGCGTTACATGACCATAGTAGCATGTTATTTGTTGGAACCAGACCGGAGGGGCTTAGACAGCAGGAAGTTGCGGACGCTCCCTCAAGTTGGGTTTTAGCCATAAGTTAGACCTCAGCCCCACTAGAGAATTCAATGAACCCCTTAGGCAGCTAATACCAATAGTCTGGGGTGAATCCATATTCGGGTCCAAACTTCGGACCTAGTACATGCCAAACCACTTGGGAGTAACCCAAGGACCATTGAGCCATCACCCTTGGTGGTCTCTCAGTATATTCTTAATTTTGAGTGAATTCTTGTTATCTTCAGATCTGTATAGACTGCATAGACTTTGTACTATATAATGCCCCATTTTTTGGCTTTTGTGTTATCCAGTATCCTAACATTAACATTGTTTTCCAGGTCCTAAAACAGTGAAATTGTATTCAAATAAGGAGAACATGGGCTTTGGGTATACTTTGATGATAATTACTTATGTTGATATTATATTTAGTGACCAGCACTGTTATTAACTTATGACTGTGATGACAATGGCAGCAATGTCAATGACTTTCCTCCAAGTGACACAGCTGTTCTATCCCCAGACAATATCAAGGTTGGGTTTGGTGACAACATTTCTACCGCAAGGGTGTTTCCTATTAATGAAAAATATATGTTTAAGTTAACAATATATATAGTACTGTTAATACATATACATACGTACATGTGTGTGTGTATATATATACATATATATTGTTTCTGGAATGTTTGCTGTACAATTATATTTGGCTGATACTTTACCTTGTATACTTTTGCAGGGGAAACCGATAGTTCTGAAATATGTCAAGTTTCAAAATGTTCGTAGGTATGTTAAATCTCTCTGTTTTGGTGAGCTCCATTTTTATCTTCTTTTATTTGCATTATATTAAAAATTAACATTCATGTATTCTAAAATGTTGGATCAGCTTGACAATTTTTATTGAGGATAATCATTCTGGCTCTGATATCACAAAAGTACAGAAGATTGCTCTGTTTGGAACAACGTGAGATTTTAGCCATACATCTGTCTCCATTTTCCTTCCATTTCCTTTCTTGCTTTACTGTTTATTTTTGCAGTTCTGTTTGCTTCAAATATCTTATAGCCATTTCCTTGTTTTTAGAGGAAATCATATGTTCAATACCACAATTCCTTCTTGTAATTTTATCATTTAATAGGCTAACCAGCCTTTTGCCCACCAATAAATAAGAGGTTAGTTAGAGATTAGTTACATGGACTGCTTGTGTGGTTGTATCAGTGTACTTTTAGGTATGCTTGTTTTCATTAATATTGAAAGCATAAAATGTTATGAAGTTTTCCAACAAAAAAAAAAAAAAAAAAAGAGAAGGGAGGGTTTCTTCACATATTGATAATTGCAGTTTGGCTGTTAAAATAATAGCTATATTGTTGAGCACCATATGGGTCGAATGGCACTCCCCCTAGTCTTTAGGAATCATGGGGTCCGATGCTTGGGCTTCAATTCCCGTATTAGGTCTCAATGATTTGCTCAGGTCAGCAGTGTTTGATGGATCACAATATATATTGCCCAACAGTTTAGGAACTATCATAAGATGTTGCGATATGTTAGCATGCATACTCTCCCTGACATTCCATTGCAATAGGTTAGTCTCTGATTTGACCGAGCTATCACCTATTGTCCTCCTTGTATGGTTTAGTTTTGTTGACTTTTTCTGTATGCAACATAGTTGGAAGGTCAGCTTGTATTTTTCACCAAATCAAAGAGCAGATAACTTTATTTCAGAAATGTCACATGCCCTGTCCCATTCTCTGATTTCTGACATGCTGTTTTCTGGGCAGAGCAAAAATTGCATCATTCATTTTTATAGAAATATCCTGTTACATGATTTGGAATTTTATTGTTGGCCATTGTAATATGGTTGCATCATTAGTTGCCATGATCTATTTTTTTCTTGAACTTGAGAGATCCATGATATCAAAATGGCATGAATTCGGAAATGCAGAGTGGAGACAACAGACATGAAGGGCTTAAAGAAGATTGAAGATCATTGACCCTGAAAAGAGATGATAGAAGTGGATGCATAGATGCATTTGGGTCGCTAGGAAGCATGTTTAGGCTTCTCATTCTTTTTCCTTTTGCAAAATTTTTGATTAAATTTACAACATAGAACTGCATCAAGAATGGGAGCTTATATGATTATCTGTGTCAAATCGTCTGGCATACCCTTTATCGGTGTGGTTGTGGCAATTTGATGGATTCTTGCATTTGAAGTTGCATAAAATTATGCCGTGTTGTTTAGTTGATAGGTTATTTTGATTTAGAAACTTGATCTGGAAGCCAACTTGGTCGTGAACTTCATGAAATTGTGATAAAAGTTTCTGACAAGCATCGACTGTTTTGTTTTCTTTGTTCTTTAAGCCTCACAGCTTTGGTTAACTCATGACTGTATCTAGCATGATTGTATGCATGCTAACCTGTTGCGTAAACAAGCACCCCCATCACACGAATAAGGTAAATCGTCAGCTTTTGTGTAAAAATTAAGCTGAGTAAAAATTAAACGTTCTTTTTTCTTGAGATAAAACTTTGGTTTTCCATCACAATTATATTTCAAACTTTTTTCGAGTCGCATGAGTGCCTCATTTTTGGTCCTAAGAAATGCAGGAAGTTTCATATGTTTTACTTTGCATGGAAATGACAAATGCTCTCTTATTTTTTGCTAATCTAGAACTAGACTTACTTTTGTTGGTTGTTTCTCTACTCCACTTATCATAGACGAGGAGTCAAGATTAGAAATGTAAATCGGTCTGGTTCGGTGATGGATCGAAATTTCATCATTTTTCATCTTTTTCTTTTTCAAATAAATTAATGAAAAAATTGTTTAAATTATTAAATTAAAATTAAGTGAATTATTAATGTAGATTATGTAACTAACTCATTAAAAAAATATTTTACTATAATTATATTTATGATATTGATAGTTACTACTTACTAATTTAAATTTTACTCTTTAGTATGCATAATTATTAATAATGTCATACATTTTATATATGGTTAATGAATATCAAATAATTTCATTGTACATAGATTATTCATGCTTCCTTGCAACTTAGGTATTTTAAAAAAAAAATTAATTATTTTAATTAAATATAAATAGTAGAGTATGTATATATGATGTATTAACTATTTACATATAATAACATAAATTATCACATGATTTATGATTTATTATTAATTAATAGCATATATTATTTTATATTTTATATGATCAATGATAATAAACTAGATGAAAATTACATCATTAACTTACATAATTACTATATAAAAATAATATATTAAATTATTAAAAATTATCTTTAAATATATATATATATATATATATATATATGGGTTTGGTCCAGTTCGGTCTAAAATTTGTAAACTCTGGAATCGGACCGAATTTTATCAGTCTACATATTTTGGGACAGAGACCAACTGGTCTAGAATTCGGTTCAATCTTATTGGTTTTGCCCGTCTAGACCAAATTACTTACAGCCCTAGGCAAGAAGATATGGAGTTGGCTTGATTTTGAGAGGCACGGCTAAAGATGATTAGGACATCTACAAACAGAAAGTGGATGATAGGTGCTTGTCTTTCTCTAGAAAGAGAGTCTTCCTTTAAAAGCAAAAATCCCTCATCTTCTTCCTACTCTTTTCCACTGGAGAGGAGAATGGAGCCTGGGTTCCAGTCCTCCTCTTTGTTTTATTTTCGGCACCAGCCTATTTATTGGCTTTTCTCCTAATTTTTTTTTTAAACTTTTCCTCTCTACTGGTTAGGCCTAGGCCCGATCTACTACTTTTTGGTGACAAATTGTCTGCACACGCCCCACCACACAACTCCTCAGATGCCGATATGCTAGAACACTGCGGAACCGCGCCATAAATCTCGACGCATGACTCTAACGTGCGGCTTGGCCTGCACATGGCCACCATGTGCCGCTGCTTCAAAACGCCTCTGATGGCTACACATGTCGTATCAGTAATTTTTTCATCCCAAGATCTATTAGATCTGACCCACCCTATCTCATCATCACCCACATGTAGACTCCACATGCTCACAAGCGAGTGCAAAAAAATTTGGACTAACGATTCAAGCTAGTCAATGCCGTTTATCCTACTATATTTTCGTTTTCCCTAACCGGATATTCTGAGGCTAAGGACATCGATCTCCTCCATTAACATCTCAGGCCAATAAACTACAATGCACCACCAACAACCAGCGCCTCCAACGATGGCAGCACAATTCGTACAACAAATTGTAAAAACCAATAATTTAAGGAGGCACCCTCTTTGCGGGGAATGTGTGGAGACCCCTTTTTTGGTCCTAAAGTCCGATCTATTTTTCACTTTTGCATTGTGTTTATTGTAATGAGATGTTTGTTGGAAACCCCCTTCTCATGTATTTTGATCTATTTATGTTAATGAAAGGCTTGCTTCATTTGGAGGAGAAAAAAAAAATTTGGGTGATAGATGTAATGACAATTTTGTAAATAAATGCAATCTTCGTTTGATTGATCTCTTTTAATAGAAAACTGCCATGAAAAAAGGGTTCAATGAAGGCTATAACAACGTAACGTTGTTGATAAAAATTTATGTAAATTGTATGGAGATGATAAGTAAATTTTTTTATAAATCAATAATGCTTCTAGAGAAAGAGCTAGTTTCATCTGGTTTGGGAGCTTTGGTGGGTCCCATCTAACTCACAGTTTTCAGGATCTCTTCATTGTCTGGCATTGCATAGAGCATCTCAATATCTTCTACTATATGATGATCCTTGGGAAACTCAATGTTGGTGGAGTGTATAATATCCATTCTATCCAATTGTCCTGTTACTTCAAAGAAAGATGCCCTCTGCTTTCTTTGAAGTCTGGAGTTTCTTCTTTGCCTAATAATGGTTGACAAAAGGAAGAACTTGGTATTTAAATCTTTGGAGGGGAGTCATGTTCCTACTTCCTAGCTATTAATTTCTATTTCCAGATTTTTTTCCTGGCCACTCTTGATTTGTTCTTGGAGTACATACAGCATGGAGATATGATTCCTTGATCCAACTTTGAATAGTAGCCTCTTGCTTTTTGTATGGTCTATGGTTGAGAGAATGATCAATTTAATATTGGTTTGGATCTTCCCAAAATAATCCATATATGTTCCACTTTTAGAGAGCTTGCTTTATGTCTTTGAGCTTTGGACATCGTTTGAAGGCGGGGGATGGAGGGGTGGTACTTCACCAAATTTCAACTACAATGGAGTTCCTAATGGATTCCCTTGTCTAGAAAAGCTACAAATATGAATAGTTTGGGCTAGCTTGAAGTTCAGGTCGCCATTGGAGTACTTGAGTATGATTGGGTTATGATCTGAGAAGGTGGTCGAGATCAAGTACTGATCAGTGATTGGGGTTTCGGGGGAAAATGGAAGTTCTAAGAAATCATTATAAACTAGAAGAATTTCTTTCTGCTTTGTCTGTCTTCATATATATACCTGTTCTAGAATGTTAAAGTAGGCCCTTAATTCTCACAAATGAGAAGGCGATCTACCCATGGGGGCAGTTGATAGCACTAGAACCAGAAACCTAATTCAATCCAATTTTGTTAAGATGTTTCCGACATCAAAATCTCATTCCAGCTTTGTAATCCAACATCTAAATCATGTCTAGGGCTTGTTTGGAAAAAAGTTTTCATCCTAAAATTCTTATCTCATCTCATTTCCAAACATCACTCAAACACAAATATTTTCAAACTAATCATTACAACTTTTCCAAACTTTCAAACGAAAAATAAAAAAACAATTCAATTTATTCTAATCTCTAAATAAAAATAATATTAAAAAACTAAATTCTAACAATATTTTAACGTATTATTTTTTATTCAATTTTTTTTTCTAATTTTCCAAAATCCCATAAAATATTAACTCAAACTATCTTATTATTATTCACAAAATATCTTACTACTATTCACAAAATTCTAATCTCTTCTTACTCCTAAAATTTATTTGTACTTTGAAGAGAGGTTTTGACTTTTCAATACCTTTATTGCCAACCAAGTTTATGACAACAATAATTTGGAGCGATGAAGTACACCAAAAAAGTATAGACCTTTCTCAAGATCAATATTTCCTTTTTATCAATTTTAAATCTCCACGTGATCCTTGAATAATTGAAAATTTTTAAACCAACCACAAGTTCATGGACTTAGACCTACATAAACCATTAAGAATTCTACCAAAAATTGAAGAAACAATTCAAAGTTGAGGTCTTGAACTTTGTAATTTGTACCGGTATGTGGTAGTTGTTGAAAGAGATTTCTTACCTACCCAAAAATAATAATAAAAAAACCAATACATACATACAATTAACTTCATTTTTCCTTGAAAGAAACAATAAATTTCAAGTTGTCACGTGTATGGAATCTGGATAGATCGAAAAATTGGTAGAGAAAATGCCACAACCCTATTTTAGAGAACATGAGCCCTCGATTTAAAGAAAACGTACAAATATATATATATATATATATATATATATATATATATACAAGAGAACTAGGCGATAATACCGACCATATGCATGTATGTAAGATGCAAAAAATAAATAAATATGCAAATATCAGCTTGCATTGAAATATAGAATTAATAAAATTACAGGTTTAAGTAACTCACAATATTACAAGAGAACTAGACGGGGGGTTACAAGGGTATGGAAGAGAAGGAAGGTGAATTTGTGGAAGAGAGGAAGCTTGTGAGTTTTTTGCCTGCCTCCCTTGAATCAGAGGTTACCCTTTTATAGATGAAGGGGTCGCCTTTTACAATGATTGAAACGGTAAATTATGGCCCGTGAGTGAATAGTGATTAGAACTGTTCATTCACGTGAAAGTAGAATCATTGTGTCTTCGGATAGCTTTCTCAGCGTAATTTGTGGGGAGCATCTCCTTTTGACATTAAAGTAAGGGTGAATCTGGTAGAGATGACAAATCAGTCTGTGATACCGTAGTCTTGTTTATCTTGTAGTGTCGACGGTAGATTAGGGGATCATTCGTCTTCAGATAACCTTGGGGTACCTTTAGAATCATGTCCAAATATGTTGCTGTATGGATCAGCAACTGAAGCCTCGGATGATGCTTCTGACTTATTATCTGATTTGTTAGAATTATCTTTTTCCAGGGATTTTTTAGCAAGTAAATTAAATCTTTTTTATTTAGTCCTTCAAGAATATCAGTTTTCTTTTTGGACTTTGAGGATTTATTGGTCTTGGTAGATGAAGAAGCAGCTACCTTTTCTTTTTGTGAAGTAGTTGGTGAAGCAGGGGCCTGGATTAAAGGATATCCAGTTGAAGCAATGGAACCATGGGTGATAGCAGAGAATTCTTCCTTGTTTTTCAGATCTGGAGCAGTTTATGGGAAATTTCTTATCACATAATTAACAATGTCTTGGGTATAGGGGTACCTATCCCACCATTTTACAAAGAACCAACAAATCACCATTTCTCTCATAATTCCACTTCATGATCCAAGGAATCTTGTACCATTTGCAGAAATGTAGAGAATAAGGGAACTTGGCGGTATGTTTGTCCAATTTTGAAACAATAGCATTAGCAAAGCATTAAAATGCTTTGTGAAGCATTTTTTGGAAGATCTCAGGAATAGGGTCAAACTGGTTCCACCATTTTTTTGAATTTCTTGTCAAAATTAAGGAACCAAGAGTGACTCATATCGGCCACTTGAAATAACATGAATCGTGACCAAGCGTCAATATCATCGTAGTAATTGTAAACAATCTCTGAATCAACAAGCTTTTTTTAAGTAAAGGGGTAGTTGGTGCCCCAGTCTTCTTCAGTGATGACTCTAAAAATATAAGCATTGTGATAAATCAATTTTGATTTGTTTGTTTGATCATAAATTGGTTTAATCACAATGGATTCAGTTTGAAGTAGGATACTGGAGTAAAATTGAAGGGTTTTGGCTGAATTTTCAGGAATCCAGTGAAACCGAGGGGAAAATAGGTTGAAGCAATTTTAAAGGGATCTGTATATACAGACCGGTTAGGTTTTATATATAATCGATGTGGGACAATCATTGGTAGGATCTACTGAATTTTCGGAAAAAACTGCCGAAAACATGTCTGTGTGTATATATATATATATATATATATATATGCTTTGAGAATCTTCATTAGTTTATTTCTTTATATGGTAAGTACGTAGTGTATATTTACACATTTTTTTCCTTATCAAGAAAACTGTAAATCTTGGGAACTCAGTAGATTGTCAAGATCTGATTGTCAAGATTTTGTAGCATTAGCTACTTTTCATCAATCTTAACGGTCAGAATCGAACGATCGAGTGTTTAAACTACAAGTTTTTAGTAAATGGAGGATGTAATATTCATGTGTTAGTTTTAATAATTTGGACTGAAAGGAGGAAAACCCTGATTTTATATATATATATATATATATATATATATATATATATAAAGTCTACTTTTTCCCAATTTTAAATAAACTTGGATCAATATATAGTATAACTAATTAAGTTGATTATTTTCAACATGACCCCTATCTAACTTAATATAAAATAGACATAATCTCTTAATTTCTTTCATTGAACGAAAACTGAAAGAAAATGATACCATCGATTATGGCCCCTCCTGCATGGATAATGCTCACATATTTTTTTAAATGGAAAATGATAAAGATGCAACTTTTTTACAAGTTCTTGTAAATTGAGAACGTTTTTGTAAAATTGTTACACGATTTTTATAAAAACGTCATCCATTTAAGGCAGATTTGTGAAAAAGTTGTATATATATATCATCATTACTCGTTTGAAGATGATTTCTCCATTTAGGAGAGTATATAGGTAATTAATTACTTGCAACAACTAATTAATCAATTGATATCTAATATATAGAAAAAGCATTTATAACTATCAGTACTCTAACATTTATTCTCATCATGTGGTGTTGTATACAACAGTCATCGTCAGCCTATGACGACTGTTTTCACTCAGACAAACTTTGTACAATAAAAAAACCAGGGAATAATTAGGGAAATAATAAGGAAAACATGATGAACAAAGAGGCCAAATAAATGTGTCTGTCTACGCATGCATGCATGCATGCCAAATGATCTCGATGATGAATTACATGGCATTAACCCTTCTACTTCCGCAGAAACATACACAACGACGCCATCAATATAGCCATCCAATGGAACTTTCCAGGCAGAAACGAGGTAGCTGCAGACCAAAACAGAAGAGATATTAAACAAAACAAAACAAAACAAAAATGTCAGCAGGTCTGTATGTCTGTTTCTCATGAATTATCTCTGTAATATGTTGTATCATAATCTCTTATGAATTTTAATATAAATGTTATATCCTCATAATTATTACTAAAAGATTAATGAAAAAGGAGGTTCTAGGTATAAATTAAATAACAATATTCATGCATGTACGTCTTCTGTCAACTGCGTGTAACATGTATGCTTGTGGGAAAAAAGAAAGGATTTTCATGAGAAGATCAGCTTGAAAGACTAGTCTTCCAAATTAACCGAACAAAAACGTACAAAGTCGTTGTTGAAGATATTTTTATTTTTAGGAGGAAAAAGTCATGGTTTGACCTAATTAAGCTGCCTAGCTAAACCTCAAGATTTTTCTTAGCAAAAGATCTTTCAAGATTATACAGCAATATATATATATAAGATATTTTTATTTTTAGGAGGAAAAAGTCATGGTTTGACCTAATTAAGCTGCCTAGCTAAACCTCAAGATTTTTCTTAGCAAAAGATCTTTCAAGATTATACAGCATATATATATATATATATATATATATATAATGAGGATGCCAACAACGTATATTAATTAATAATTATACCGAAAATCAGAATAATAAACTAAAACCCAATAACTATTTAGGCAGAGTACCATTGCTTATTATTAAAAAGATATTGAAGATGAAAAACAATATTTCTTATAATAACTATCAAGAAGAAAGGTTTCTCGGGATTCAATATATATATACGCGTACCTTGACTAGTCCCAGATCCATCGTCTGTAGTAGATTTTTGGACCGTAATCCCAAGTCTTGAACAATCAGATCCAAGTGTACCTTCAATTAAGAATCAAACAACATAGAGCCAATAATTGTCAGCTGATCTGATCTCAACTTCTTAACCTAGCTTTCTTCTCCATTTTAGAAACATATATATATATATATATATATATATGAGAGGTTTAGGTTTTTACATTCACTGTAGCATGGGAAGGCTGAGATGTTTAGAAGGTTGAAGTAACCGGAGTTGCATTGACATGTGTGTGTATGTGTCTTGTTCTTGGTACATGTCCCTTCTCCGCAATAGGCCCAGTAGCATGCTATAAAACCAAATAAATAAAAAATTAATTAATGAGACTTTATTTAGGAAAAAAAAACATATATATTATATATATATATTTATATATATTGAGATAGAGAGAGAGAGAGAGAGAAATTAATGGAATAAAAATGATGTTGTTAATCAAGATGGTCATACATACACACACACATATATATATACACACACACATATACATATATATGGTTACTTACGATCAAAGGTTGATATGTTGTGTGGATTCTCCTTTTGTGGAACCGGTGGAGGAGCTGGCTGGCAGCCGTAATCAAGAGTACCTGCAAAACAGAGCGAAAGAATAATTGAATATATACTTCATGATCATTTTGACAACATATATAAATGGTGTTTAATCCCCCATATATATATATATATATATATATATGCGTGTGTGTGTGTGTGTGTGTGTGAAGAGATTAGATAGGAGGGATTACAATTAGGTATCACGCAGGGAAGAAACGTGAGATCGTCATTGTCGTCACGAGTTCGCTTCCAACCAGCTTCGCATTCGCACTTGAAGCCAAGTGGGTAACTTATGTCAGCTGAGCAATTTCCCTTTCCACATTCCACTTCTTCACACACCTTTTCTGCAATTCAAACCCAAAAAGAACAAAATAAAGACAAACCCAAAAAGAACAAAAAAACACTGATATCTGTATTTTTTGAGTAGTATTTCTGCATGATGGCCTAGCTTTTAGATAAGATATTCAAAGTTGTATATGCTTTTGGAAGAGATGATCAGGATATATATATATTGAGTACCATAAAAATCATCAAGATGAGTATGATTTGAGGCTAGGGAAGACATGGGTAGCACCACCAGAAACATAACAGCTAGAAAAGCCAACATATTGGAGCTGGAAGCCATTTCCTTAATTCACAGACCACAAGATCGAGAAGATCAGAAATGCACGCACTAGAGGCTTGAATAATTGATGAGAGATGATGAACTAGGAATTGATTTTGAGGAGGTTTTAGTACTTGCATTTATACTATATAATATGGTAGGTATATAATAAAGATAATAGCAATTGAAGTTTTCTTCGGATATAGAAGCTTCTGCGAGACTTTTAGACCATGCGATGCAGCGTGCATGGCTGGTCATTTGGTCTATTACTTGCTTTGCAATATTCATCTAAATTCTACATATTAAAATATATTCTTTTTTTCATCTTATTTTCTATGTTTTATATTCTAGATATGACAGCAAATTATGAACTATGTGCTTTATTAAAACCAAAACTTTAAGCTTAAGCTGCTCACAAAGGAAAAATATATCTATCTTAACTTTATTATATATACATACTATTAAGAGAAAATATAATGATTAAATCTATATATTCCCATCAGTTTAAGTTTTTGGGATAAATGGTGATTTCATATGTTATCAGAGTAGAAATCTTGAGTTCAAACCTGAACTCTTACTCTACCTCAGTTAACTAAATATTTCATATGTTAGACTCACTTTTTGAGAGGGAGTCTAACCCACACGTGAGAGAGAGTATTAAGATAAAATATAATAATTAAATATACCTATTTCCATCATTTTAGATTTTTAGGACAAAATGGTGATTTCACACCTACATATTGTATCATGTATAAAAAGTTCAATCTAGTTTCCCCTGGAAAATTCATGCATCTTGATCAAATAATAAATGTTTTTATACCTCAATCCACTTTTTTTTGTTATCTTCTCTCTCTCACTCATTATGGTCAAGTTTATGATCTCCAAGAAGTTTCATTTCGCAATTAGGACTTCATGCAAGGTAGTTTAGGCATTCATCAGGCGCCTCAGATCTAGAAAGTCATGCTCAAATATGTACGCTAGAGATTTCGTACATGGCATATATATATATATATATATATATATATATATATATATAGGTAGTGCTAGCGGGCCACCCAGCCGTCTATTTTAATTTTTTCATTTTCCTTTCAATTTTTTCAACAATTTATTAAGATCCTAAAAAACAAATACATAACTTTATTAATAGTCACTTCCTAATTAACCATTAAGTAAAAAAAAATTAAAATAATCGAGTAGTAATTTTGAACGGTAATTTTGAGGGGCTCTACTAACATTTTCTATATATATATAACTATATCTTCTTTTTTTCCCTTGCTGACACGTGCCTCGGGCCGAAGATCTTCCACACTAAAGCCATTCTGTCCAAATTAATAAACTCTCTAGAAAATTTAAAACCTAGCATTTAAAAAAAAAATAACACTCTAAATTAAGAACAATATATAAAAAACTGAAATTTTTAAAATCAAAATTCAATTTTTGTTAAATCCATTCTCAATATATACATAATATATAGCATCTATTTTTCCCAATAAAAAGGACCATTCTGTGTACGTATTAAAATTTAAAAGTGTCGATCAATGTCACATATTATATATAATTGCTTATTCACCTAATTAATTAACAGAATTAATTAAATCGTCTGTCTTACGAATTCTCTTTAAGAAAATTGTTTATTTGTGGTCAACTATTTCCTGTGAAAATGACTATTTCCTACTAAAACAAGTTTATTTTCATCACAAATAGACATTTTCGTCGCAAATAATCTGTTATAAATGCTCATTTTTCTTGTAATACGTTGGCCAGCCCGTCACAATCTATATAATATAAGTCAATATTCCATTTTAATTTAGAGTACGTAAGTACGTGGAAGACCCAAAAAAGTAAAGAGGTTCTAGATCAAAAGTGCCAAATTCCACCAAATTATGGACTAAAATTACAAGTCAAGATAGACGGATATATATAAGAGAAATGCAATGCAAAGGAAAATGTAATAAATGCACGATTCTCTCATGCATCTGACTATATATATATAATAATAATATAACTATTTTACATACTTTCGGAGCCGGAGTTGGTTAATTAGCTAGCTAGGGACGACGTTGATCCAGTCTAATTAAAGACGTGAAGGAATGGCTCTAATTAGAAGCTCCATATATAATATAATATATATAATTAACTTAAGGTCTATTTTATAGTACTTGAAGGCGTTGAAAGAATGGCTCGGGCTATGATCTTTCCCACCTTAAGCTTAATTTATAACAACGACATTAATGTAAAATTGTCCAAGCATATGTGATCATCAATTTGAAGGATTCCACTTTATATATAAAGAGAAAATATACTTAAAATCGTAAATTGTGTAACCGCCGCGTAATCGTTTTGAAGGACTAATTGTATGTAAAATTTTCTCATATATAAATCATACTACATTTAGTTATAACTAGTCGTCGAATCACGCAATGCACGTACGGGAATAATTTAAAAAAAAAAGTAATTAAGAGGTGAGAAATTAGCCAAAATACAATGAGATGAATACTCCTTTTTTATTAGAAATATAATAACAAATAATAAAAGAGTTAAGTGGTCGGAAAGTCAAAAATATGGTAACGAGAAATCAATAACTACTATAAGTTGAAAAGTTATTTTTTTATCTCTTTTATGGAATTAGTAATTATAAATGGTTAAAGCCTTTCGTATTCGAACGGCCTCTTTTTTTTCTTTTTTATCTTAGTGTCATGAATAAATTAAGTATATTTATTACAATATTAATAAAGACAATATAAAATTAAATTAAGCCTTGGAGAATTCTTGGAAGAAGCCCTAGCTAGCCATCTCCCCTTCCCCATCTCTCTCTCTCTCTCTCTCTCGTAAAAAACTAAATGTTCCAAATCTGATTTTCGCCGAAGGAGAATGAGGCCTCGGCTTCCCCCTCCTTTTACCTCTCATTCCCCTTCTTCTTCCATCCATCCACCTTGCCTATCTAGGTAGTTCTTTTTGCTTAGTTTTATTTTGCTTCCCTCAAGGCCGAAAAAGACAAATCTATAGCTTTCCAGCAACTCCCGAGAGACACGTGCAGCACAAATAGACTCTCAAGCCGCAAATCGTTGGGAGGAAAGTGGCGGTTTTATGAAAATCACTGCGAGTGGTCCTCACGCGCCACCCCTTCCGGCAGCTCTTCTCGCCACACGCGCCAAATCATCGGACTCCCCCACCACCAGATCTTTTAGATCTGACCTTTGTGGTTGAAAAGAGACAAGCGTGTTGCCTTCACGCGCTATCACATATTCTGAAATCTACTATATTTTGTTCAAATTGTAATCTGTTCTTTTTTGCATCCATCTTACTCCTTTCCTTTTTGGTTTTCTTATTGCTAATTAAAATAAAATAAAAAGTGTTCTTCTCTCGAACTTTTGTCTGTAGAGGTTGAGTCATCTCCTTCTATGAATGGTGATGTTGGGTTGTCTCTTGGATATTTGTTTGTAGAGATATCAGCAGTAGTGAAAACCAAACCAGTTACAAAAGGAAAAATTGTAAGGGTGGAACTCCAAATATATTATTTTGGTTTATGATGTCATGTTTGATATGGGAACATCTCAGAATGTATCCGCTCATGTATGTAAGTTTCTTGATAAATGAATGATGACAATTTTTCTTAAAAAAATAAAAATAAAAAATAAAGACAATATAATGAAACGTCTTTATAATAGATATATGAAGGGTTGGGATATATCAATAAAATAAAATATAATTGCAAACAATGAAGGGTGTAAAAAGAACCTTGTCAAACTTCCTTAAATTAGAGGACTGTCTCCATGCCTTGACTAGAATTAAACTTGTACTTTAATTAAGGTATCCATGAACGTCCACGTTGGATAATTTCTTGCTGCCTACTTAATTGGCCGGAGGACTAGCTTCAAAGTCAAACACACCTTTTATTTTATTTTTTCGTAATTAATATAACTTCTAATGTTAAACATATTTCAAAGGGATTCTAGAAGTGGAAATACTTCTGCATGCGAGACGTACTACTGTTTACATAATATGCTCTGAAAAAGCACAGCCTTTATCATATTGATCTTGAACTCATGTTAATGGTAGCGTGTTACAAGCATACATTCGAATAAGTCAAGTAGTTACAAGTGCAAGATATATGGTGTTTCATCACAAGTGCTAATTATTATGACCACTACGTACCCAAGTCGCAACCTTTATCATGTAGGTTATGTTTCAAAGAACAAAGATTGAGGACAAATATGCCAGACTTTATATAATAACTTATCAGTTTGTAGTTTTATTTTTATGGACATTGTGACTAAGATGGTTACACATCCCCACCATCTGTGTCGCATTTGAGTCATTCAACCAATTATTAACCTTTGAGTACAAACAAGGGCATCGACAATTTTATGCCCCGTCTATATGAATTGATTAGTCACTCTCCCAACAAAAGGTTGTGTGCATGATTCATAAGGAGATCTTTTTCTTTTTATGGTTGATATGGCTTGCCCTTGGCAAGTGTCGTGCTTTACTTCCTCGAAAGCACGTGTATTGGTCCATTGCACCTCACTTCGTGTAACACATATGTTGACTAGAGCTGAGCAAAAATTTAAAAATCAGATATTATACATATGTTATAAAAATATGTATTTATCTATATATTTATATATCATATATACTAGTATAGTTATATAGTTATATAACTAGAACTTATTTAGTTAAATACAATAATATATTAGTATGAGCTAATTATTATAAAATAATATACTCATACTATAAAATAAATAGATTAATAATAGTTTAGTATATCTAAATATCATAGTATTACTATCATACATAATCAAGTATAGAAATAAGTTAGACACTAGTATTTAAATAAGTCTAGTATAATAAGTTAATAACATATATACTAATTTATTAAAATATAATAACATGTAATTAGATACTAGAATACTAATGTATAAATAAGTTAGACATTAGTATAATAACATGTAATACTAATGTATAATAACATGTAATTAGACACTATAGTATAAGTCTTGTATAAAAATAAATTAGACACTAATATAAAAATAACTAATAAGTCTAGTGTAGAAATAAGTTATAAATAAATTAGACACTAGAATAATATAATAACATGTAATACTATAGTATAATAACATGTAATTAGACATTAAAAATAATATGTAATAATGTAGTATGATAACATGTAATTAGACACTATATTATAAGTCTAGTATAAAAAAAAGTTAGATATTAGTATAGAAGTAAATTAGCAATGAATGTTTTAGTTTTAATTTTTAATTTTTTAGGAAGATTGAGATTTGAAAGCCAACAAAAAATTCTTTTTAAAATAGGTTAATGATCGGTGCAAAACTGCAAGTGCATAGTATCGTAGTTTTATAGTAAAGTGATGAGAAGAGTATCGTCCTTAGGGATTGGTAACTTACTTTTGACAAATACCGAAATTATACTAATCTCAACTTTATTTAGAAAAGTCACTAAGATTTTTGTAATTGCAAATTAAAATAAAATTAATTCAAAGAAAATACTTAAAGAAAAAAAAAGATATTGTTCGAAGATCAAATCAATGGGAAAGAAAACTTCTAGGAAATCGATTTCACATAATTCCTCACTATGCTTTACTCATCTAACTAATTGAATTTAATTCTCTCTATTTGTTAGCAAATATCCACAAACAACCAAAAGTCTCTTTCGATAGTCAATTGGAAATTATTCTTGTTTATCATTTTACACAAGAGTATGCAAATTAATAAAACAAGAAAGCAATAAGACCAATGATTTTAATACTACATATGTTCAATTCGTACAAGTCTTTCGATCTCTATAATTACCTATTCCGAAATATCCAAGATCTATCCTATAATTTCTTCTTTCGACAGCAAATCACAATATTAAAATCATCTAATTAATGGCCAGTTAATTAGAAGCAATAAGCTCAGAATAAACCAGACAAACATAGAAGATAATTACTTCAAATTAACATAGAAAAGCAAGCATAGTTCAGAACTAGATTACATCTTTTTCCTAGAATAAAGAAGATTTAGTACATGCTAAAAATTAAATTCAACATAAACAAATTCACCATAATTTTTCTGAGAGAAGAATAGAAGAAAATGAACACTAAAAATGCTCCTCGCAGTCCGCAGTGTCGTCCCTCGCAAACCGCAGTGTCTGAAATGAAAAACTCCAAAGAAATGCCCCTCTCAAAAAACTCTCAAATTTCGTGCTAATGATATGCTTAAATAGAGTAGGAAAGAAACCCTAATGTCTTCATATTCCCGCACTCAAAATCGCCTAAATTTTAGGACTCAACTTGGCAGCCATGTACGTACTTCAGAAGTTCTAATTTGGAAAACCTTATTAGAGACAACTTTGTAGCCCTTTAAGATAGCTTTCCAACGCATCAAGAATTGCATCAATCCAATATTAGAACGAAAAGTTATGATTAAAATACTAAAGTGTGTCAATATTGTCTGCTAGCGCATTTTGGACTCTGATCCGAATTACTCTCAAACCCCATCATTATTCTTATTTGAAGAGTCCTACAATCATTGAAAGTTTTTAGGTTATTCTAACGTCTTGCCCACTTGAAATTCCTTTGAATTCGAATGGGTTTGGACTTGTTCTTTTATAAACTCTGAAATTAAACATAAAAATCTACTCAGGAGTATCCCAAAGTAAATAGAAACTCAATTCAAGAATACACATTAATTCCAATGATTTCTATTAACATTTTAGCATTTTAGTCCAATAATAGGGTATTTAGTATAAAGTTTAAAGTTAATAAGTGATAAAATATAAGAAATTATGCAAGTCATCAGTTAAATATGAAGTAAAAAAAAAATACAAAAAAAACCCAAATCTGGAGTCAGAGTCAGAGTTTGGTTTTGCGACTCCACTCCGACAAGTCAAAGTCAGATCGGAGCCTACACAAGTTGGAGCCAGAGTCAAAGTTTGGATTTGAACTCCAACTAAGTCGGTGCTCACCCCTAATGTTGACCCACACCAACATGCTCCACATGCAAAGATGCATTGATCTATTATATTTATTATAGATTGTGATATTAAATATATGAATTTATTTAATATGGGTTATTATTTATTTACGTGAACCATTATCTCAAATAGATGCATTGGTTTAGTGGTAATGAAGTGTTGTTTCAAATAAAAGGGTAGGAGTTGAAAACTCCACAAGTGCAATTTGATTTATTTTGTGAAGTGTTAGACTTGGACAGACGCAATGCTTGGGTCAGCCAAGCCTTGCACGTGGGCCAAAGAGTCACAACACTTTGGTGCTTGCACATGGGCCGAATAGGCACTTTGGCAGGGTAAAATGCACTTCTAGATACTCGAACCAATGTCCTCCCCTCCCAAGGGAGGTGCTTACTAACCACTAGGCTAGGCATATACCCTTTGCTCTTTAAGTGAAACATCATGACCTTTAAACCAGTAACCGTCAGTTGAAAAGTCACAAGTCAAGAGTTGTGATTTTTCACATGGTGCCACTTCATTCTCTATAAATAGGGGATGAGACTCACAAATTTATTCATTCCATTCTCCCATATTTTCAGTCACTTACACAATTTTGTAAAGAACTCTGAAGGAAAAACTTCAGAATTGCTATCTGCAGTTGGTGACTTTGTTGCATCCTGGAGGTGAATTACTTGTAACCCGGTAGCAAACTCTTTCGAGTTGGGGCAATTATCACCTTAAAGATAGTATTCTACACGCCTCAAAGTCACATTTATTTTCACATTACTGTATTCTCACAATTTTCTTCAACAATTTTAAGGTGATAATCGCAATGAGATCAGAATCTAATATGGTGACTTTCAAGATGATGAACCAAGACTTCGTCAAACTAGATAGGTTTGATGGAACGAGTTTTACTCCTTGGAAAGACAAGTTGATGCTCATTTTTACTACATTGAAGATTTCATATATTTTGGATTCGAACTTGTCAGTACTTCCAGAACTCAAATATGACAATAATAATCAAATTAAGGCAGATGCAAGAAGCGCGAAAAAGATGAAGTGGTATGTAGAGGACACATTCTAAATACACTTTTTTTATCGTCTCTACGACTTGTTTACATCAATCAAGTCATCAAAAGATATTTGGGAGGCATTAGAATTCAAGTATAGAACGAAAGGCAAGGTACGAATAAATTCCTTATTATGACATATTTTGGATTTACAATGAATGGTAACACTTCTTTGATGGATCAAGTCCATGAATTGCAAGTTTTGGTGAATAAACTTCGAGATCTTAATGTTGATGTTTCTGAACCTTTGCAAGTTGGGGCTATTATTGCCAAACTTCCTCCAAGTTGGAATAATTATAGAAAGAAACTTATGCACACAACAGAAGATTTCACTACAGAAGAAACTTGTAGTGTTTACGAATTGAAGAGGAAACTCAAATTCATAATAAGAAATTATTTTCTCAAAATGGCTCTAAAGTGAACTTTGTTGATGAGAAAAATAAGTCTCAAGGTAATTTTGGAGGATCAAAGTTGCCAAACAACAAGCCTCGTAAGAAATGAATAAGTGATATTATAATAGAAACGAAGTGGCAATATGTGCAGTAGAAAACTATACGCTTTACCCATGTATGTACCCAAGGCACCCCATAAGGTCTAATCGAGCACTATTCCGCAGACCAATACTCTCCAATGGCACCACACAATAGGTCATGTTGAACCAGTGGAACACCTGATTGCATGGGTGAGTAGTATGCTTAATTGCCACCTCCGAGTGCAAGCATGCTCTATGACGAGCTTCACCCTCAGCAGTGCACCATGCCAAAAGAAGAAGTTAGCTGCTAGCATAAGTCCATGGACTTGTGAGGCTCCGCCTCCCTAGCATGGGCAAGCACATTGGACTAGCAGTGCATGGCAGCACAACGCTGCTTGCCAGCCTCCTTCTTGCCTGCACTAAGGCACCACCATAACACCCAGTGCACTGTCCTCAACTCGATAGACATATAACTAAGCCATGCACACCCATGGATATTCCTAGGGGAAAAAGCTTCCAGGCAGATGGATTTAAAATCCAATTTCACACCCAGCCAATAGATAGACGACACATAAGCACACAAGAAAACTCAATTTGAACGCACGTACACCCAATGCATGCTCTCCCTCCCTCCGAATGTCTCTCCCTCCCCCATTATTGCACTCGAGCTTCACTCAAAAAAGGGAAAAAAAATTCCATCTTTGCACCACTTGAGCTTCACTTAGAAAGGAAAAAAACTCTCTGCACTCAAGCTTCACTCACGCCAGAACGCCCACAACGACATTCGGTTTATGTTTCAACTTTTACTGAGCTTCACTCAAGCCAGAACGCACTCAAGCTTAACCTGTAAAAATATTTTCCTTCTTTATTCATTTTCTCTCATATTGTGAATTTCGGTTTCAACTTTTTTTCATATTCGGTTGGGATTTTTGACGCCAAGTATAGGTAAATTTAAGACTATTCATTTCCAAATTGTTGTAAAAATGTGATTTTTTTCCCCAAATTGTTAATGTTGGGGAAAGAAAGATAATTTGTTCTAACGAGCTGGAAGCTTGACTTATTTATCATATCATTCTTGCATTGAGTGCGCTCCATCTTACATTGGGTACATTGACTTATAATTCATTCTAATTAAGCTCTGATCAGATGTGATTTGCATTGAGTGCAGAACATCTGTAGGCATGACATTTTTTTTTTTTACAAAAAATAAGTAGTATAGAAATTTTATTAGTAAAAGGACAGACCTAAGTATTGTCAAAGTGTACAGAAGAATCACCTATTTTATTGTTTTCGTATATTCCTCATAATATTCTTCAAGGACCATATGTAACACCCCGTATTTTAGTGTATTTTTACTGAAGGAATTATTTTTATGGATTCAAAATTTTATCCTCTTATTTTAAAATTGGTTGATTTTTAGTGAGTTTATTTCTATGATTTTAATTTGGTAAAAATTATTTTTATGTGCTTTCCTAATATTTATTTATTGTTATGCATTTAAATTGCTTTTAATATTTAAATTAATTACTGTGGGATTTAATTATTTCAATTTGACTTTACCATTACGTTTAAATTATTTTATTTAACTTGTGGTTTTAAAATCGTTTCCGTTAGATCATTTTTGTGACCCAAGTTATGAGGATTGGACCTCATTTCTTTTCCTTCTATTTTTCTTTCCTCCTTTTCTTTTCCCTTTCTTTTCTTTTCTTCCTTATTTCTCCTTCGGTTTCCTCTCTCCCGCGCGCGAAGCCCAGCCCCTCCCTCTCTCCCCGTGCATTCCGTCTTTCCACCCAACCCACCGCCGTCATGCCGTCACGCTGCCGTGCGCGACACCGCCCGGCCGACTAGCTCCCCCACCGGCCGGCGACCTCACCCCCCAAATCCCAGCCCCTACCTCGCCGCAGGTAGCCCGCATGCACCCCACGAAGCCGCGGCATTCTTTCCGCCGTTGCGCCGCCGTCGCACCACCATTGGCCACAATCTCTTCACCACTTCATCCTCGACCTCTTGGCAACCCAATGGACCCAACCCCGGCTCAAATCCGTCACCGGTGAAGCCCCACCAAACTCATTTCCGATTTGTGCATTTTTGGCCTAAAACCACCCTTTGCGCCGCCACCCACGGCAAACCACCACCACCATTGGCTTCACCGACCTCTCTAGGCCCTACCCTACCATTTTTGGGTCTTCGTTTGTCTCCGTTGAAAAGTGGGTCTTTGAGACCCACGGCCACAGTGTATTTTACACTGTTGTGTTGCTCAGACGTCGTCTTTTTCAACTTCATGATCCTTCGAAAATTGTTATATTGCACTGTAAGTATTTCTCCAAAGAACTTTCGTAATTTAAATGTATTTTTGCACTAACATATTACACTGTATTTGTTTGACATGTCGGACTGAGTTCGAGAAGTTCGGGGGTCGGATGGATTTGTGAGTGAAGTTGTTTGGTTTGATTGATTGGATTGGTTATTGGTTATCGATGGTTGTGGATTTGTGTTGGTCCATGCACATTTCATTATTTCATGCATGATCATGTTTGTAAAGGAAACTGAGTTTTCGCGTATTGCATTCATGTGCATGTGTGATTTGGAAAAGTTATGATTTCATGTGTGAGAAATTGGATTTGTTTGGATTGATTGGTTTGAGAAATAGGGAAAGAGACTGTAGGGATGGTGGTAAGCAGGGACGGTGGTAGAGTCCCGCCTGTGATTCCCGCCTACGGTGCACGCGGTAGGGATGGTGGTAAGCAGGGATGGTGGTTGTGTCCCGCCTGTGATTCCCGCCTATGGTGCACGCGGTAGGGATGGTGGTAAGCAGGGATGGTGGTGTAGTCCCGCCTGTGATTCCCGCCTACAGTGCTCTGTTAAGTATTTGTTGTGTGTGTTAAGTATTCATTGTGTGGAAATGAACTGTAGGGATGGTGGTAAGCAGGGACGGTGGTAGAGTCCCGCCTGTGATTCCCGCCTACGGTGCACGCGGTAGGGATGGTGGTAAGCAGGGATGGTGGTTGTGTCCCGCCTGTGATTCCCACCTACGGTGCACGCGGTAGGGATGGTGGTAAGCAGGGACGGTGGTAGAGTCCCGCCTGTGAGTCCCGCCTACAGTGTCCGATAAATGGTTGAGTTTTGTGTAAATCATTTTTCTGGGAAAATGTTTTACGGATTATTTTTGGGCCAATGGGATTTTTGGCATGTATTGAAATTAATCGTTTTAGGGAAAAAATGATGTTTTGAGAGAAATGTATATTTCTTTTTATGCATGCATGTTGGTCGCATTTAATGCATTTTTATTACGTGGTTATTTGGGTTATACTTACCTGCGGTACCGTTTTATGGTATCGCAGATTTTGATGCAGATGAGGATGATGAGTCTTAGGCTTTGGCTCCGTTGGGAGAGCGATCTGGGATTGCTCTCGTGCATCGATATTTATTATCCTAGTCTTTTATGTATTTACCTTTTGTAATATATTTGGAATGACTGTATAACTGCTTTGAAACCTCTTCGGATATTTAAATTGTATTTTAAATTCTGGTACTTAGTTGACTATCCACTGCGTTATTTTAATTGTACACCGTTGCATGTACACACACTGGCACTTCGTTGGGATGTGTGACCGTGTTGTCACCATCCTAGCGTCTCGATTCCCGTGTATTTATATAAGGGGATTGGGGGCGCCACACCATAACTTATCGCCAAAAATGTGTTTCAACCATAAATAAAATTATCTTTAAACTCTGCATCCCCAATATATAGCTTTACATGGGACCATTCTTGAAATGTGGCTTCTTGTGATCAGTTTGGTAATGTTTGGATATATGTTATAGTTGGTGAAAGTTCTTTTCTTTGATTGTTAGGTTGCGTGAATGATGAGTATATCAAGAGATCATGTTGAGATTTTAGACAGTTCTAATTCTAGCGCCGATGAAGTTGAGATGATTGAAGAGGATGGTGAGGTTGAACTCAATATGAACATGCCCAAGGAAGGCCATACAACGTCATCTTCATAGGTGGAGCCATATGTGGGGCTAGAGTTTGACAATGTTGAGGATGCACTTAGTTGCTATAAAGCCTTTTTCAGGCAAACTGGTTTTAGCATTTGAAAGAATCATACTTGGTTGTCAGGCATAGACAAATCATTAATTGGTGTAGAGTATGTATGTTCGAGAGAAGGATTCCATCGGTATAATCTTAAACTTAAAAAGAGAGCAAGACCCGAGACTGGAAACAATGTGCGGTTGTAAGACAATGATGACAACAAAGATGAATGGTGACAAATTTGTACTCCAACAAAATCATGAGTTGTTGACATCTAGGAGTACAAGTTTGCTTCATGGGCATAGACAAGTGAAACCAACGTAAAAAAAAATAAAAATTAATAAACACTCTAAATTAGTCGGGGATACCAACACGGAAAATAATGTTCATGTTAAGTAAGGAGCACGGTGGTGATTATAATATTGGTTGCATTTTTAAGGACATTCAAAATTATTTGGGCAATCGAAGGAAGCAAGTTCTTGTAGTGGGAAACGCACAAAAGTTATATGAGTACTTTCTGGAAAGCGAACGTAATAATCCAGACTTTGTATATTCAATCCAAGTTGATGCAGATGAGTCGATGGGAAATTACTTTTTGGCAGATGGTAGATTAAGAGCTGCATATCAATATTTTGGGGATGTCGTTACATTTGACGCTACGTACCTAACAAATTGCTACAAGATGTCCTTTGTTCCATTCACTAGAGTTAACCATCATCATCAATCTGTAATGTTTGGATGTGCATTATTGATAAATGAGACAGCCGAGTCTTACACATGGTTATTGAAAACATGGCTGGAAGCGATGCTTCGTCATGCTCCCTCTACAATATTGACTGATGATGACAAGTCCATGGCTAAGGCCATCGTGAAGGTATTGCCCAGTACAACTCACAAACTGTGCTTATGGCATATCCTACAAAAAGTCCCTAAACATCTAGCTCATGTTTATAACAGATTTTCACAATTTAAATATGATTTTAACCACTGTATTCATGACACGGTAACTATTGAGGAGTTTAGTTGGAGTGGACTGAAATGTTAGTAAGTACAAGTTGGAAGAAAATAGTTGGGTGCAAACTATTTATGTCAAGAGAGAAAAGTGAGTGCCCGCTTACTTGAGATCCACATTTTGCGCTGGAATGTCCACAACTCAATGAAGTGAGAGTATGAACAAGTTTTGTAAAGACTATGTTTGTTCAAGTACGATGGTAAGTGACTTCGTCCATCAATATGATAAAACTTTGAATGCCTGTTATCTAAGTGAGAAAGATAAAGATGTGAAGACAAAAACATCAAGGCTAATTATGAAAACTTTTTACAGTATTGAAGAGGAAGTGGCCAAGCTCTATACAAGAAAATCTGTTTTTGATCTTTCAAGAAGAGTTATCTTGTAGCCAGCGGTTCAAGGCACACAAAACACGTGAGGAAGATGGAAGGAAAATTTATTTAGTGGCCATTCTTGGGAGAGAAAAGCCGGCATATGAAGTAACACTTGGGAACGATAAAAATGTTATGTATTGCACATATCTTAAGTTTGAATTTATTGGATTTCTATGCCGGCACATCCTACAAGTTTTGACAAGAAAAAATATTTTGAACTCATATGTATTAGAGAGGTGGACGATCAATGCAAAGAGTCGCATGGTATATGGGATATGTGTCGATGAGGGGCCATTGGAGACAATCCCAACTGCATTTGATAAGCATTTGATAAGAAACATCATTTGATAAGACAGTTTTATATAGTTGCTGAGATGGGGTCACTTTCTATTAAGAAATATGAGCATGTTTCACAAGGAGTAGAGACTATTCATCAAGAGCTTCTCTTGATGAGTAATGATGATAATGACGCAATAAATAACACGGAGGGACATGCGGTCCAGAGCCAAATAGTCTCAAACTTTTCATTGTAAGATCCCCCAATCATTATTTCTAAAGGAAGGCCCAAACCATTACGACAAAAGAATCCAAAAGAAAATGTGCCAACAAAGAAGCGATGATGCATCATTTGTAAACAAGAATGGCATGTTAGAACAAAATGTCTATAACATAGGTACTTGTAATGATTTGATTATGTTTCTAATTATGTCGTTTGTTTCTTGTGTGAAGCTTTTTACTTGATGAAATCTTTTTTTTATAGTGGTATGGGCGAACCAAGTTCAACTACATTACCTCCAGACCAGACCACTATGTCAACAACATTTGATATGTATGAATACTAATCTTATCATATTTATTTTATATTTAAATATTTGATTTGGTCACTTATTGTCATCCCTTTGTAGGAATATTCCCAACTACGTCACAAGATAAATAGTATGGAGTATAGTGGAATTTTTACTTTTCAGAAGATAATTAATAATGAATCTTTTGTAGACAATATTTTGTAGCCATCGTGGAATTTTTGTAGTACAAAGTTGGTTGTATGTAGCCATGGAATTTTTTGTAAGCATATATTGGTTGTATGTTGGTTGTATGTAGCCAACGTGGAATTTTTTGTAGCCATATGTCATCATGTAATGCAGAATTTGAATGAAGAAATGGCACCTTCCTATGTTCTCTTAATCTTTTCATACAGCCTAGTGATTCCAATATGAACATATGCTTCTATTTATCTATTACATAATATCATACTATTAATCTTTTCATACACCATGTTCCCTAAGTTCACACCAACATTTCCGGAAAATGCCAAAAGAATCAGAAAATAGTCTATTAATTTCAATAACCCACATTCACTGATCCCACAAAATATAGTCTTTTATAAAAATTGATTCAAAAAATAAATACAATTTGTCCCAATAAGCCAAGTGCATCTTAATGTAGCATTAAACGATTTATAAAGTATGAAGGCTCATAAAACTTCAGAATAAGAAACAATAAATAGAATCCAAGATGCAATCAAAGAAGCCAACTGCTTCATGACAGAATCAAACTGCCTCTTGAGGGCCAACATCTCGGTCACTAGGTTTTTGAGTTGAGAATCTGTAGATTTTTTAAGTGATGTCAAGCCATCTTGTAATTGATTGAGATGAGTACCTTATGCCATTTTTTTTTATTTGTTTCTAGGTCACTTGGGAACGAGTCTCTTGATACCACTTATAACACTTCGATATTGTAATCATGCTTTTAGCAGGAGAATACGTGGGAAGGGATGGTATGCCTCCCTTCTAGGGTGAGCTACTCCAAAAACAGTAAGAAATTGAGGGAAGTCAAGAGAGAGATAGAGAGAAGAAAATTGTGAATAGCATAAAATCTGACATAACAACATGCACCCAATGCTACAGTAAAATAGGTGCTGACAAAGGGAAGGACAATGCTAGAGCTCCATGTTTTTTTTATATATTTTTTTAAATTATTTTTTTTATAAATTTTTTTAACACTTTTAAATATTTTTAAAAATAAAATAAATTTAGAACATCATTAAAAACACTTTCTTAATTAGAAAGTAAAAAAAATTATTAAAAAATACTTCCTTAATCACGAAATAAAATAAAAAAAAATCATAAAACTTCGTGATTAAGAAAGTATTTTTTTAATAATATTGTAAATTTTTTATTTTTTTAAAATATTTAAAAGTGTCTAAAAATTTCTAAATAAAAAATAATTTAAAAAAAAACACTTGTAAACACACACGCTAGAACTCCCGCTGGAGGCTCCCAGCGCATTATTCCAAAGGGAAATTCAAAAGCAACCTCACGGTTAGTGTACTAAATGAAAGACAAAAACCATAAACCATGATGGGACTCGCAGGCCTATTGGATTCACAAATTAAAACAGATATTAACTGCGGACCATCAACCTTGGCCACTCACTAACTTCACGGCCCAAGGCCCACATAAACTCTTATTGACCTAACTGACTTCTGAAGCTTCAGACTTCATCTCGAACACAACTCCACCTTGTTCCTCAGCCGACTAGTGACATGGCATGCATCATGGATTCATGAGTATTGCAGATATCTATACACCTATGAATCAATTGCATAGATATGACAGCTATGTTTGTATGCAGATCTATGAATATTGATGTTAATGAATTACATCTATCAATCTTGATCAGATGAACAAAATGACAGTAAAGGTTTGATAGGTGACATACAACAACACTTTCATCTCATCACCTCATTTGTCAAGCTAAATAAAGATCCATGAAAGAGATGTTACCTAAATTCCCATCTCAATCAAAATCATAAAATTGATGCATGAAGAACATGGAGGTCATGTAAATGACAGTAAATCTGACAAAAATCTACTATATCAGCATCTCTGCCTAAACTCCTAGCGCCTCAACATGTCAAAAACAATAGATCAGGCTATATTAAGTTGTTACAGATAGATTTATGGTACATGTGGCTGCAGCTTTATTGGTGCTAATTGATCCTCCTGCTTCAAAGCATTCTCCTTGAAACTCTTGGTCAACCAGATAGCAGTTTCCCTGGGGGAGACCTTCCCAGGACCAAATGGCTTTAGCAGCACCCCAAGCTCATCATACCTTTCCTGTTGCAGCAACCTTGCACTAAATTCAAGCACCCCTTCCAAAGCTTCAGCTCTTCGCTGGAATGAGGATGTGTCAAACTGGCGGTGATGAGAGCCCGATGACGTTCGGCTTGATGCCCCAGCAGTTGCATTTTGATCAGAGCATCCATCACTCCTTTCCTGTCCAACTGCTTCAAGCATGGTGTGAGGAAGTCCCTGCCATGCATTGGGAAAACTGGGTTTGGCAGCAGCTCTATTGCTCTGGACTGTACATTTGTCTTTAGTGATGGATTGATCATTGTAGACTGGGGAGCCAGAGGAACCTTGTGCCGAGGTTGATATAGTTTTACCGATAAAGAAGAATGGGTCCTCATAAGAGGCTAATGGGAATTCAGCTATTCTGTCAATTCCAGGGGAATTGACAGAAACATCGGGAGATTTTAGAGAGTGAAGAATACCAATATTGGGCCTGCGTGGGTACTTATGAGTACCTGAACCTCTTGTTGACATGGGCAAAGAAGCTCTTCGGGCTGTAGTGACAGATTTTCTTGGAGTGGGTGAAATGGCAAACTGCAAAAATGAAATTGAAAACTCAAAGGCAAGCAAATTACCATCCAAACGTCAAACAATTATGCAATGCAAAAGTCACCAACAGAGAATGATACTCAAGCTTGAGCTTCTTAGCTGGATAAACTCACATGTCAACCACTATTGGCATTTCAAGCATCATTACATGCATGTGTGTGTAGAGAGAGAGACCTCAATCAGATCTTACCGATTCCCCTCTTTTAGAAGCACGAGAAACTTTCGCTGGAGTACGTCTTGAAGACTTTGCAATATCTAAAGTTTTCGCAACAATAGTCTTAGAAATGGAAATCTCCTCATGGATGCCTCCAACAGATGGCTCTTCCAACCTTCGATTTAAAAAACTTGGGGTATCATGAATTTCCTGTGTAGAGCATAGAGAATCTTGATCAGCCCCAGATATGCTTGGATTCAAGGCCCTATCATTGCTGAATGAACAGCGCTTCTCCCTGTACATATCAAGAGGAACATCCTTTGGCTCTGAAAATCTAGTTTTCTTCATATAAGTGGTTTCAGGCCAGGAAAATGGTAAACTACTGCGTCTGGGGCTATTGATCTTGAGATGAACCTTAAGGACATAAGGCTGAAGATGGGGATGCCCGAGCAGCTCTGCTGCCTGCCACAGTAGATTCACTACAGATGTTCAGTGCCACTGACCACTAAAAAGATATACATTCAAGCAACTGAATACACACAAAAAAACTCAAATATTGTTGGTCGCATTGCAAGCACAACAGTCTTGCGATTATGGCAGAATGCATGACTCCATTTATATATCCTTCCTAAAACTGCTTCATTGACAGTTCATGGCACTATTTCGATATTCTTCTCAAAATACTTATCTTGCAGGAAAAGTAACTTTAATTTTCTTTTTTTAAAACTTATATTTTCTCTTTCTGCGAAGCAAAAACAGAAACAATTTTAGCAAATGCAAATCGATGATATTGTATTAAGGAACAGAGAAAATGTGTATAAAAATTAAGGGCGACGGTATTAATAAAAGTGGGCATGGGCAAAAGGCTGATTATGCTGACACTGTCCTGGTTACATATTAGTTAAAGAGTAGTAACAAAGAGTGAAGGAGTAGGTCCATTGTTGTTTTAACAGGCACAGTCCTATAACTGGTGGTGATGGTAGCAGTGGTACTCTAAGCAGATTATTTGTAAGAATTTAGATGGTGATTCTTTCTTATGGAGGCGTGCTGCTGATAATAAACAAGGTGTCATGAGAAGATATGAAATTTTGCTTTCAAGAGCTTATTTTCATTCTTAGAAAATTTAGATACAGAACCCAAAAATTTTCAACTGCTGTCACATATCACCATGTACTTTATTTTTGGAACAAAAACCCTCCTGAAGTAACAAATAGTGGCACATGCCCCACCTCTGTCAACATGCCATCGGGAAAAGAATCATGAATCTCACATATTCTTACAGAAATTTTTTTGTAAAACTCACACCTTACACGGCATATATGAACATAGAAAGGGGAAAGGGGTAGAAATGATATAGCAACCAGACAAATATAATGAGAAATCACTGAGCAAGAACGTGTAATTTCAATAAATTTCTTAATGGCAGGTCAGCAGATGGAGGCGAAGTGGAACAGCTAGAAGTCCAGTATTGTAAACAACTATGTTTGATTTTGTTACCTTTCTATTGTCATATGATAGTTCAAGAATGCCATCCAAACAATAAAGTCTTAGCATTCTGAAAGCATGAGGCTGTCTCAAAGAGCAAATATAAGGTGGCTTTCACCCATTAAAAGAAGACAAAATGCATCCACAATTCAGATAAACTATCTTAAATTCGGTATGGCATATTGGTAGTTAATTTTCTAATTCTTGAATGTACAAATATTTATTTTAGGATCTTCACACCTTTTGGAAAGCAAAAGGACTGAAAATATGCTTACTACATGGAGAAAAATTATTCATTACCACTACATCCTGATATGCCAAGAGTACCAACATCCTGCTGCCCACAAATTGCCCCCATCGAGAGCATCACATTTTCAGACTACAATCGCTATTTTTTTTCTCGGTAAACAAGATTTTATTGATCATAAGGATAGGCAATGGCCCAAGTACAAGTGTTGTCGTGGTGCATACCATTACAGCAGGGCAATGTCTATGAGCCAGCAGTGTTTAATGAAAATTTCCATGAATTGTCCCCCAAAACCTAAATGGTGACTGACCAGTTTACATATAGGCATATAGAGCGGTGTCCATCCATAAATATGTGCCACATTTTACCACCACGTTTTAAATATAGGATAGATGATTTGGAAAAAAAAATGGCAGAATGAGCAAATCCATTGTGATTAACTTTGCAAATTATCTAAAAAGCGGGTCAGTTGGCATATATACTTTCGTAGATGCTATTCACATATATTTCTCTAAACTGCAGGTTAGAGAAGAGTAATACATACACTTAGCCTAAGTTCTGGGTTTTTCCGCAACATGCTTTTAACAATGCCTCGACTGAAATCAGAAAAAAGCAATATGGTTAGGTCAACAAAATTCACCAACAAGAAACTAAGATAAGTATATAAATAGAATGTGTTTCAGGTTTACAAGTGAAATCTAGGAACAAACTAAGCACACTCCAACTATCCAACAATCCATCCATTGTTCCATCTCTTCCAGTTAATCTACCTCACTGCCAAATGTCTATCTTGGATGGTTTTAGGAACTAGCCTTCGTAAAAATAATACCTTTACTTTAACCACCAATGCAGGTAAGACTTACAATGCGCCAGAATATTTTGTTGGAAGCGGAGCCACAACAGACCTATTAATTTTGTTGATCAGTGCTTGAATATCCTGCACAAGATAAAGAAAGTAAAGTAACTTCAACAATAAATCTTGTTGTAGGAAGTGGAACCTGGAACTTCATCAAAGTAGAGCCCCTTGGACCCACAAGTAAACCCCAGATACATGACCCCACCTACCAAACCTGTGTAATGGGTAATCCAGGGCAAATAATAGAGTGGAATCGAACCCAGAATATAAGAGTCTATAGTTCATGCTAAGCTTACCATTTGACCACTAGGCTGCAGCCTAACTGGTAACTAAAAAATACAGACATATAACATACACCAATCACTGGACATGCAGGAGAAAGCCTATAAGTAAAGAATTTTCTGGGAAGCCTTGCTGCATTAACCATGCAAAACAAACTAATAGATAAAAACAAGGGCACAGTAAAGCATTTATCATTTCTTAGAGATAAAACAATCATCAGCCAGATTTTCCACATTTGTTAATTCCTAGTGTACTTGCCAGTCCAAATCCAAACAACATGAACACAAGCACTGGGAGGGCGGAAGCAACATAACAATGCAATACAAGAAAATAAAAATATTTAAAATCTCAAAATAAGTTCATGACAACAATTCCAAGCTAAAGCTGAAATCCAAAAGCTTAAACTGACAGTGAATGATCAATTTTAACGTGCAGCAATAATAATTTAGTTGATGTAGTTGGAAGTGCAAAATGCAAAAAAGTTCGTAATTCTGAGACTTTCTTCTGGTTATCATTTTATCTAGTTCCAAAACACTTGATGTTAAGAAAGTATCTTTTACATGAAGGTTCTGTATAGTCTTCTTGTAAAAACACCAGACCCATTCGACTCGCAATGAAATTATTTTAACCTTATACAAAAACTAAGCTAAGCCACTGTCTTGTACTTCTCTAAATTTAAATTATGTACAAGGTCAGTGTGTGTGCATATGCATGTATTTGAACATTTATTATATTAAATATGGCTATTTTTTGTAGGCCAACTAGAATTAGATTATTAGAATCTAAGAGTTTCAAAAGTCATTTGTATGCTGGTGAAATTATGAAGTATCAGAATGGTCTAATTGTGTACACTGTTACCAAATATATAATCTGTGACCCTGAGGCCCTTGGTCAAGTTTTTCCATGAAACGCACACTTGAAAATGAAACAATAGGGTCCAAATACTTACAAATGCTTTGAATGCGGGCTTATGAGATGTCATTTCATATATACAGCATCCTGGATGACAGAATTTCAAGATTCACAAACACATTCAGCTAAAGAACTACAGAATTAATCCAGGCTAAGCTTGCACAAACACGCACACAATGCTTACCCAGAGACCAGATATCTGATTTTGAACCATAGGGTATATCAGCAAGGAGCTCAGGACACATATAGGTTGGAGTTCCCACAACCTGAATTACAAGGTAATAATTGCATTATAATAAATCATGCATAAATTTATTGATGTATGGATCACACTGCTTACAGAGGAAGCAAGATCATCTGAGGTCAACATTTTGGCAAGTCCAAAATCACCTGCCCCATCATTAATTCTTGTTAGCAAGCATGTGATCCCCTTTGGGAGAACTACAGAAATTGTAAGATCACTTACCAAGACGTATGTCTTTATCTTTTGTCAAGAATATATTTGAACACTGATGGAATCATAGAACACTATTAGAACAATATAACTTCAGAGAAATGGATGGAGATAGAAAGGCCACTAACCTTCACATCACGATGAAGAATATGATTCATGTGCAAGTAGTCGAGTGCCATTAGGAGTTGAACTAGCCACTTACAGAGCATCTGCTAAAAGTAGATCTTTAGTAATCAGATGTTAACACTCTCAGGAGAATAAAATAATTAAGCGCATGATAGTTGAATACTCAATGAATGTAAAATTCAAATCAGTTTTTGCAGCATAAGGAGAAAACCGATACACAAAAAAAAAAAGTATAAAAACCTCTTCAGGGAAAAGAAGGCCATTGGCTTTTTTTATAGCTCCTGCCCTGTACCACACATAAAAAGTAGCATGGAGGGTTTGAGGTTATCCAAGGCTTTAAGACAGCAAAAGCCATCATTTCTCAAGTTTTGATTCAACAGGAAAGAAAGAGCACTCACATGTCACCTCCTTCACAATAACCAATAATAATGCACACATAGCAACCCTGAGTGGAAAAGAATTCCATCAATATGACACAATGAAAGGCTACAGAATATTAGTTTGGTTTCCGTATTGGATAAGCAAAACAGAATAAACTGCTATGTCACAGACAAAGTTATAAACAAACAAAAATAACCGATCTTGAATGAGGTAGTTTACCCATGGGGAAAAAATGTACATACAATAATAAAGAACTCTTTGTGGGCTCAACTGTGTTAACTGCCAACTTGACACTACCCATCAAAGATGCAGCCATGCCCATAAAAAATATTGAAAAAATTTCTTGATTAGAGTATGTCCAATATAATCCAAAGATGACTATTGATTTTGAATCAAACTCACGGAATGATTCACATTGCTGACTCAATTCAACTCTGTTATCTATGGACTGACTCCAGTTAGGGTTGAAAAAGCATCAACAAGAAAAAGAAACCAAACAATTAATTACAAGAATTGCACCCATTATCTTTTGTTAGCAATCTGTAAACAAACGAAAGTTTAAGTCTATATTAAACTTTACATGACAAGTTCATATTTACTGATCATATACAGGTATTTTACAATTTCGAGAAGTATCTTTATGAACTTGTAATTCGAAAAATATCCATTGTTGTCTGAGACGAATAGACCAGTGAATACTAAAATTCAAGAATTAAGATGTATTTATCAAAGGTCATAATATTTGGTACATTTTACATATATTGATAATTTTGAATGAAAATTAGTAAACTAGCATGAACAGGAGCCTCTGAAACATTTTGGCATTGGGAGAAAAAGAAAAACAAGAACGTACAAAAAACAATTGCTCACTCAGTCATCAAATTAATGAAGCAGCAGAAAATTGGAAAAGGTACCACCACTGCATGAGCACAGATACATAATACATAATTACAAGCACAACACACCTTCTCCACCCAAGAATCCTTGTACTCCACGATAAATGGATTTTGTAATTTAGAAATAAGCTCCATCTACAAAACCAGAAAATGGGTTAGTCCCTGTATAATCTAAAATATACATCCAGAATAATTAACATCAGAGGTTCAATTGTAGTCCAACCAGCCAAAATCCCTTCTCCACAATCTGGTCCAGAATATGGTTCCTAATATGTACTGCAACCATATATTGTTTAAAGCATGAATCTTATGTTCAGATGCTTCCTCATCTGCAACAGCTGTTAACATGTTTTAAAATCTTGATATGAGGATGTTCACCATTTCTTACAATATTTTTTTTATCAGTTTATACATACACCACAATCAACTTCCTTAAGTTTTCTCTTTTGTTTATTTTTTCCAGTAGTTTTTGCTTCTGATAAAGTCTAGTATTGGAATCCTCAAGAACCTAGGATAAAAATAAAATGTATGTAAAAATAACCAGAATTAATGTGGCACAAAACATATTCAGAAAGAGAATGTAAATGGAAATTGATTATGCCATCACGAGATTCTGTTTATTTATAAAGACAGAAAAAAAGAGTATCAACCTCTTGGTGTGCAGATCTACGAGATCTAGCAGTCTGGCGGGCAAGACGAATCTTTTTCAGCACATACCTTAATATAGTAGGAAAACAAATCAAAATTAGAAGGAAAAGCACACTCGTGAACTAATTCATTGTGATATCATACATTAAATAGTGCTCAATGACATTAAAACAAAATAACAGAGAGAGAGAGAGAGAAGGAATTTTCATCCTTACTTCTTCTTTTCATGCTTATGCCTCACAAGAAGAGCAGAACCAAAAGCTCCTTTCCCGATTTGCTCTAGAATGTCGTATTGCTCCATCCGATTGATTTGGCTCTTTATCCCCCTCTTCTGGGCATATACTTTGATACTTCAATTCCCATAGATGTTCACAAAATCATGAATTATGCTTCAAAAGTTTGATTCTTCAAATGTAATGAAGAATGAAAGTGATTGCAGCAAATATCAACAAAGGAAAAGCTACACTATATGCCAACTTACTCAAGAATTGCATATGCTTGCAATGTAAAATTCTTTTTTTTTTTCTTGGGAAACAAACAACCACTAATTTGCCCAAAAAGAAAAACAACTAATAACTAATAACACAGAGCTTCTCACTTCAATGAATACGTAACTAGAGAGACCCTTGAAAGACCAACTTAATATTGAACCCAAAAAAAAGAATATAGCGCAGATTTTTATGATAAGAAGGCAATAGATTTGGCTCAAAGCACACAATGTAGAAAGAATGTACATTTTCTTCGTTTGTTTTTAAGATCATAAACTATGAATTTGAAGTAAATACTCAAACCAGTAAGCCAAATAGTCGTAACATGAAAACTTGATAATTTAATTTCTTTTCCCTTATTATAATTTCTCGGCATAAAAACACCGTTGGGCGTTGCACATTAAAAAAACAAGAGAGAGAGAGCAAAAAATGCATCCAATACATACATAGATACAGAGACAAAGAAAATTAGCAAAGTGGAACTCGGAGTGATACCTAAAAATGAGAGAAGAAGAACCTGAACGTGGAAGATAGAGGAGATTGGAAAGATCACAATGTGAGTGGAGAAGACAAACTAAAGAAGAACACGAATATGGACAATGGCAGAGGAACTTCAACAAAACGACAGTTGCAAAAGTAGCAGCCGCAGCAGCAGAGGAAGAAGAAGTAGTAGAAGGAGCGGAGGAGGAAGTTGCAGTGGGTCTTTCGCCATTCACGTTCAGACACAAACTGACAAACTAAAAGCGAGATGGAGGGAGACATTACACAGCCAATTAAAAAAATAAAAATAAAAAATAAATGCGTGAGAGCAAAAAGAAAGATATAAAAAGCAAGAGAAAATACAGAAACAGAAATAGATGTGAGAGAGAGAGAGAGATGATTGGTCAAAATGGGTTTGGAAAGGAGAGAGAGAAAGAGAGTACACAGATTTTTTTTTTTTTTTTTTACAACTTTACAATTAATTTTAATTATGTCATCTTCCATTGTTGAATTTTAATTATGCAAGACCTTAATTTAGTGCAATTGATAATAATAAAATTTATGGATAAATTAATATTTTTCAAATTAATAGAAACTTAAAACTTTTTTGCAAATATGGAAAATGTTATATAACAATAGTTAATAAATGTTGCATAATAATTACGATGAAAATATAATATATAATATAATTATTTTATCAAAAAAAAAAATACTATATACTAAACTCTCATTTGCCTCGTGTATGGTTGTACTGATATGATATTATCTATCAGGGTTTTACTATACATCAACTACTATTCACCCTAACACTCCACACCTGACAGTTTTTTTTTACATAGGATGTGAGATGTGAGGTAGTGAATAGTAGCTGATGAGAAGAATTCTTCTCTCTCTCAACTATTGACTTTGTTACTCTAAAAATAATAGTTCATTTTAAATAGTGACTGATAAGAAGAATTATTCTATCCCTCAACTATTGACTTTGTTACTTTAAAAAATAAGAGTTCATATAATGTTATATTAGCACAATAAAATAAAAATGAAATGAAAATGTAGTATATAGCACATTTTTTGTCCAAAGCTCTATTATTAAAAAGACATTTAACTATCATGTTTGACTATATATTTTTCTAAGTAGCTTGTGGATCTTATACTATTTACTTTTGTTTATATATATATGTGTGTATCATTTAATATTTAATTTTTAATAAATATATATAGTAAGATTCACACACGGTGTTTATTTAAAAATAGATAGATCTGTAGTGGGTACTACAGTATTTATTAATGCTTGTATAAATATTTCAAGCAACATTAAGACCATCAAATTCGTATAAGAACTTGAACTTATTTTAAATTCGAGAAAAATAAATATTTTATTTAAAATTCATTTAAGACAATCGTAATATTTAACCATCTCACACAAATAATAGTAAATATTTTTCAATCAATGTATAATCTTTAGGGGTGTAAATCGGTCTGATCGAGTCCGGTTTTATTATTTTTTTTATTTTTCTTTTAAAAAGTAATAAAAAATTATTTAAATTACTAAATTAAAATTAAGTGAATAATTAATGTGGATTATGTAACTAACTCATTAAAAAAATATTTTTCTATAATTATATTTATGATGTTGATGGTTACTACTTATTAAGTTAGACTTTACTTTTTAGTATGCGTAATTATTAATAATGTCATACATTTTAAATATGGTAAATGAATATCAAATATTTCATTGTATATAGATTATTCATATTTGCTTGCAACTTAGGTATTTTAAAAAAATTACCTAATTATTTTAATTAAGTGTAAACAATAGAGTGTGTATGAATGTATAATGTATTAACTATTTACATATAATGATATAAATTATCACATGATTTATGATTTATTATTAATTGATAGTATATATTATTTTATATTTTATATAGTCAGTGATAATAAATTATATGAAAATTACATCATTAACTTATATAATTATTATATAAAATAATATATTAAGTTATTAAAAATATTTTTATAAATATTATAGGGGTTCAATCCGATTCAATCAGGTCCAGAATTTGGTCCGATCCGGTCCGGACCGAAAATTTGTTGTCCAGTTAGTTTTTCCGATCCAGACCAAATTATTTACGGCCGTAATAAACTTTAAATCATTTATTAGGACCGAAAAATCAAAATGAATAAACAAGAATAAATATATATAGAAGCCACTATTGAGAATAGATCTCAACCATTTATTGTTTTTAAAGATAGTTTTGTCAGCTAGGACAAGCAGTGGGAAAGTAAAACCATCAGCTTTCATGGGCTTTTGCATGGTTTTATAATTTCATTTTTTCTGCTAAGGCATAGTTTTATATATTATTTATTACATGATTTTATTATCTTCTTATTTATTTATATTGTATTAATAAAAAAAATAATAATAATGTAAATAGGGATAGAGGCATGGAGGGAGGAAGGCCGACAGGAGAAACAAAGTGGACCCACACCACCACGCCCTTTCTCCTCTTGATTTGCAACCAAGAGGTCCAACAGCCAATCGTCCAGCCTCTCTTTCAGTTATTAGAGTAAAGAAAAATAAATACATGAATCTGAAAAATGGCTCCACTTAATTGTCTATTCTCATGTTTCTTAGCCGAATGATAAGAAATGGTCACCACATGGGTGGTTTCTTTTCTTGACATAGTCTATTGTCTCATTATTCTCAGGGGTTCTCAATAATAATTGCTATTCAACTCTACAACTACGATATTGATGGAAGGAGTGTGGTATAAAGATCAGAAGAGAAATTATATTGACAGTTTTAGATGTGAAAAACTTACATTCTTTTTAAAAAAGAATAATGTTATATGCAGTCGTGGAGTGCACAAACACTGTGTGATCGTTTTAAAAAATAGTAAGATCTACTATTAAAAAAATTAATTTTTTTCATGTGGATGCCGTATATATTTACTTTTTTCAAAATGATTGTGCGGCGCTTCACACTCATGACTGTAACTATCATTTTTCTTTTAAAAAAATTGAATAAATTTAGAACTCATATAAAAAAATTATTTTTTTAATGGTGGATCTACTTTTTTTTTAAATAAGTGCACGGATCTTGCATACCCTAAAACTATATTTAGCATTAATCAAAATAGAAAGAGTAAGGCTACTCTGCCGCCCAGCGTTTAACGCTGGGCGTGCCACCCAGGCATTTTTTTTTCTTTTTCTTTTCATATTTTTTTAATACATTTAAATATTTTAAAAAAATAAAAAAATATACCAATACACTTAAAATCACTTCCTTAATCACTAAATAAAAAAAAATGATATTTTTACACTTTCTTACAATAGAGTTTACTTTTTTATAAAGAACTTGTGCGAGACTTATATACTTAGAACCGGTAGAAAACGTTACTAAAAATGGGATAAATAGTACTCAGTGTTCATGCACTGTTAGAATCATGACTCAAATATAAATTAAGAATAAAAAGGAAGTAGTCCACATAAATTTGATATGGTTTAGCAAAAGAGGAGCATCCCCAAAAGGGTAAATAGCTAGCATGCAGTTTGAATTGGGCTTTACTTTTGGAGAAATATTCTGGTTTACCATATCTTTCTAAAGGCAGTGTTAAATGGGACAAAAACAAATTAGTAGTTAAAAAGGTAGCTGTACTCAGATTCTTACCTTAGCCAATTTAGGTAATTTTGTGCGAATCTGATGATCGAAAAATCATTCTCATAAGTTACTATTCACTACTTCATACTTCACATTCTATGAAAAATATATCCATATTTTATATATATATATATATATATATATAAGTTATATATGTGAGATGTGAGAGTGAATAGTAGCTGATGCATAAAATTTCTCCATTTGATCAATGAGGACCGGACCTCTTTGCATGTGTGTTTTAATTTTTGGTAATTAAAAAGTAGATGCTCATGTCCAAAACCTCACCATTAAAATGGAGTTATAACCAAAAACTGGTTCTTATAAAATGCAAGTTATAGCTTGCTATATTTAACCAACCATTTTCTAGTCTACCGAGATTCATGGATTTTGAGCCAGATCCAGGGCGTCCGCCATGGAGTTTGGGATATATATATATATATATATATTAAACAAAGACTATTGGATAAACCCGTCTTAGATAACTCTACAAACTCGAATTTGACTTGGTTCATTTATCAAAAGAGCTATGCATGAATATAAAATTATATAAATTAAATGATATATTTCATTTAAATTCAAATTCATTTGTATAAAGTTATATATATAAACTTCATATTTTTTATTTTTTATAGTAGGAAAATATAACTTTCTCTTTATTTTTTAAAGTTATGTTACTACTACGATGTATTTTTATGTTATAGTTTTTTAAAAAAAATAAATAAATCTTGTGAATATAGTGATTGATATCTATATATGCATAAAGTATATTATAGAGATATAGTTATATTAAGATTTGAGTCTTTCTATACCTCTTCGAATCTTGACTAGTCAAATGCACAACGTGCAATGAATCACTGTGCTCATATATATATATATATATATATATATATATATATAAAGTTATGTTACATACAATGACTTATGCTTAGCACTCTATTGATCTGATTAATCAAAATAGTTATTTTATATTAGTAAAAAAGTGACGCAGTCAATCACATTAATGAAATACATAAAAAAAATACATAAAAGTGACTGTACGTAGAATTTTTTATATATAAAATATATGTGTATCTATGATGGAGTGATGGATAATTGACACGTGGTTGACATAGGACCACTGGATGAGTTTGGAGACAGGCAGACAGAAGGGCCGGAGAGGAATTATTTATTCCTCATTTATTTGTGAACGAATCGCATTTTAACTATTAGTTTGCAAGCAAAAATATTTGTTGCAGCCTAACATCCTCACTGTGTTGAGTTGAAGAAAAAAAAAAAAAATTCTGAAGGGTGTACTGCTGATGTAGGTTGGTGCCCAACATTACTCTAGTTTGCAATACATATTAATAGGTAGCTCACAAAAAGAGTTATCACGAACCAAAGTAATAAGTAAAACAATTTTACCTTTTACTCTGAATTAAAAAAAAATATATTAAAATATTTTTATAAAAATAAATTTATAAATTGACGTAATTAGATGTAAGATATCAAATCTATATTATAATTAATAAGAGTTTTATAATTTACTGTTACATTAAGACGCATCATTTATAAGTTTATTTTTATAAAAAAATTTATAAATAAAATATTATTAAAAAATGATAAATGAATGCAAATTTCTAACAATGCAGAGATCGATCGTTTGTAATGTGAATTTTGTTTTTTTTGTTTTTAATTTTATTTGTGTCATTCTCAAACTGGTAATTATAAATATTGAATGAGATGTAGGTAACACTTTCACCAGAAGGGAAAGTGAACAAAGCATGATGACATAATATAGAACGTGAATATGTCTGAATATTGGCCCACAGAGACTCCAAGATACAGTTCATGAGCGACCAAAGACAGCTAACATCAAAGAAAAAAACAAAATAATACAGAGATCTTGAGGGGTAGATCAAGTAGTCATCACCTTGTTCTCTAGTGCTAGAGTAGTATTATGTAAGGTATTTTAATGTTTAGACTTTCTGTCCTAACTTCAAATGAATGAAAGTTCCCCATGCCGATCCCCAACCACTACAAGAAAAATGAATTTTTGTGGCCATTTAATTGCAGCGAAAAGACTATTTGTGACCAAAACAGACTCATTTTAGCTGTAAATAGTCATTTCGCTGAAATTAACTGGCCACAAATAAGCAGTTTTCTTGTAGTGAACGAGAACAATGTGATGCATTCTAAATCTTTTATTCTATCGTTAATAAATATTGTAAAATTCACTTCAAATATCTATATATTTGTCAACGCGGCTATAAATTAAGGTCCCGTTTGAAACTTGAATTGAATTGAGATTAATTCAGTTCAGTCTAATTTTAATCTGAGTCTAATATCTAATTCTAAAATCACTAAATTCATCTCAGCTCAAAGTTTCTTTAGATGTAGGACCCACAACTTTTTTCAACTCAATACATCTTTACACGCAGGCCCACAACATTTTTTAACTTTCCATAAATACATTTAAACTCATCATAACATCCAAACACATCTAAGCTCATCTTAGGTGGATCCCGCAAAATTCATTCAACTATCTCGACTCACTATTATTCATAAAATAATTCAACTCATCTCAACTCAACTTAACTCAACTTTCAAACAGGATAATGTTGGAAAAAAGTAACCCTAACTAACTTAAATTTTGTTGAAAAAAAAATGGAACAGAAGTGAAGCCCATAAGTGAGTTATTGGGCTCACATCAACCTGCCACTTGATTCTTTACACATTCATAGCCCAAACTCTTAAACCAACCTCTCTCTACCTTCTCCCTCTCTCTAAAAACTCAATTTCATCCTCTCATCCTCTGCCAAACCACTACTTTGTTCATAATTTCATGATTATAAAAAGGAACTATAAATATGTATATATTCATACATGAGATTAATATGATAGATGGGGGCTCAAGGTGTTCATTTCTCTATGACAATGATAATTGATCATATAAGTCAAAACCTCGCTAATCATACTTTAAAACTGTATCTAGTATTATTTTTATTCTTAATTCTCTTCAATCAGTTTATCCCTCCATAAGAATTACATCAACGAGGAATATGACATGACTTTTCTATTTTATTCAAATTTCAGATTTTCATATAACCAATCACCAGATTTGGAAAAAAAAAATGTTTGGTATACGTCTAAGGAATATGAAATGAATTTGCATTTATCATATATGGTTTTTACAATAATAAAAAAACAAAGTGCATAGTATATACACACTGTACACATACACACATAATACACATCTTGTAACATCCCGTATTTTAGTATATTTTTAATTGAATGATTATTTTAATTAATTTAAATATTGGTTCTCTTGTTTGAAAATTTATTGGGTTTCTCATTGGTTTATTTCATGATTTTTAAGTTGTGAAATCTATTTTGGTGTGCTTTCTTAATATTAGACATTGTTCATTATTTAAATTGCTCTTTATTTTAAATTAGTTTATTGTGGGATTTAATTAGTTTATTTTCATTTAATCATTATATTTAAATTATTTTATTTAACTTGCTGTTTTGAAATCGTTTCCGTTTGATCATTTTTATGACCCAAGATATGAGGATTAGACCTCATTTCTTTCCCTTCATTTTTTCTTTTGTCTCTCTCTCTTCTCTTTCCCGCGCGCGGCCTCCCTCCCCGTTAGTTTTGTCGCCCTCCAGCCACTGCCGCCGCGCGCCATCGCCCCTCCCGTTCTCTAACTCTCCGGCCGACGACCACCTCCTTCATTCCCAGCCCCTCCCGCGCCACCGTTAGCCTCCACGCACGACTTAAAGCCGCGGCCACCATTTGCTCCAGCGCCGCCGTCGCGCCACCATTTATTCACCACTTCATCATCGACCTCCTAGCAACCCAATGCACCCAACCCCAACTCCGATCCGCCACCGGTGAAGTACAACCAACTCCATCTTCATTTTGGATATTTTTGCACTTCAAACACCCTCTACGCCGCCAACCACGGCCAACCACCACCACCACTAGTTTCACCAACATCCATAAGCCCTACCCTATCAATCTCAGGTCTTCGTTTGCGCCCGTTCGAAAGTGGGTTTTTGAGACCCACGACCACAATGCATTTGGCACTTTTTTGCTCCTGCGTTGCCACTTCTTGCAGCTCCGTGATCCTTCGAAAATTATAAAATAACACTGTAAGTATTTTCCAACGAACTCTTGTGATTTAAATGTATTTTTGCACTACCTCATTACACTGTAATTTGGTTGGTTTTGCCGGACTTAGTCCGAAGAGTGCGGGGGTCTGATGGATTAGTGGATGAAGTTTGTTTGTGTGATTGGATTTGTGTTGAATTGTTGGTTGGATCTGGTGTGGTTTGTGTACATTGCATATTTGCACGCATAATCATGTTTGTAAATGAAAACTGAATTTTCGCATGATTGCATGCATGTTCATGTGTTATTTGAAAACTGGGTTTTCATGTGAGAAATGATTTTTTAGTATGTTTCAAATGTTTGGATTGACTGGTTTGAGAAAAAGGAAAAGAGATTGTAGGGATGTTGGTTATGTCCCGCCTGTGATTCCCGCCTACGGTGCATGCAGTAGGGATGGTGGTAAGCAGGGATGGTGATATACTCCCGCCTGTAATTCCCGCCTACAGTGCTCTGATATGTATTCATTGTGTGGAAAGGAACTGTAGGGATGGTGGTAAGCAATGATAGTGGTAGAGTCTCGCCTGTGATTCCCGCCTACGGTGCACGTGGTAGGGATGGTGGTAAGTAGGGATGGTGGTTGTGTCTCGCCTGTGATTCCCGCCTACAGTGCACACGGTAAGGATGGTGGTAGGTAGGGATTGTGGTATAATCTCGCCTACATTGTCCGATAAATGGTTGGGATTTTTATATAAATCATTTTCTGAGAAAATGTCGGATTTTATGTTTTGGCTAAAAATGAGATTTTTAGCGTGTGTTGGAAAATACTCATTTTCGGGGAAAATAAGGTTTTGGGATCTGTTAGTTGGTTGTTTTAATGCGTTTTTTATCTCGATGGTTGTTTGGATTTTTACTTACCTGCGGTATCCTTTTATGGTATCGCAGATTTTGATGCAGATGAGGATGACGAACCTTAGGCTTGAGTTCCGTTGGAGGAGCGACTTAGGGTTGCTCTCGTGTATCTAGATTTGCTTTATTATCTGTTTATGTATTTGCCCTTTGTGATATATTTTGGGATAATTGTATAACTTTTAAAGATAATTTATTTTAGATACTTGTATTTAAATTTCTGGTACTTAGTTGACTTATTTATATTATCCGTTGCGACTTTTGTTATGCACTTTTCCATGTTGTACACACTTGAGTACCTTTCGTTGGGATGCGTGACCCGTGTTGTTATCATCCCGACGTCACGATTCTCGCGTTCCTGTACGTGGGAGTCGGGGCGTCACACATCTACATACATAACCATCATTACATGAACCAAATCCCGCTAAGTCAAATATGCTACCAACTAAGCCACTAAGGGTTTGTTTGGGAAAATAATTGTTTTTATATATTCTCAGACGACTTTATTACTATTCTCACTACTATTTATAGATCATTTAAAATAGAGCAATGCTAGATACAGTCCGCATTGGGGGACTGCAATGCAAGCCTAGACAATTTTATTTTTAAATTTTTTAAAAATTACAAAACTATCTTTCCTAAAATGATGATTTTTCTCATTTAATAAAGGGTCTGCACATGCAGTCCCCAAGTGGGGACTGCAAATAGAATTTCTAACTTTCAATTAATATATATTTCTACGACATTGTTTGTGCATTTTTCAATTAAGGGAGAATGCCAACAATATGGGTATATGATCCTCTTCTTTCTCGTTTGCTGTTTGAACTCCTCTTTTAAAACAAGAAAATCCCCAATAGACATAAATTTTTGTCTACATCTCATAACACGGCCCTCCCACTTGAGTTACCTTAGCCCCAGGCGATGCTATTCAATAAAAAAATAATCTAACTTTGAGATAAGAATACCAAATGCTATATGGTATATTTCATGCAATAAGCATGCCCTATTTTTGGATTTGGTTTTGGACAATGAGATATTGGCTAGCCAAGGTTTCTTTTGTCACTTACCTCGTTTCTGTCTGGATGTACTCACGATGAAATCCAATGCATGTGAAGTCCTGAGATGAGATGAGAACATTACAGATCTCATCAAAAGTACGTAGGATGTCAATATTTTGACACGTGTTGTTTACCACAGCACATAAAAGTTAACCAGTCTTGTTGACTTTCGAGATATGAAAATAATATGAGCCGTTAGATTTGGGTGGGACCCAGCGCTGCACTTGCATCTCTACTGTTGCAGTGAAGACAGAGGATGTATGTGGCATATATATATATATATATATATATATATATATATATTATTACATGAGTTTTGATAGTTTCAAGCGAGTCTGTGCATCATGTCGCGTACTGATAATTTTTTTTATTTAAAAAAATATATTTTTTGAGAGAAGAAGAAAATCTCTTATATCATGAAAATTATTTTTATCTTTAATTCATATTGTTTTGTTAAACATATACATTATATATTAATATCAGTGCACGAATTAGTACATAAACTTACTTACAAATAGATTTTTTTTTATTATATTATTATATATCATCAGCATCGCATGTGACGTTGATGTGTCGCAGTGGATATATGTTGGAAACTGCAAAAACAAAACAAAAACCAAATAAAAAAGAAGGAAAAGATCTCTGCTACGTGGTGGGGCCCACCTGGGGATAAAACGACAATGGAACCGACGTTTTTATAATATGAAAGTTTATTTTTATTATTATTGTTTATTATAATTTTTATAAATTTGGTTTTGGAAGCATTCGATATCTACGTATGATGGCCCCACAATCTGCACAGTGGATCATGTGGTGGGACCATTCCTCCCAGACACAAAGGAATCCTTTCAAAGGATTTATTTGTCTTTAGAATTTAATCTTCTCTCGTGTGTGTGTATATATATATATATATATATATTTTTTTTTTATTTGTTAAAAGAAGTTTCCAACTCCTATCTCTATTTTAGAAATTAAAGATTATGTCAATCAAGTCATATATATTTAATGTATTATTATAATTGTATAGAGTGGGACTACTATGCCACCCCACTCTTACTGCTGCCAGTGTTTTCTTTTTTATTTTTTTTTCACATTTTTTAATACATTTAAATACTTTTAAAAAATAAAAAAATACACTAATACACTTAAAATCATTTTCTTAATTACTAAATAAAAAAAAATTATGCAAGCGGTCAACTAGAACGGTAAAAATGGGGCGGCAGACTATCTTTACTCTAATATACATACATGATACTTGTAAGTTTTTTTTTATTCATTGAGAAAAAGGGTCGAATCCAAAACCTCCAATTTAGAGATTTAAGTGTTATGTCATCTAGCTATATCCCTTTAGCCCTGATACTTGTAAGTTGAATGCTTTCATTAGCTTATATTCATCTAAGAGTCGGGCTACTCTAGCCCGCTCCACTTTATCGTTAGTTATATTTCAACTTTCTTTTTTTTTTTTAATTTTTTTATTCATATTTTTTAATAGATTTAAATATTTTAAAAAATAAAAAATATATACTAATATACTTAAAATACTTCTTTAATCACTAAATAAATAAATAAAATTCATCAAGTGATACATTTGAACGGTTAGATTAGGGCGGCAGAATAACCTTTCTCATTCATCTAATTCTAAAACATAGTAGTCGGCAGCTTAGAGACATTCGCTTCATGTAGTTCAGAAGAATTATGATTTTGGTGAGAGACTATCTTAATATTTACGATTGATCATACGATATCTCATTAAAATAAATTTATAAAATGATATATATATATATATATAATTTTATATGATATGTTAGATTTATTTTATAATGTAATACATCACATCAAATTTTATCAATTTATATAAAATATTTCTCATGTCAATATGTAAGAGCAATTATATTACATGAAACATGAGCATATCTATTTTCTATTATAAGCAGGTTGGCCAAGCATGCATGAGCTGCAGGATCTAATCTCTAGCTAGCTCCTTTAGCTCATGTCTAGCTCCTATTTATTTTATATCATTTGGTATCTAAACCAAGAAGAAAAGAATGAATACAGCCGGATATAAATTTAAGACTACTTTATTTACACAGTTCAGATTAATTAAATAAAATATTTTTATAATATAATTAATTTTTATTTTAAAATTTAAAAAAGTTGAATTATTTATTATATTTTATATAGAAATTTAGAAAAATTATAATGATTATATCAGATCAGATGAGATGATCAGATAGTTTGGTTTTGTGTAACCAAATCAGCCTTGTTTTGTAAATTTAATTTTTGAATAAGTATTTTTATTAAAAAAAAAAAGAAAAAAAAGTAGGACCACGCTGAGATGTGTTTTTTCAAATATTGAGTCTCATCTTTTTAAAAAATTTGCACAAGATCAAATGCATACTATACAAAATTAGTTTAGAGTGCTGTGTTTGCACAATTAGCAAATGAAAATGATTTTGAATATAAAAATAATGTAACAAAAAGAGACAATTTATATATAAAGTGAAACTGATCTGATGATCATGATCTAGACCTAACTCAAACTAATTAATTGATTCTCATTTCTGATCATCAATTCGTGGGGAGGCCACTAAAATACAAGAAATTTAATTTAAATAAGCATATAATATCTCCACAAAACATGTACTATAAACGAAATATTATTGGAAGAAAGTGTACCACTTATTAGTATATATAATTAATTATCACCGGCCAGTACTTATAGTACTAGTACTGCATGATATATAATTCCCACACAAAATCGAAATCGAAAAGATTAATGTACTTCTAACGGCCAGATTTTTCTGATCACCTGCGCTCTTCATGATCAGCAACTTGCAATGTACGTTGTTGAATAACTAGCTAGACACGCCTTGAGGAAGAAACATTAATGAGGCCGACCTCCGGTGAACCCAAGTGGTTTTCCGGTGAATTATTAGGTAGTCAAGCGGTTTTCAGGCCCTTCGGAAGGTGCTGCAATGTCTTGTGTCGTTCCTTGACTCATGTACAAGGTACTCAATTGATGAAAGTAAGGGCATGTCCTAGAGTCAAGGGACCTCTTTTTGTTAACAGCCTTGGTTTTCTTGAAATACTTATTTATGTTCTCCCATTTCTCTTTGCACCTCTTTGCACTCCTCTTGTAACCCAACTCCAGCATCCCTTGTGAGATTCTCTCCCATAGAGGAGGAGCCTTGGCAATTCCTTCCTTGTCCTGATCACCACCATTGCTATTATTGTACTGATCAGTACTGCACCTCAGGTTTATAAGTGCCATAACTTCATCTCTTGGCCATCTCTTTCCAAGGTTATCTTTGACATTGGTTATGGAGTCTTGGGAGACCTTCTGTGTCCAAGTTGAAATGGGTGTAAGTGGGTTTTTTTGGGTGTTTATAGAATTAGGGTTTCGGGACGCCATGGGAAGAGAAGATGAAGTGGGTATATCTGGAGTGTTTGGGGAAAGAGCTGGACTAGTGTTTTGATGACATAGGGTTTTGGTTATGGAAGTGGGTGTGATCGAGTTCACTTGGGTTGAAAGGGAGCTATGATTAGGGTTTGGTGCTTGAATTAAGGAACATGAAGAACTGGAAGGATATGAATTTGAACTCGTTGTTACCTTGAGAGACTCATGTACAAGTAGTGCTGCCCTCTCTTCAACGCAATGGCTTCCTAAAGAACTCGATGTGAGTTGCTTCAAGTACTCAATGATTGTTGCCTGTCTAACTCCTGCAATAGCCTGTTCATTTGCCATAATTTCAAGCTCTTTATTCATCCTATCCGTCGCTTGTTTCTTCCAAGCTTCTTCTTTGGCAACCTTTTCTTCATCTCTCTTCACCATTTCTTCAAGTAGCTTGTTGTGCATCTCCTCTTGCTGAGCCATTATCTTGATCACAATTTTCTCACACAAACCCTTGAGCATCTCAAACTTCTTCCTCCTTTTTCTCTTTTTTCGCTTTGATTTTCCCTGAACATTCTCATGATGACTATCCTCAAATCTCTTATTTCCAACTGTTCCATCTCTTGAATCCACTTCCAAATTACTCTGCCCCAAGTTTTCTTCTCCTCCACTTGGCTTTTCCAATATCCTTTGGTTCTTTCCGGCCCCAACACGAGGGTTTTGGTGATCATGACCCTGATATAGCTCTTCAAGCTCACTGAAAAATCTGTAGCTTTTGTTGTAGTTTATGTTGTCATTGAAGTATCTACTTTCCTCTTCAAACTTCTCCTTGCACTTCGAAGGACTCCTCTTGAACCCAACCTCTGCTAACTTCCTGCACCCATCATAAATATACATATATATTATCCGACACCGCCTGTGCAAGAGCATTTATTCCCGTACGCTAATCTGCTACTCCTAAATTTAACATACTCAAGGTTTTCTGAAAAAAAAAAAGCTATAATATTAGAAACGATTTGATCCTCGAACTCAATTCACATGCATCAGCTTTCCAAATTTTTAAATGGAAAAGCCTAGCTAGCTAGTTAACCTTCTTGCAATTATTTTTTCCTGAAAAATAGTCACTAAAAAAGATGCTGAAGAAAAGTTATTTTTAGTACTGTACCTTGAGACATGTTCCCAAGTGAACTCCGGGAACCAATTTTCCATGCCAGATCTGATTCTCAACAGTGCAAGAACTTCTTCGTTAGCCCATGATTCGATTGGGTCCGGTAATGATCTCTGTCTTTCAGTGTCTAAATTCATGGACACCAAGTTATTTTCTTGTTTCTGTTCTTGATAATCTAATTTGTGGGTGGGAGATTGCTGGTGCAATGGGTGCAAAAGGTTTGGTGGGAGGGAAAGAGAAGGATCATAATGATCATAGGAAGGGAAAATATTAGGGGATGAAAAGGCATGGAGTACTGGAAATGAGGGAGAAAGACTAGGGAGAGTGGTTCTTGAGGCTATCCAACTGGTGATCTGGTGCTCCATCAAACATGTGTGTTTGCTTGTTTCTCTTCTTTACCTCCTGATATTCATATCATGTAAACTGAAAAATTTCAACAGCAACACTTCAAAAACACCAACCCAACCAGCTCCTTCTCTCACCAAGCTGTCCTCTGTCGTCTCTCATCTCTCTCTCAATCTCATTTATCAAGGACTTTGTCCTATCAGGAAATAGAAAAGATAGCCCACCACACACTTTTAGAAGAAAGTGAAGTCACTCTCAGGAGAAATTATTCAATGCAAAGGAGGCTACATGGTGCAACCAGCTTGTTTGGCTCATCATCGACATTGCAAAGAGATGATCAGGCTTATCAAACTCTTCTTTTGGTTCAGAGATTTCAAAAAATACGAAGATTAATTAACACACATATTTGCATGCTCCTTTCTAGATTTGTGTAATGAGTAATGCTACGTACAGTCGTAGATTGCATAAGTACCATACAATCACTTTGAAAAAGAGTGGGGTCTATTATTAAAAAATTAATTTTTTTTTCATGTGGGTCCCATATTTATTCACTTTTTTCAAAACGACTACACGGTACTTGCACACTCACGACTGCAAGTATCATTTCTCTTGTACAATATATATAAATGAACAGAAATATTAGATACAAATTTCAAATAAATACATGCCGCACAAACTTTTTATAAGAAAGTGAATCTCATTAAAAGAAATAATTTTTTTTACACTTTTCAAGATGAAATCTACTTTTTATCAATTTAAAATTTGTACAAATCATTAATATTACCACTGTCAGATATCTTTTATGCAAAAATTAAGGTTTAATATATTATAAGAGATTTTGGCTTCGACGTTGGACCGACCATTTTATGAAATCATGATGGTGCTTGATGCAAATAGATTGATTATTTGTAAAGTAATTCTACGTATAATTATGAAGTGCGTAAAATTTACGTAATCGTTTTGAAAAAGAATGAGGTTTATTATTAAAAAATTAATTTTTTCATATGAATTTTATTATTTTTTTTTAGACGTACGTACGTGAACATGCATGTGATCAGTACGCCCCCTCAGGTGAGAGTGGGGAAGGATGGAGCCGAATGGGGAGAAAAATGATACTCGAAATTTGTTCTTGGTATGATATGGTGTCATTAGAATCCTATGGACAGGAGTAGCTGATGCTCAGCAGGATGTTGTAATTAAGGGCAGGACACGTGAAAACATGCAGAGACTGGGACCAATTATTTAAGGTGGAAGGAAGGGTGTCTTTACCCACATGGTACAAGGTCTACTCTAACTATTCCATACCACCTATATCTCAGTACTCTAGCTAAGTCCTTCCATACAAGTTTTATATAAGTTTTAAATATACCAATTTTATATAAATTATTTTGTAAAATAATAAATCTCACTAATAAAAAATAACTTTTTATATTTTTTTTAGGTGGGATAGTACTGTTCATTTAGGTTTTGACCTGAAAATCTGGGTATATCCAGATGGAAAAATCTAATTATAAGCAATTATACGCATTAATACGCGCACACATTCAATATGATTGGTCAAAAAGTAGATTTTATTGAAAACAGTGCTAATTTGAATTTAAAATATGAAAGCAAAAACATTAGTACACAGATTGGTACGCAAACTTGCTTGTACATAGCAAAATTCTATCCAGATTAGGAAAAAATTTGATCCAGATGAACAGGCTTAGGTGAGAGTCTATTTTTTTATAAAGATCTGTACAAAATTTGTATATTTAAAATTTGTACAAATCATTTCACATTTTGAAAGGATTGAGACTCGGATTCATGAATATCACATGAGAAGGAGAGGATCCATGCATCATGTTAAACATCTTCAAATGATTTATATAAACATCTTCAAAGAGTATTAATAATGTGATATTTTTTTTTATTTTAATTCAAAATATCATGTTATTAAAATTATTTATTTAAATATAAAGTACTTGTAATGACAAGTCATATTATATATTTCGAAATTATCTAATAATTATTTCAAATATTATCATCGGACTATATAATTAGATCTTTCACAAAGCCTCCGTTTACTCGCTATAATGAAGTAAAAATTAGGGAGTTTGAAAGTTTATATCTAACACATTTTATGACAGATTTCTCTTCTAAATTCCGTGAACATATTATAATGCCAAACCGCATTAAGGGCATGTTTGGTTACTAAAAATGTTTTAGATTTTGTTTGAGATTAGGTAATTTTGAAATGTAAGTATATCATTACTTTATAAAAATTGTATTTATTTTTTTATTTGAATAATGATCAGATGAAAAATTAAAATTTTAAATAGAAAAAAAATTGTATTTGAATAATATAAAATTATAAAAAACAAATCGAAAAATATTAAAAATTTTGTAAAGTACGTACCTTAATGGCTGAACATGGCCTAAATTTTAGCATATGATTTAGGTTCCGTTTGAATACAGAAACGATCTCATCTCATCTCATTATTATAATTTTTTTAAATTTCTATACAAATATAATATATAATTTAATTTTTTTAAATTTTAAAACAATAATAATATTCAATAATAATATTATAATAATATTTTATTTAATTTTAAAATTTTATCTAAAATCATTTCATTTCATCCCAATATAAATGGATCTTATTCTTTAATTATTATACCCTATCAAGTCAAAGATGCACACTTCTATTACCAACGTTACCGTTTGATTTTTTTCCTTTAAAGTTGTGTTCCTTTATTTTTTGGCTTGTCTGATCTACAGTCATCAATGACGTCTTGCTTTCGTATTCATATGAAAGGAAACTTTTTAAATTTGAACATGCTAAAAAAGTAAAAAGAAAGAAACGCAATTTTTTTAAATAATGCGTAAATTCTGTGTATTTTTTTTTATAAAAAAATGAGATTTTTATTTTTATATAGATTCTAAATTTATCACTTTTTAAGAAAAATATTCGAGAGCATGAACAATCTAAAACTATAAATATATATATATATATTTTAAATAGAATGGAGCTACTATGCCGTCCAACTTTTACTATTGGGCATACCGCCCAACGGTTTTTTTTTTTTTTTAATACATTTAAATATTTTTAAAAAATAAAAAAATATATACTAATATATTTAAAATCACTTCCTTAATTATTAAGTAAAAAAAATTTGATCAACAATAAAATGGAGCACTCAAATAGGGCGGCAGAATAGTTTCCCTTTTAAGTATTTACATGACCTCTATATTTAAAAAGCTTTCATTTATGCTGACATATATCCACTCAAGTTTCTGATTTCTTGAACAATGAGACTATGCAAGTTTCGCCTCATTGGAAGAAAAGATACTAACATGATGACCCTATAATAATAAGAAAAAATCTTCTTCACACTCTACTATTTATCACACACTTAGTGTATTGAGTTAAAAAAAAAATTTGAGTGCATGGTGTGTGGAGAGTGTAGGCAGATGCTTAGAATTGCTCTAATAATAATAATCCATGTTTTGATACATTACATAAATATTAAAAATTTAAAAATACAAAAGAAATAAAGAATTAAGAAAAAAAATATTAATAAAATATAAAATAACAGAATGACAAAAAATTAAAAATTAAAACAAGTAAAAAAAATTAAAACTTTAAACAATTGAATCCAAAATGTGTAATTTTACATATAATCGTGAAGTGCGTAAATGTCGTGTAATCGCTTTGAAAAAGAGTGGAGTCTAATATTGAAAAATTAATTTTTTTATATGGATCTCATGTTTTATTCATTTTTTTCATAACGATTACACGACGATTACATAATTCACGGTTGTAAATATTTTTTCTCATCCAAAATATACCAAATGACAATGCTAGGGCTAACGACAAAGGTAGCTCCTGCATTGTTCTTGATAATGCAAATTGTATTCTTTTTTCAAATATTTTTTAAATTCCTTTAAATATTTTTAAAAAAATCACAAACTCGATTAACTATTAAATAAATAAAAAAATTCGGTTACTTTTCGAGCACTATTCTCAATGGGCTAAGCATTTTCCTATAGAAAAAAAGAATAAAAATTACAGAAAACGATAGTTAACTTTCAATAAAGGAAAAATATTGGGAGTGGTCACTATTGAGAGAAGCTACTTTTGTATGCCCTATGTGACATCATCCAAACCACACATCTCCTAAATTCAAAATTACTACCAGACTGAGAGAGATACGATGAGAGAGAGCAGAGATGAGAGAGAAAGCAAAGATGAGAGAGAGAGACGGAGATGAGAGAGACGATGAGAGAGAGAGATCAAGATGAGAGAGAGAGTCAATGAGGAATGAGAGAAAGATTTGATGAGAGAGAGCCACGTAGTGTATGCAATGTGTGTACAACTACAATAACAATTATGTAGCAATACTCTTCAATAAAAATATAGAGGTCGGGCCATGGTGGAATAAAAGCCACTTTTATTTGCCCCCATGCAAAGAGACATGTGAGAAAGGACTATGCAAAGATCAAGAGAAAGGGTAATGCTTCCGAATGACAGTGGAGTGGATTTTTATTTATTATTTTTTAATCTTAATTTTTAATTTTTGTTCTTTCTTTGCTTTTTGTAGCTTCTAATTTTTGGTTTTAATTATTTAAAAGTTAAATTTTGTTGAATTTCATGTTTTTATTTTCATGCCTTTTAAATTCCCCTTTGGTTGATTTATTTATATATAATCTGGGGATTGTACAAACGCGCGCTGCACATTTGTTTTTGAAAAAGAGTATAATTCATTATTAAAAATTTAATTTATTCATGTGGATCACATATTTATTTATTTTTTTTAAAAGAACTGCATGACGATTGTGCACTCTATGACTACAATCCCATAATATAATAGGCCACATTATAATGCACATGCATCATGGTTTTAACTAAACATGAATTACGAATTTTTATTTTTAATCTTAGAAAAACACAATAAAATTGGGAATTATGGTTGTGGAAAAGGCCATAAGGGAAAAAGAGATCGATGATAGAAAAAATCATGCGTCTGTTGGTTTTAGAAAAGTGTATATTTTTACTTTTAAAAACTTTCGAGTTTAAAAGATCTTAATTTGACCAAAGATTCAAGCTAAGCTTGTGGGTTTTATATATAAAAAATATCTTTGCATACTTTATTTTATGTTTTGGAGGGCCTATGAGATTTTCAGATATGTCAAGAGTTAGTGAGTTATTTTGAATTTCGTACACTAAATAATATTTTTAATAATTTATTTTTGAAAAAAAGAGTTGAGATGAAAGTTGAAAGTTGAATAAAATATTGTTACAATATATTTTTTTAATATTATTTTTGTTTTGAGATTTGAAAAAGTTGAATTATTTATTTTATTTGTGTGAAAATTTAAAAAAATTGTAATGATTAGATGAGATGAGTTGAAAAGAATTATGAAAATAAAAGATGTTATTTTTAATTTTGAGGGAATAAGTTTCTACGACTTTTTAAGGATAGGAGAGCAGTGTTTTAAATTTCGTACCGTACCGGTTGGTACGGCCGAAATTTTTCGTTTCGACCGTCCGGCCGGTACAGGTACTATATCTGTTTCATACCGGCTAAAATACCGGCCGGTACCGGCCATACCGGACTAAATTTCAGCCTGAACCGGCCTATATTTCGGTCGGTACCGGTCGATATTTCGGCCTGTGTTTTTTTTTTTCATTTTTTCAGACTACAAACTTATTTTTTAACCCCTAATTCAGACTAGACTATTTATAATTTTTATATATATATATGTATTTATATATAATTTATTTATATATAGACTATTATTTTGGAATATAATTTATATATATATAATTTATTTATATATCGACTATCCCGAAACATTATCCCGAAACGCTATTCCGAAACGGTACCGGTACCGAAATATTTCGTTCGAGTGTCTTGACCGGTACGACGTCCGGTACGGTATTCAAAACATTGTAGGAGAGGCGGTCCTGGGATTTTTGAAATTTGTTTATATTTTAGGGACAAAAAAGTTATTTTAGACTTTTTAGGCAAAATAATTTTTGACATCATTTTAAGAAGAAAGGCAAGGGGCTTGAGTTTTTTTTTTTAGTAATAATATTTACAGTAATGGAGTGAAAAATATACAGTACTTACACAATTAATGACTGTATTTAACATTATTCTTCTTTTTATTGGATAGATAAATGAATGGCCTTTTTCATTAGATTGAATAGAGAAATAAGGGTATTTTTAAGTAAATAAAAAAAATTAGTTAAAAAAAACACATTGTACCAAACTTTTAGACTTTAAAATCGTTTTGAATTTAAATGCTCAATATAAGCAAAGCACGCACTTAGATAATTACATATCTAATTAAAAGTGAGTGCACATAAAATTTTTATTAAAAAAAAAATACTATTTAATTTGCTGTCCAATGCAAAAAGGACTTTTTGGTTCTCCATCAATTTGATTTTTTATTTAAATTGATTATCTAAATATTTACTTTTGTTCAGTCCCGTCATCCAATTAAATTATATATTTTCTTAAATAAAATAAAGTATAATTAAACTTAAAATAATTAAATAAAAAAGACATGTCTTAGTTCATCAGTAGAATTTATACTAGTCTTTTAGATTCCTATTAATTTTTTTTTTCCCAATTAATGCCTTTTTAGTTTTTTGAAACTACTGTATCCATAAGATTTGTTAAGTTTTTGACAAATTATTATCATTATTTTTTTGAAATAATTATTATCATTATTGATAACCAGAGTTATTTTGTCATGCTATATAAAGAGTTAATAGTGCATTTTGTTTTTTCTTTTGTTTTCTTTAGATATATATTTTTTTAAAAATTCACAATATCTTAAAAAAAAAAATACTTCCTTACTCATTAAATATAAAAACAAAATGCATAGTCGGGAGCCCATGTGTGGGTTTAGCATTCTCAAAGAGTTATGGGTTTTTCCTCCTACAAAAAAAAATATTTTATTTGCAGTCCTTAAGTGGGGATTGTATATGCATACCTTTTATTAAATGAGAACAATCATAATTTTAGGAGATATACTTTTATAATTTTAAAAAAATTTAAAGATAAAATTAACTAGACTTGTATTGCAGTCCTCATTTAAGGACTGTACGTAGCATTGCTCAAATAAAAATTTTTGTAGACATGCTCAAATATTGACATTCATTCAAAAGGTTTTATTTTTTGAAATAAAAAGGTTTTATTTATTGTATAACCATCGATACAAAAATAAAGAGAGTAAAGGGAGAGAAGATCAAGACACGCAACCAGATTATTTTTAATCTTTTAAATAATTATATATGTTTTAAAATGATAATATTTTTATAAAATGATTTTGTTTTTTTATAAATTATTTTAACAAAATACCTCTCATTTAAAACATAATTACGTAAAGAGTTGTCAAAAATATCATAAAAATATTGTGTTTCTATCTTCTTCTTTTTTCAAATTTTTTTTAAATCAAGATATTGCTAACCTCGACACTCTTTTAAAGATTTTATTTATTATCAATGAATCAAAGCATGCCAATTTAATTACACATAACAACTTTTGTTTGTAAATTTAGCTATTCTTGTGCATTGCGCAGGTCTTCAACATGAGTTGGATATGTTAAAATCTCCATCCAACCAAACGTGGGATTTCTTAAACATCCTAATATGCTTAGGTTCTAAGCTTAAAAAAAACCAACCAAAAATGCAAATTCAACAGGAAAAAAGAAGAAGACATGAATGTCCATATATACACACCAAAATCTTGACAATCAATATATGGTTCCATTATCATAAGCCTTTTTTTTTTGTGCAATTACTTTTCATAAGCTTAAATGCCATAAATTTTGGAATATTTCTTGGAAGTTTGGTTGCTTGCTTTTTTTCTCCCTCAAGTTTTAAATGCACATGACAGGACAGGCCAACATTAAATTACCAAGCTTGTATAATGACCATTAAGAGCACTGGTATTGACATAGTCAAAATCAAATGCAAGTGCCTAGTTAAATTTTGGTTAAGTAGTTTAAAAGTGGTTTGTATTGAAGTAGTTAAAATCATGGTTTTTAATTTCGTACCAAACTGGCCGGTATGGTCGAAATTTGTCATACCGGCTGCTGAGCCGGTACAGATACCCCATACGTTTCGTACCGGCCAAGTACCGGCCTCAATTCGGCATGTACCGGCCTATATTTCAGCCTTCAGTTTTTTTTTTTTCATTTTTTCAAACTATAAGCTTACTTTTTGACTCCCAATTCAGATTAGGCTATTTATAATTTATATATATATGTCTTTATATATAATTTATTAATATATAGACTATTATTTTGGAATATAATTTATATATATATATATATATTTATATATATAATTTATTCATATATAAACTATTTCGAAACGGTACATGAAACGATACGGGTATCCAATGTCTTGACCGGTACAGCTTCCAGTACGATATTCAAAATATTGGTTAAAATTTTACTTTTGAGCTACGGTAAATCCATCAATTTCTCTAAATTTGGTCAGCCATTATTCATCTCCAAAGTAATATTTTACTATAAAAATATTTCCAGGGACTACTATTGGATAATTAGGTTGAGAAAAAAATAATTGAAAAAAAAATAATTTTAAATAAAAATTAAATTATTAATTAATATTATATTGACTATATTTGTAAAATATAAAAAAATATTATTAAAATATCTAATATTATATTATTACTTTAACTTTTGGATGGATAATCTAATATGGATTAACCTTTCCAATAATTTTAGTTTTAGCCAAAACTTCAATTTTTTAGTCAAATTTTAAATTTTACAATAACTAAACCATTGTCAATGCTGTGCGTTTCTATTTCTTTTGGACGGCCTACCGTAGCTGGATGGTAGGATAGGGTGTGTATTGAGTGCCCTTCCCTACGCCTTTTAAATTAAAAGCCTTGAACAAGAAAGGCTTGGGTCAAAAGTTAGCTAGCTACTTCAAAAATTTTCAGGTTATATATTACACTCATAATTTTTATTATATTGTATTGATGTCATATTATCTACAGACTACAAATTATTATATGATTTTATTTTCTTTTAAATCACAAACTCGATCGATTGTTGATAGATTATGACACGTTAACATAGTAGGAGACCGACAATATATTGTATGTAGCATTTTCCATCCCTCTCATTACATGTGTTGATATGACATTGTTTATCAATATTAAGATCAGTTCTTGTTGCTTTTAAACTGTTAGAATGCACAACGGAAAAGTACCTCAAGCTCAGCTTAAAGAATTGCTCTACAAGTTTTTCCAGATTGATAAACTCCAAGCGTTTCCTCTTAGTGGCGAAAGTGTACTACGTAGTATGGAACTAGAGTATCACTTAACAAATCCACAGCCTAAGTATTTTATCAAGAGAGAACAAAAAGAGAGAGTTTTTTTCTATTTTTTCAGATGGTGTCAAAGTCCTCCTATGCACGGCTGGCCTTCAAGGCCAGCCTTTAATTGTGTCATGAAACGGCAGTAACGCATGGCTAAGCCATGCGTTACAAGCAATCAGTTGGAGGGGGTCAGCCCCACGTGGGCGCCCCTCCATCTAATATCTCCCACTCGCACACAGTGGGCATGACCCCAGGTCAGCATCTCTCAAATGTTCTCAATCTTATTCATACAAATAAATAGGTCGTGCGACCACCAAGCACATCTGTAGAAAGGAGGGAGTACATACACCAAATCTCTCCCAGAGAAGACCAGCATAGTAACATCCTTAACGTGTCTGGTCATGTCCTAGACTTATTCGATCGCATCAAGATCAAGCATTTTCGAACCCTCTTGAGTTTAAAAAACTCAGAACAATGCTTGACTACCTCCAAATATTTCAATGTGTTCACAACTTTTAGCCACTACCGAGATGTAGCGTCATTTGTATGATGTCAGCAAACACTATCGAAGATACGATATTGAATAGTCTTCCATTTACATTCATATCACTTAATTTTGGTCGAACTGCTTTCCCAACAATGCCTCTTTAGACCGTATCAATCATGGCCATAGACAGCATGCCAAAGTAGCAAACATTATAACCTCCATCTCGTGACATAGTTAAAAGTAAAGGATATTTTTTAAGAAATGAGACTCACACAGTGAGAAAGAGGGAAAATTTTACTCACTTACTCATATGGTCGTATAAGCACATATAGTATGAAACACATGCTAAGGTGGATTTCTCTTTCTCAAAGAGCATATGTTTATATCAACACCGTACAGACCTCAGTCTAGCCGCTCCTTAAACGTCTAACCCGAATTCCTCAATTTGCACTTCTCCTAGGCGTCAAAGAGGAACTCGCATCTGGCTTACTACAGGCTACATGAATGGTGGGGTAACCCATGCATAGTCCTATCAATGGACCTCATCTTAGCTCCCACTAAGGCGACATAATTTTGTGTCAACCAACTTATCCCTTTGGACAAGTACCTAAGGACACAATGTCTCATCTCTACTCGCTACTTAAGCGCTAGGGCGATCACTCGTGTGAGTGAGCCGATCTAAGCCTGTTGACATATCTTGTGTGTATGTATTAAAAACAATACGATAAAGACAAGAACTAAATCATATTGTATTAATATCCCAAAGGAAATGTTACATCTTTATGTCATTTGAAACACAAATTACATTTATAGTTTACGCAGTCCTAGATTCCTAACATGAGCCTCAAAGACATCTCTTGCTATAGGTTTCGTTAAGGGATCATCAACCATGCGACTCGTAGAAAGATGTTTCAGAACCACTTCCTTTTGCGCTATCATGTCTCTGATGTAGTGATATCTGATATATATGTGTTTGGTTCTTTCATGATACTTTGAGTCCTTAGCATATGCAAGAGCTGCCATGCTATCGCAGAATATTGTCACCGGATCTGATGTATCCGTGCCAATATCTAAATGGTTGAGAAACCTCCGTAACCAAACAACTTCTTGAACTGTTGCAGAACATGCTATGTATTCTGCCTCCATGGTGGATAACGCTATACAGGGTTGTTTCTTGCTGCTCCATGTAATGGCGCCTTGGTTGAGCAGAAAGACATACCCAGTGGTTGATTTGCGCTCATCTAGGTCGCTGCCCCAATTGGCATCACTGTAACCTCTTAGCTGCAAATCTGAACCCTGATAGCACATCACATAGTCCGCAGTTCCCTTGAGATATCGCATAATCCTTTTGACCGCTTTCCAGTGAGCTAGTCCGGGATTTGATTGGAATCTACTCACTAAGCCAACTGCATAGCATATGTCAGGCCGAGTACACATCATTGCGTACATCAGACTACCCACAGCATTAGCATAAGGGACACGAGCCATCTTTTCTTTTTCTTTTTGAGTCTTAGGACACATCACTTTAGACAAGTTCTCGCTCCTTGCAACATGGGTGTCAATGGGTTTACATCCATTCATTAGGAAGCGCTCGAGGACTTTCTTTATGTAAGTCTGTTGAGACAAACACAAAAGTCTCTTTGAGCGATCTCTGTAGATCTTAACTCCTAGAATGTATTCTGCCTCACCCATATCCTTCATCTCAAAATTGAAGGATAACCACTCTTTTGTGGCGACTATCAACCTTTTATTATTTCCAGCTAGTAGTATGTCGTCAACATATAATGACAACATAATGAAACTCTTATTAGACCTTTTGACATAAACATAATGATCCTCTGTGATCATCGTAAACCCATTCGAGAGAATGGCTCGATGGAATCTGAGGTACCATTGTCTAGATGATTGCTTTAGGCCATATATAGATCGTTTGAGCTTGCACACTTTGCGCTCTTAACCTTTGACCACAAAACCCGTTGGTTAATCCATATAGATCTCCTCATCTAGTTCTTCATTGAGAAATGTTGTCTTAACGTCCATCTGGTAGAGTTCCAAATCCATGTTAGCTACTATAGCTAGAATCAGGCGAATTGAGGCAAACCTCACCACTGGTGAAAAATTCTCCTCATAGTCTATACCTTCCTGTTGGGTATATCCTTTCGCCACTAAGCGAGCTTTGTACTTATCTATTGATCCATCCGACTTGCGTTTGACCTAATAACCCATTTGTTCCCAATAGTCTTACGCCCTATTGGTAGATCAACCAGATCCCAGACCTGATTAGTCTTCATAGACTCAATCTCATCATTAAGAGCTTTCATCCACTCATCTTTAGTAGAAGATGAGAGAGCCTCATAAATTGTCCTAGGCTCGTCATCATCATGCGGAGCTACCATAAAAGTTTCTCCTTCAATCTCAAAACGACGACGGGGAATACTTTCACGTGTGCTTCTAAGCGGCTGAGGTTGTTGTGATTGATTGACAAGTGATGTACTCCTACTCGGATTCAAATAATTTGTAGGAGCTTGAAGAATTTCTTCCTCATTCTCAACTAAATTCCTTAGAGCACTTTCCTCTTGTTCCATAATCTCATGAAGTTCTAAACTCCTATCAACCTCACCTCTACTTGGAAACTGATCTTCAATGAAATCCACATCTCGTGACTCAACCTCAGTCACACTTCCATCAGATTGTTCACCTATTAATACATACCCTTTAGAGTGTTCTGAGTACCTTATAAAGATACACTTCTTCCCTCTAGGGCCTAACTTCCCATACTTATGAGAAAGATTGTGAACAAAACCCGTTGAACCTCATGGCCGCAAGTTACTCAAATTGGATTTCTAGCCGGTCCATAGTTCATATGGGGTGGAAGTTACTGATTTGGAGGGCACTCGGTTAAGAATGTAGGCAGCAGTCAAAAGTGCATCCCCCCAAAAAGAAATTGGTAGGTTTGCTTGCGCCATCATTGACCTAACCATCTCAAGCAGTGTTCGATTTCTCCTTTCCGCCACGCCATTTTGCTGCGGCGTACTCGGCATCGTCAACTGTCTTTTGATTCCTTTTTCATCACAGAACCTTTTAAATTGCTCAGAGAGATATTCTCGTCCTCGGTCAGTTCTTAGAGCTTTTAAACTCTTGTCTAACTGATTCTCAACCATTCTTAGATATCGCCTAAAGCATTCCAATGCTTCAGACTTATGGGAGATTAAGTAGACATTATCGTAACGTGAAAAATCATCTATAAATGTGATGAAGTAGACACCTCCGTGTCTTGCCCTCACAGATGTCTGAGTGAACTAATTGCAGTGGAAAAGATGCCCTTGTGGCCTTTCCAAACGGTTTTCTCTTAGCTTTTCCCATTAGACAATGTTCACATGTGGGCAAGATGACCTTAGCGAGATTGCCTATTAGGCCTTCTCTAGCTAACCTAGTCATTTTATCTTGCCCTATATGGCCAAGCCTAGCATTCCATTTATATGAATCCAAATTATCAGATGTAGAAAGAAAAGCAATAGATTCATTTATATTTGAATACTCCAAATTCAAAATCATAAAACCGTCTTGAAGAAAAGCATTGCCATAAAACACATGGCCCAAATGAAAAGAAACATAATTGTTTTCAAATACAATTTGAAAACCAAGTCTTAATAAAGTGACTACAGAAAGTAAGTTTCGTCGGATCTCGGGAGCGTATAGCACATTGTGAAGGAAAAGAGTGCGGCCACCCCGCAAGTCCAGCTTGTAGGTACCAAGTCCCAGTACCTCCACGCTAGCTTCATTCCCCACCTTGATATCACGACTCCCAGCTGGAATCCGGTGATACTCAACAAATCCGACTCTATCTCGCGCTATGTGTTCGGTCGCTCCTGAATCAACAGTCCACACAGGATAGGAGTGAGCAACCATCACATGGCTAGTTACAAAAACAATGCGAGAAAAGTCAGAGTGTACCTTCTTCGGCTCAGTGCAGTCACGAGCGAAGTGGCCATTCTTTCCACAGTTGAAGCACTCTAATTTCGACTTGTTCTTCCCGCGCTTGCCCCTCTTGCTGCGCTGAGAAGTTCCTGACACCTTCTTAATTTGTCCAGCAGCTACCCCATTCTTGGACTTCTTGCGCTTAGGCCTTGATGCCTTACGCGAACCAGAATCAGCCACATAGGCCGTGTGATTGGGCTTGGCAGCCTCTAGGTGCTCAGCCTCCAATTCCAAGTGACGCGAGACATCATCAAAGTCTTTGATATTCTCGTTATGCGTCAGGTTCTGGCTCATATTCTCCCAAGAACTCGGCAATGATAAGATCACTGCCTGGACTTGCTGTTCATCAGTCAGGTTGTTTCCTGCCGACTTAAGTTCGCGGATCATGGTTGACATAGCCCTAAGATGCTGCTTCATCGTGTGGTCAGAGTGCATCTTATAGGAGTCAAACCTCATGGTTAACCCACGCAACCTAGTGGCTGAAGTTCCACCAAACTTCGACTTTAAAGCCTCCCACATGCTTTGAGCAGTGTCATAGATCTCGAACTCACACATTAGATCATTGTGCATGCTGCTTAACATTATTATGCGTGCCCATCGACTTTTCTTAGCCCATTGAGTATAGGCTAGTTGATCTATTTTGTGTTGTTCCGAGGTCCCTACCCCGGGCTTAGTAAGGGAGTGAGATAAGTCATCCAAGACCTCTTGCTCATCTAAAACATATTAGATCTTGCGATGCCAAATGTCGTAGTTCTCCCCATCCAATTTCTCTCATTTGTTTAAATCGGCAACTATACTCTTGGATGTCATTTCACTACAATACGCAAAGAAGGGATATTACACACACACCTAAGAAATCTGCCGCGTCCATCCAAGTTAGAAAAAAATAATTTAGACATGTCGCAAGATCGAAAAATCGCTAGACTTCAGAATCATCTCTTGCGCCACAATATCCAATTATTAAATTTCTAACCTAATTCCCGCGCAAATTCAAAAAAAATATGGGAGAATTAATCATAAATCTCAACCATACTCCCACTATCTTAAGTAGTCATCTAGTCCTAGTCACATGTAAAGACATAACCTACTAAAATCGCAGTAACATTTTGGGCCAGTCTACAAGGACAGCTACTCCAATCACAGTAACCTGTTGGGCCAGTCTACAAAGATGGTTCATATAAGACCATTACAATCCATTTTTCTTGTTCCATCAGTGCATTTACAGTTCTTACTGGGGTCACTGTGGTCTTTTGGCTATACAGTGCATTTACAGTTCTTACTGGGGTCACTGCAATTTTTTTCAGTCTATCATCTACACTGACAATTCTAACTAAGACTACTTAGTGGGAATTTTTCTATTTTATCAATAAAGACTAATGTATAAACATTCAAGCCTAACATTCATAGATGATAAAATAATCACATATCCACATGTTCAATTCACATATACATGTAATCACATTTAACATAACAAATTAAATAAAAGATCACATGTAATATAACATAATGGAATAAAAAAAAAGTAGCATGAATATAGCTATATATTCACATGTGATCACATTTAATCTAAAACATTAAATAAAAAATCACATGTAATATAACAATATATCTTAGCATATATTAAGTCATGCAAATTTCATCCCCTCCTTTTATTTTCTGTTAAACAAAATGGGCTTGAACAAAGTTGGGCTTTAAAAAAAAATGCCCAGTTTTTTTTTTTAAACACTGAAAGGGCCGAATGGCCCAAAAAAAATGTTGGGCCAAGCCCAGCCCGAGACATAAAAAGAAAAAAAAAGTGTGGGCCGGGCCATGAGGCCCAAGCCCATGGAAGTCAGATGACCTAATGGTCATCTTCTTCCTCCATTCGGCTACTGTTCACGTGAACAATAGCCGTTCCACAGTAGCACGCCCTGGAGCCTCCCACGCAGCATCGCAGGTGGCGGAAGTGATCGGCCCAAGCAGCAGGGTGCTGCCGACCACCTCGTTGGTGCGCGCTGCACCGCGGTGGTGGGCGCAGCGCCTCTGTCACCACGGTGGTGCGCGCAGCGCCTCTGTGGTCCGCGCTGCACCACTGTGGTGCGCCCTTTATTTTTTTTTTTTTTTTTTTATAAAACAGATAAAAAAAAAGGATTAAAAAAAAGACACCATACAAATCTCAAGCATATGCGAGAAAAAATTATAAACTGGAAGCAATTCAAAAAATAACTCTGATACCAATGTTAGAATGCACAGCGGAAAAGTACCTCAAGCTCAGCTTAAAGAATTGCTCCACAAGTTTTTCCAGATTGATAAACTCCAAGCGTTTCCTTTTAGTGGCGAAAGTGTACTACATAGTATGGAACTAGAGTATCACTTAACAAATCTACAGCCTAAGTATTTTATCAAGAGAGAACAAAAAGAGAGAGAGTCTTTTTCTATTTTTTCAGATGGTGCCAAAAATACAATTGAGGAGAATTATATATAGTCCTCCTATGCACGGCTGGCCTTAAAGGCAGCCTTTAATTGTGTCATGGAACGGCAGTAACGCATGGCTTTAAGCCATGTGTTACATGCGTTACAAGTAACGCATGGCTTAAAGCCATGCGTTACAAGCAATCATTTGGAGGGGGTCAGCCCCACGTGGGCGCCCTTCCATCTAATATAAACAACAAATTCAACTATTAATAAATTATATCACATCAACACAAGAGAATGGAAAGGGTAGGTTGTATATATCAGCTTAGAGCTGTGCTGCTGATCCGTATTTGTAGCACAAGTGACGTGTCTACTCTTTTTTTTATAATGCAAAACGCACCAGACCTTCTACTCTCTCTCTCTCTCTCTCTCTCTCTCTCTCTCTCTCTCTCTCTCTCTCTCTCTCTCTCTCTCTCTCTCTCTCTCATCCCTCATCGTCTCTCTCTCTCATCGACTCTCTCTCTCTCATATCGGCTCTCTTTATCCTCGACTCTCTCTCTCATTAGATCTCTATCATCCCTCATCGTCTCTCTCTCTCATCTCGGCTCTCTCTCTCATCCCTCATTGTCTCTCTCTCTCATCACCTCTCTCTCTCATCCATCAGTTCTCTATTGAATTCTTCTTACTCTCAACTCACTCAATGAAACGGTGCATTTGCTGCTTACGTCAGGTGTGTGCTGGATGTAGCGAAACAGTGGCTGCTCCAAAAAATATTTCATCAGCTTATATATGATTTTCTTTGTTTAAAAAGATTTTCTTTTGCAAGTTTTAGCAATAAAATGCAGAATATTTAGATGAATAAAAAAGTGTTTTATATTATGATGAAGTTTTGTGAGGTTGATGACCATTTTTATCTGCCCCTCTACGATTTGATGTTAGTGATATTGTTGGGCACTCACGAGCTAGTGTGGCCAAATCTTAAATGTTTCAGGAAATTGTTGTGCAACTTGCTAGGTGTTGTTGAAAATGATACTTTTTCATAGTCTTCTTGTTGTGATTTTTAAGAGTTCATGCGACTGTAACAAATGGAATCTTAGTTTAAGAGAATTCAGAGGCATGTGAATTTATAATAGGTCAAAGGAAAACCATTATTTGATTTTTCTTCGGGGTAATCTCGCAAATATATAGCCGAGTTAAACTCAAAGCTTGTTCTCTCAACTCAAAGTGACCCTTAGAACCAAACATCCATACGTTGGTTTTTAAACTTAAAAATGATTAAAACATTTACTGTTAAGTAAAAAATAATGCGAATTATTTTTATTAATCAATGTGTTGGTTGATTGTCAAGATTTAAATGAAAATGTGTTATGGTGACTTTAACTAATGCATGCCTCTTGGGGATAGGAACCTTAACCACTTGGCCACCAAACAAAGGTTTGTGCCTTCGGTGAATTATAAACCTTTTTAATGCATTCTCTACAATTTGAAAAGTTATGACTTCTCACAAGTGCTATTTCATTTTAGTTGTGATTTTTCACAAGTATCATTTCATTTATATAAGTTGTGACTATTGTACATGTGACCTCAGCTCTTTTAAAAAAAATAAAATAAAAAATAAAATAAATGTAAGTTGTGACTTTTCATAAGTATCATTTCATTTATATATAAGTTGTGACTTTTCACAAGTACCTTTTTATTTATATATAAGTTGTCACTTTTCACAAGTGCCATTCTATTCTCTATAAATAGGGAACCCCACCCACAAATTTACTCACTCTAAATTCTCTACAAAAATAAGAGAAACACTTCATTCTTCTTTTATCTTTATTTCTTTGGGCTTTGACTATTTTATATTGGGTTCGAGGATATCATTTTGTGTGTAGCGACAATGAGATTAATGGGAACCGACTTTGTTATATCTCAAGAGTAGACTTTCAAGAAACCTAGTGCATGTTTAGATTTGGAGGCGGCAGAATCTAATCTAAGGAAAACGTCCATCACAATGTCCCTCAACACGGGGTTCTCTCTTTCTATTTTGTTCTTGTTATTTTACATATCCTCTAATTTACAAAGTGTTTGCACATATATATTTTATTATCCAAATATTCCTGACAATCTTAGAGTAGATATTCTATTTGTTAAACTAGAGGAGTATTGTTAGTCATTTGGTTGTCAGTATAACTTCTAACGAACCTATTGCACCTTAGAAATTTGAATGAGTCAATTTTAAACGTTAGCAAGAAAAGATGAAAATTTTTCTTACAATGCTTGGATTATATTTTGTTATTGATAATGATTCTCATTCTGACGATTTACATAAACCCGCATGTACTGTTGAATTGCAAACCTACAAAGAAAATGATAATTTGTGTATATGTAGGATTCTAAATCATTTAAGTGATACACTTTTTTTTTTTAATGTTTACCTAGTCATTAAATCTGCGAAAAAGATTTGGAATGATCTTGATAATAAATATGGTGTACAAGATGCCGACATGAATAAGTACATTGCAAGCCAATTTATTGGCTTTAAGATGGATGACTCCAAATTTGTGGTAAAGCAAGTTCATGAGTTAATTATTATTTACCATGAATTTGGCCAACGGGGAATAGGTATTACCGAGTATCTTTAAGTTGCTTGTACAATAGAAAAGTTGCATTCTTCATGGAAGAATTTTGGCCTATCTCTTAAACATAAAACTGGAGATATGGCTATGAAAATCTTGATCTCCGCCATTAGGATCCAAGAAACATACTTGAAAAATGATCCCATCCCATCATTGGTTTTTAATTTCCAATCTAAAGCAAATATTGTGAGGGCCATAGAGCACATAGAAACCCGTTACACCAGAAGTCCAAATTCAATAAGGGTAAAACTAGTTATGGGCACAATTTGAAACTAAAGTCCTATATCAATAAGGATGATAAGAGACTCATTTATTTTAATTGTAACAGACTGGGTCATTTGATAAAAAATTATCGCTATAAGAAGTAGAAAAACCAAGGCAACGAACAACCAAGATCGCCTAACCCACACGTTCATATGGTGCTTTCCGAGACCGACTCCATTGAAATAGATGAACAGTATGATAAGTCCCTAAGTTTATCTAGCTTATAGTGCTATTGGTTGGATAGTAGACACAAGAGCCAACGTAATTGGAGTAGGAAAAATTGAACTCAAACTAACATCTGGAAACACTCTTCCATTAGAAGAAGTGCTTTACGTGCCAGAGGTTAGGAGAAACCTAATTAGTGGATCTTTATTTAGTGGGGCAAGCTACACATTTTTATTTCAATCCAATAAAGTTATTCTAACTAAATATAGGTCATTTGTAGAGAAATGTTATGTGCTTAATGGTTTGTTTATAATAAATGTTCAAAACAATGTAGTAGACAAATTTAATTCTAATAATAAATTTGTATTTTTTTACATATTCCTCTTCAATATGACTTGCTAGATTAGGTCATGTTAATTATCATAATATTAAAATAATGATAGATTTAGATATTATTTCTAAAATTTCTGTTGATTTGGATGAAAGATGTTTAATATGAGTTCAATCTAAACAACCTAGAAAACCATTATAAAAAATTTGTCACTACTTGAATTAATTCATAGTGATGGTTGCTGTTTAAATGGTGTTTCTTCTAAAGATGGTAATAAATACTTCATTAATTTTATAGATGATGTCTAAATTTTGTTATGTTTACTTGATGAAAATAAAATATGGATCTTTTAATAAATTTGTCACATATAAAACTGAATTTGAAAACCAATTGGAGAGAAATATTAAGATTATCAAGTATGATAGAGGATGTGAATACTTCTCTAATCAATTGGTTCAATATTGTGAGAAGAATGATATTATAAATAAGTAAACTGCTTCATATTCCCCACAACCCAAAGGTGTTGTTGAAAGAAAAAAATAGAATCTTTGTAGATATGGTCAAATGCATGCTCTCTAGTTCCGGCCTACCTGAGCCATGGTGGAGAAAGTAATACGTGCATCTTGTTTTATCTTGAATAGAATACTATTTAAAAGATATGACAATACACCGTATGAACTGTGGATTAGTAGAATACCCAATATTAATCTCTTTAGAGTTTGAAGTTGTCTTGCAAAGGTTAATGTTCCAAAAATTAAGAAAATGAAACTAGGTCTCAACACAGTAGATACAGTACTCATTGGGTATGCTAGACATAGTTCTGCATATATGTTTTTTATTATCAAATCAGAAGTCTAAGGTATTGATCCCAACACCATCATGGACTCTAAGGATGCAACATTTTTTGAAAGTCTATTTCCTTTAAAAAATAATGTAGAAAGTTCTTTACCTATATAAAGTTTTCCGTCCAACAGTAATCAACTTATAATTTTATCTAATCTCGAGAGTTCATTTGGATCAGAAAATGAACTTAGAAGAAGAAAACGAGTGAGAAAGGAAAATGATTTTGGACATAATTTTTATAATTATTCTGGGGAAGAAGATCATTTGACTTTCAAGGATACCATGATTTTCATTGATTCTACTTTCTGGAAAGAAGCGGTAAATAATGAGATGAAATCTTTTAATACTAATAGCATTTGGAACATATGTGAGCTTCCTACTGGATGTAAAGTCATTGGATGTAAATGAATTTTAAAAAAGAATTTGAGACGTGATAGTACTATTGATAAATTTAAAACTAAGCTGGTTGCAAAGGACTTTACACAAAGAGAGGGTATCTCGATTATTTTGATACGTATTCTCCTATTAGTAGAATAATCACAATTTGTGTTTCAATTACTGCGATCCATAAACTTGAGGTCCACCAAATGGACGTAGAGACTGCCTTTCTTAATGGCGATCTAGAAGAATAAATATATATGGATCAACTAGAGGGTTTTGTGGTTCCAGGACAGAAATAAAATTTTATAGAATTATTAAATCTCTCTATAGTTTAAAACAAACCCATAAACAATGACACCAAAAGTTTGATGAAATAGTTTTATCTTATGATTTCAAGATAAATGAATGTAATAAGTGTTTATACACTAAAATAGTTGATGGTACATGTGTAATGCTTTGTCTTTACGTTGATGATATTCTCATCTTTGATACCAATATAAATATTGTTCTTGATGTTAAAAATTTTCTATCCAAGAACTTTGATATGAAAGACACGAGAGAGACATATGTAATTCTTGGTATTAAGTTAATGAGATCTCATGATAATATTAACATAAATCAATCTCATTATATTGAAAAGATTTTTAAGATGTTTGAGAGATTCGAATGCAAACCTATTAGTACTCCTCTTGATCCTTATTTGCATTTAAGTTAGAATCTTGGACATCATATGTCACAACTGAGATATTCTCAGATTATTGGTACGTGTTGTATATTGATATTTCTACTAGATCTGATATTTCATATGTTGTGAGTAGATTTAGCAAATATACTAGCAGGCCTGATGATTCTTATTGGAAGGCATTAGACATAATTTTTAAATATTTGAGAGGAACCATGACATATGGTATCCATTATTTTGGGTATCCCACTGTATTAGAAGCATACAATGATGCTAGTTGGATAACTGACACAGTAGATAGTAAGGGAACGAATGTATATATTTTCACTCTTGGTGGAGCAGTTGTGGCTTGGAGATCTTCCAAGCAAATTGTGATTTCACAATCTATTATGATGGCTGAATTAATAGTCTTGAATATTACCGGACATGAGGTAGAGTGACTTAATAATTTATTATTAGAAATTCTTCTAGTTACAAAGCCAATGACTGTTGTTTCTGTTCTTTGTGATAATCAAACTGTGAATAGTGTTTGTAATAATAAACACTTTGATCATAAGAGGAGAAATTTGAATATCGGACATTCTACGATAAGATACCTGATAAAGAATGGATACTTGACTTTAGAATACGTAAAGTCAGAAAATAACCTAGCAGATCCTTTGACGAAAGGAATTCCAAAGTTGAAGGTTAAACATACATAAAGGGGAATGAAGCTGAAGCCCATTAATTAGGTCACCGATAGTGGCAACCCAACCTTCTTGACTGGAGATCCCAAGAAGAAGATTCAATGGGAAGAACAAGCTGCTTGAGTGACTGGATAACAGTATTAAAATATTATTGGTCCATCCCTAGGGTGTTGAGTGCTATAAATGTAATAGTAAAGGAAAACCAAAATGCTTTGAATAAGTCCAAGACTAAGGCGAGTTATTGAATTGCATATACCCTTGCAGAACTCACCTATGTGAGTCTGTGGGACAATATATGGTAATTGAGTTATTCCCTAGAGCGCTCATGAATCCAAAATGTGGTGCACCACCTTGAAAGGAACTTAATATTTGTTTGTACTATATATATGGTGTGGAGAAGCCCGAGTTAAAAGATTATGGTTCAAGACTTGGTTCACTATTAATTTTTCAGATAGAAACACACTAACACTAGGTAAACGTTCAAAGCCGCAAACTATCTCTATTGATGCATAATACTTAGCCCAAAGAAAACTTTCTTCTATTCTGTCTTTTAAAATATTTTAGACTTAAAAATGACCAAAATATTTACTATTAAGTAAAACATAATGTGAACCATTGTTATTATTCAATGTGTTGGTTCAATTATCAAGATTTAAATAAAATGTGATATGGTGACTTGAACCAATGCATGCATTTTGAGGATATGAGCCTTAACTACTTGGCCACTAAACAAGGGGTTGTGTCATTTGATGAATTAGAAACATTTTCAATTTATTATCTACAATTTGAGAAGTTGTGACTTCTCACAAGTGCTCTTTCATTTTAGTTGTGACTTTTCACAAGTATCATTTTTTATATAAGTTGTGACTTCTCACAAGTACCCTTTCATTTATATATAAGTTGTGACTTTTCATAAGTATCCTTTCATTTATATAAGTTGTGACTTTTCACAAGTGTTATTTTATTTTAGTTGTAACTTTTCACAAGTGTCATTTCATTTTCTATAAATAAGGAACCCCACCCATAGATTTAATCACCAGATTCCCTATAAAAATTAGAAAAACACTTCTTCTTTCTTTTGTCTTTTTTTTTTTTTTTGGGTTTTGACTATTTTATATCGGGTTCGAGGATCTCCTTTTGTGTACACTGACAAAGAGATTAACGGGAACCGTTGTTGTTGTATCTCGGGGGTAGATTGCCAAGAAGCTTAGTGCATGTGTTAGATATGGAGGTGGCAGAATCTACTCTAAAGAAAGCATCTATCACAACGTTTCTCAACACCGGGTTCTTTCTTTCTAATTTATTCTTGTTATTTTATATATTCTCTAGTTTACAAAGTGTTTGCACATATATATTTTATTATCCAAATATTCCCAATACCATCAACATAGGTATAATTCTGGCAGAAATAATATTCTTTTTAGCAGAGAGCGTTCCACTTCCAATCCTACATCCACTAGGCAATGGGTGGGAAACCGTCCACCTAACAAGTTGGATGAGCAACTTATCTTAACTTTTTGTTCATGAAAATTAAAAATCGAAAAATACTGCATACAATACTTTTTTTTTATTTCACTTTAACTTGTAATGTAGAGTAGTTTGGGTAATGATGTGAGATGAAAAATTCTCAAAACTTATGAAAATTTTATTCTCAAATGTCACTCAAACACAAATATTTTTCAATTTCAAATATTTAATGTTTTCATATAATCATTACTTAATAATTATCTAAACACAAAAAACAATACAAATTTCCTAAACTTCCAAACAAAATACAAAAATCAATATAACTTTTTCATATCTCAATGGGCCCCATAATCCTCAATGGGCCGAAGATCCATTTTTCGAGTCTAATACTTACCAAAACCCGATTTGAATAAAAATCATAAAATTAAATATAAAAAATATAAAATTAAAATTAAAATTATATTCATAAAACATTAAATTAAGGACTCATTTGGGATGTGAGATAAGATGAGAATTCTGTAAATAATAGTGAAATGATTTGAGCTAAGATAATTTATTAGATTTTGATAAAGGAGAGAGAAAAAGTTAAATAAAAATATTATAAATTTAAAATATTATTATAATATATTATTTTGATACTATTTTCGTTTTGAATTTTGAAAAAGTAGTATTATTTGGAAGTTTAGGAATGTTGTAATGATTAGGTAATAATTAGATTAAAAAAAATTAAAAATTTAGAATTAAAAAGTGTTTGTGTTTAAATAATGTTTGGGAAGGAATTTATGAGAAGTTTTGAGATGAGATGAGATCATCTTACTTTCCAAATAAGCCCTAAGTGTTCTCTAATAAAGTTGCTAAGTTCTAACTAATAATTATAAGTTATTACAAGTACTATAGATTATTACACATTAATATAAAATAATTAAAAATTAATCTAAAAATATTGTAAATTGTCAAATAAATTGAATGAATAACAAGATTTCAGGAATTGAAATACATTTAAAAAAATAAACAAAAGTAACAACATGAACATATGTTTGTAGCAAGATGAGATGGTTACTCTAAGTGGCAACTGACATCATAAAAATTGAAAAAAAGAAAAAAAAAGTGAGAATATGAATTAATAACATTATATACATATGTAAAAAACTACAATGAATTAACTAATAAAGTTTACAAACCAATGGTGGTGTATCGAAGTCAAATTACAACCAATATAGATTTAGATGGAATCTCCTTTCCCAAAGTTGTCCCTACAATAATTGCATTTGAATTTAAGTTTGTCAAATAAATATAACACAATCTATTATAAGAAAAAATAAAATAATGAATTAATAGCGATTACCGCTTCTAGGCTGATCAATATCCTCCTCCTCGTAGCTCTCTGCAAAGTCTATCACCTCCGATACATGAATTGCCTTCCATTTGATCCAATTCTGAGTGTAACTTGAAATCTCCACAGTGCTAGGAGATAATGAACTTTGAAATGGATTCAACATGCACTCCCAGTACTAAATGTGACTCTGAGGCTACGGTAAAAATAAGAATGACCAAAATATTGCGGCCTATCTCTCCAAGGACGAGATACTTGACATAATTGACATTCTACCAATCTAAGATATCAAGATGCGCCGTATATGGTTTTATGTCTACCAACAAGTATCTATCCAAGTTTGATTGGCTGTTTGAATTCTTCTGAAGCTTGATGGTATCACCAAACCTTTTACCCCACCCACACTTTTTTAGCCTATCGATTTTGGGAGGAGGCGATGTGATGGATGGTGGAACCGTTATATTAACACTCCTGAATGCGGTGAACTTATCATACAACCTACTAAGAGTGTCCTTAACCCTTTCAACAAGTTGATCCGCCCATCCTTTCCCTTTAGCACTTTCCAAGCCAAACATAATGCCATCAATTTTGTACATTAGGTCAAGAACAATAGCCACATATAGGAAAATGTTGATCCTACTCAAATCTCCTAAATACTTTTATACTTGAACTTCATGTTCAACGCCATCATCTGTAAAGTAGAATCAGCCTCCTCGCACATTTAATCAAATTACTCTTTCACCTGACAAACTTACTGACAGTATTTACTGGATGTTACATACAGAGATCTAGAAATAGCGCATGTCATCTTATAAAAAAGCCTTAGAAATTTTACAAAAATCGGTGCATTATCCCAATCATAATCAGTGGGATGCCCTGATCTCTCTTTGTCCTCCCAAAGTGGCGAACATATTGCATGTTCTTCTCACCCATGGCATCAAAGGCCAATCTATACTGCTCAGCCGTCCCCAACATCAAAAGGTTGAGTTTAATTTTGTAGGAACATCAAGACACAACATCTTCTTGCACTCTATGCCCGCAACATGAACAAACACCCTAAACTCTTAAGCCTAGCTGGTGAAGATTTCACAAAACTCACCGCACTCCTTACTCTTGCAACCGACTCATGAACATCTCTCAAACCATCGATCATAATAAGATTGAGGATACGTGTATAGCATTGAACATGCAAAAATTCACCACCTAATATTAATTTATTGTCTTCCCTAACCTTATTTTTCAGATACTCAAGTGCAGTATTTCAGACTAGGTGTTGTAAACAGTTATTTTCACCACCCGTTCTAAACTCCAGTCCTTTATTACCTTCTCAATAGTTTCACCTTTATGGTTGGCGATTAAACAAAAATTGAGAATCTTTTTATGTAACCACCAATCACTATTTATAAAATGGGTAGTCAAAGACATATAGTTTAAGTTTTGGATTGATGTCCATATATCACTGGTGAGACAAACTCTTTGACCTGTCAATTGGTTTTTTAATAACTATTTCTTTGCATCGTATAATTTAAGAATATCATTCACTACCGTGTGGCGAGAATGAACGTTAAACCTAGCTTCAAAGTACTTAGCAATAGCTTGGAACCCTTCACTCTTCACAACCTGAAAGGGTAGCTCGTCTATTATGACTATACAAGCTAAATGACTCCTACACCCATTCGGATTATACTTGGTAAACCCCTTCAATGTATTTTCCCTACAACTCCCATCCGCTATCTTCTTAAGTCTAATATTCAATCTATATTGACTCTTTTCAACTAAATAACGTCTTGTTGGATTCTTCTTGCACTGTTCTTCTAAATGGTTTTTCACTTTGCTTGTGAGTCATTGAGGTCACCACCCTCTAACTTAGTAAAGTGTTTCCACATGTTTTTTCTTTGGTGGGTTACATCGGTTTTTCACTTTGCTTGTGGGTCATTGAGATCACCACCCTCTAACTTAGTAAAGTGTTTCCACATGTTTTTTCTTTGGTGGGTCCATGGATGTAGGGGTAAGGGTAGGTGTAGGGGTAGGGGTATAGGTAGGTCTAAGTGTAGGGGAGCTAGCACTAGTGCTAGTATTCAAACTTCAGCCATTATCCATGTAGTCACAAACTCATAAATACTTGACATGATATAAAAATTACACAACAATTAAAATCATACAAATCACACAAACTCAAACCACACAAACTGTTTTGAGGTTTCAAAAATTGTTTGGGGTTTCAATTTTAAAACCCAAAATTGTGTGGCAAGTAATAAAATAAACTAGGTTAGGGTTTTATAATGAGCCCCTAATCTAATTTAAGGTTTCAATCTAAAACCGTTATGTTGGGGTTTCAGATTGAAACCCTAAACTAATTTATAGTTTCAATCTGAAACCCTAATCATTCCCAATCAATTTAAACAAACATAAACATCAATCAATCCCATCTCCCACAACATCCAAAATACAATCACATCCTCCATAGTACATTGTAAAAAGAAAAAATAAACAGAAATGGGGTTTTGAGAGATTCTTACAAAGATAGAGAGAGAAGAGGTTTTGGGCCTTGGTAACGGCGTGAGCTGCGGCAACAAAGATGACGACTACGAGTGAGAGAGTTGAGAGAGAGATGCTGGGAGTAGAGTGAGAGGGTTGTGAGAGATTGTGAGATAGCTGAGAAGTAGTGAGAATTCAAGACATCGAGGGGTTTCATTAACCCTGTAATGAAACGATACCCAAAAAAGGCGTCGTTTGATTATAAATATAATTATATATATATATATCCAATAGGGAAAATCCTAGGCCTTATCCCTGCCCCTATAGCATGTGGGCGGATGCCCACATATCCACACACGAAGGACATGGGTCTCACTCTCCTAGGACAGTGGTCGGACTCTAGCACAAACAATTTACCTACTATTCACAAAATTATGAGATAGTCCAAACGAGCCTAAGATCTCGTTTGATTATACAGATGAGATAAGATGAGATGAAAATTGAATAAAATATTGTTAGAATATAATTTTTATTTTCAAATTTGAAAAAATTGAATTGTTTATTATATTTTATGTGAGAGTTTAAGAAAATTGTAATAATTAGATAAAATAAAATAATATTATTTAACAAACCAGGCCATGTTGCTTATTCTATCCTCCTTTGCTAGTTTTTCCTTGGCTCGTAAATGTTATTACTTAATCCCCCATAAGCCTCTTTAATGTAAATTGGATTCCTACAAATTAAACATTAGAGATAAAGGACGTGGTCTATTATATTATTTAATTTGTTTTTGAACAGTTCCAATTTGAGGTATTATTTGTCTTTGTTGGGCATCTCAAGGGGAGCCTTGGGCAATGAATTAGCTTGCCTAAACCTTTGAGCCGGCCTACTTAAGAGTCATCACTAGCTACAAAATATAAGTTTGAAAGAAATTGGTAATTAAAAGATTTCGTTTATTTTCAAAAAATATTTCATCTCATCTTATCATTATAATTTTTAATATAAAATAAAATAGAAAATTCAACTTTTTTAAATTTTAAAATAAAACCCTTATTAAAAAATATATTCTAACAATATTTTATTCTATTTTTTAATTTTAATCTCATCTTATCTCATCTCATTTCCGAAAACAAACGAAGCGACTTAATAATAAAATTAGAAAAAATCTTCTTCACACTCTACTATTTATCACACACTCCACACACTTAGTGTATTGGGTTTTAAAAAATAAAAAAATTTGAGTACATGGTGTGTGGAGAGTGTAGGTAAATATGTAGCAATGCTCAAATTAAGTGGGTATATTAAATTGATTTTAAGTAATTTATCTTATGATATTCTAGACCTCCTTGTTTATCTAGACATTGGGTTTTCTTCTGTTGATTGGCGAAGATGGTGACCAAGACACAGGAGACTGAGTTGAGCAATCTGGAGAGCCAGGTGGACAATGGAGGAGGAGGGGCTTGGGAGTACCTCTGCCTGGTCAGGAATCTCAAGGTCCGGCGTTCTGAGAAAGTTTTGAAGCATGGGCTATCGATCCTCAGCGACCCCAAAAAGCGATCCAGCCTTGGCCCCGATGGTGAGTTCCAATCTTGTTTGTTAGTAATTCAAAATGGGAATAGATCAGAACTGGGTTGGGTAAGGAATTTGTATTGATTCTACATTCGGCTTCGATTTGTGTTTTCTCAATTGGATTCTGTTTATTATGCAAATGTCATTAACGTGAGCTTCTTGTGATGGGGTTCAACAGAGTTTTTTTTTTTTTAAATAATTGTTTTAGCTGGTTAGATTTGCAAGGCGTAGTTTGGGTTTTTGTGGTGAATTTGGGAGGTGTCTAATAATGATAGCACCTACTTCTCCACCCTTTATTATAGATTAAAAAAAGGATTTCTTTTATATGTAATAAAATTTAATAAAAAGGAGAATCCAAGTACACATAAAATTTACAAGAGAGACACCTATCTAGAAGAAAAGGATCTTTTTCTTTAATAGGAGTACCGTGTGAGTTCCGATTGTACCAAAAATAGAACTTCAAGGAGATGTTTTACAACTAGATTACCAATACATCACCATTTACCAAAGCCACAGAAATTTTTTGAAAGGCTGTAAATCTCTCTCTCTGAATAGGTATAGCTTCTGCTCTTTTTTAAATATATTAGATTCTTATATATCTTGCGGTAGGAAGAATTATACCGAGAGTGTAATCCTTCTCAGTGCACATCAATGAGAACATACCGTGATTAACCAAATATTTATATGGGGTAGTATCTACAACTATAAAATCTTTTATGCAAGTAAAAAAAAAAAGTAGAATTACAATATTCAGTGCAAAGAATCTGAAAAGCTTTTCTGCACTTTGTTGGCAAAGTGCCATAATGACTATAAAGAAGGAGAAACATGGATTTCTGTGCTGAAGACTGTAGAACTATGGATGAAGACTCATGCCAATGTGTTGACAAATGTGTTGAATATTTACTTGGATCTTTTCATATCCCTATCCAAGTGTAATTTGCTTTCAGTTATAATATTAGCTCCTTAAACGAAATGGATCATCATTGAGTACTGTCTTAGATCCCTCTACGATGCTAAACGGTGCAGGGGATAGATGCATACAATGCAGAAATACTTGAATCATATGCACTCTAAGCGACCTATTAATGAGGGCATACTTACGATCCATGAATCATTTTTTCTATAAGTTGGGAGTTTTTGAACATAGATCAGATTACTTTTTGGTTTTTCTTTTTATTTCTTTTAAAAGTTTTATTCTGATCCCTGTAGATCATCTCCAATAAAATGCTAAAGTGAAATGTGAGTCTCTTTCCTTTGAAGTTGTATGTCAATCTTCCATTAATAATGTTATATGTGTTAATTATTCATCTGGATCTTAAATGGCGTTTTGATGTACATAAGCATACAAAACGTTGAAATTATAAAACATACTTGGGCCTCATTGCTTCCTTGGTGATCCAGTTATTTTGGCACCATTTTGATATGCTGTATATGCTGACAAGTAGACTTTGGGAATTGTTACCAAATTTCATAGCCAATGAGGGGTAATTTTCATTTGCAGTCCACTGCAACAGCTTTATCTATCAAATTTTGTTTTCTAGTGGTGGATTTCCAGTCCATACTTTTGACTCTTCTAGCTATATATAGTTATTAGGTCTGTTAATTTACGATCCTCCTTTTACTGGACCAAATGTCTGACTAACCATTATGTATTTTGTATGAAGAATGGACACTATATGAGCAAGTAGCAATTGCAGCTATGGACTGCCAATGTCTTGATGTTGCAAAGGTATGTTGAATTCCCTTATGTTTCATCCATGTGATCCATGTGTGTGAGTTCCTCTTATGCTCTAAGGAGATATTAAGGCCTTGTTTGTTTTCACAATTCCTCTCAACTCATCTCATCTAATCATTACAACTTTTTCAAATTTTCACACAAAATAAAATAAACAATTCAACCTTTTCAAATCCCAAAACAAAAATAATATTAAAAAAATATATTCTAACAATATTTTATTCAACTTTTAACTTTAATCTCAACTTATCCCATCTCATTTGCGAAAACAAACGAGGTCAAAATCCATTTTATATATGTGACCCCTTCTTTTACTTAAGGTAGCCACTTCTTTTTTTCTTCTCTGTTTCTCAGAAAATACTGGGAAGAAATATTAAAAGTAAAAAATAGTGTTGGGTTACATTAGAATAAAAAATAACGGTAGGAAGGGACAATGGATTCTCCATGCCTACCATATGCTGAAGCGAGAGAACACGGAGTGGATGCTTAGAGTATGACCGAATTTGCCATTAACTTTGGGATGGATGGTGAAAAATCACTGTAATGAACAACAACAAATCTCCCTCAATAATTATTTAATCGGTGCATGACTCTTGGGATTGGGAAATTGCAAGTAAGGTTGCGTAGACTTCTCCAATTAGTGGGTCAATAGGAGCAAGATGGGCTATTTAAACTTCTAAGACGTCCCCAGAGTGGGAGCATAGATGGTTGCTGCAACAGTTTTAGTCAATATGAATCGACACATTGCTTATAATAAATAAGATTCTTCATCTTGAAATTAATTTTGTTGAAGGTAGATGGGTGCAGAGACTAGGGGAATGTAGGCTTGGGTTGCTAGGGCTCCATGTCCAAGCCACCAGGTGATCATGGCATGCATGGGTGGTGTGTTGGGCAGGCTCAATGGCATCGAGGTAGTGTGATGGTGCACCACTGCAATCCTTGCTTGCTATGTTTCCATAGTTTAGAGCTTCAAAAAGAAGGAATGACTGTTAGTTAGTCTGGGCTATACCAAAAGTAGATGTATAGTGCAAAAGGGATTTGATCAATGTAGTGCCTTGGTGGGGTATGGCATGTAGATTGAGTGGCCATGGGAATACCTGCTAGATGATATGCATGAAAGGACAAGTTAGAAAGTGGTGTTTGTGGGTTTTTGGGTTTTTGGGGGTGGTGTGGCAGCCAAAACTGTTGAAGGTCTTCAAAATGGAGGGAAGGAGAATAATTGTGCGTTTTGGTGTCAGAAACTTTGACATTCACCAAGAGAATACACTGTGCTAACTTTGTAACGCCCCTATCCCGAAGGTCTGGAGAGTTAACTCTTAATATTAATTTCAACTTCAAAAACACATCTATAAAATCCAGAAAACTCAATAAAATGTCAATCCATTTACTCAAACCAAATCTCTATGTTCCTTCATAAGGACAATACATAAATTCTTAATAAAATAAATTGAAACTCTCCAAAAGACTTGATAACATTCTTAACTCATCAAATCAAAATAACTGAAAATAACCAAATTACTAACTAAGACCCTCAAATAAAAACTTGTACCCTCGGGTACTTATTCCTCAGCGAACATTAAACATCTATAATACTGCCTACTCTTGCTCTCCAGTAGAACCATCAAGATTATCTGAAAAAAATGATTGGAGATAAGGGGTGAGTTATCAACAACTCAGTAAGCAGAGAACATATACCAGTGTGTAAACATGAGCATTTACAGAGATTAGAATGCAGAACAAAACATTTTTATTTTCAGAGTGTGGAAGCAAAACATGTTATCAAAATATCAGAGCGAAGTTTCAGAAATAAATTCATTAAAAAAAAATATCCTTTGACATAGCATAAATGATGATGATCATCATCAAAACAGAAGCCATGTATAACCCCCGTGGTAGGGTTGTGCATCTGCGGATAGCCAAGCAGAACATAAATCACTCTGTCACCAAGGTGTGCACTCAAAACATAGACCACTACTATAACCCGTGGCAGGGCCGTATCCACTATTATAACCCGTGGTTGGGCCGTATCCACTATTATTACCCGTGGCTGGGCCGTATCCACTATTGTAACCTGTGGTAGGGCCGTAACTGAACAGAGCGGAAACATAATCAAAAAGTCATGCCAAAGGTTTTCAGAAATCACATTTTATCCAAACAGAGTACTGAACAAAAATCATATCATCTTCAAAATCATAACGGATCCAAAGCATATTTACATAATCATGCACATATTTTCATATTCGTTCTTTTTGCATAGGTCAGAAATAGAATGCCAAAAATAAGCTCATCTCTATACCAGTCATGACAAAAATGCTTTCTCTTTCATCAGAGTTAATGAGTAATGACAAACAAATAACTACGGTTATTTTCACATTTCTTTTCAAAATATATAATGCATATTTTCATAAATCAACCCCAGTTTCTTTTTATTTTATGCAAAGTCTAGCATAGGAACCCTGCTTACCTGAACTTCTTAGTTTTTTTAGAATTTTCCTCAAAATGTCGAACAATAATTAATCGTCACCTATAAAATAATCACGTAATTCTCATAAATTTTCAATTACTCACGTATTTCGATATTTAAGCGTAAACTTCTAAAATAACCTATTTAATTCCTCAAAACTTAAAATTTTAAATCATGACTTTATAAAATCATCAATGTTGATTTAATAACTTTGACCAAAACATTTAAAAGTTTGACCTATTTATTATTGAAAACAAACTATAAAATTTAATACTAGATAATATAATTATCCCAAAATATTTTAAAATAAACCATAACTATTTTTAAATAGACTAAATCATATCTAAAGTGTAAAAAACAACATTACTCCAATATTGTTTACTCTAAAAATAAAACTTCACTTAATAACATGTTAAAATACTTAAGTGGTTTTCTGTGATTATAATTAAAATGTTCAAAATAAAATTTCACACTTACTGTAAAAATAATATGCTACCATTAGTACAATTTGGAAATCCTATTTATTTTCTGTAAAATTTCTTATACTACCCGCATAAACCACGTAACAACAGATTTAATATAAACAAAAATTTCAAATTGAACCCATCCAATAATAAGGGTAAAACTGTAATTCCATTTCCAAATACTATACAAAATCTAAGTTTACGTAAACTTGAAAAGAAACGCTTCATGCAATCTTGGTGCAACAATCGGCGAGGACAGGGGCGCGAGGTACTCACCGCGAAGGGAGGAGTTGCGCATGATGCAGCGAAGAAGGTCACGGTGGTGAGACACTGAGAGAGAGAGAGAGATAAGTGAGAGAGATAAACATGATGAGAGAGTATGGCATGCGAAAGGGGAGAGAGCTCACCGTGGGACAGCGAGAAGGCGTGCGATTGGTCGGGAGCTACTTGCGATGGTTTCTGTCGTGTAACGTGGCTGAAAAACCGAGGGACACAGGGAGAGGGAGAGGGAGAGGGAGAGGGAGAGGCCAGCGGAGGAGCTCAATGGACGGCTTGAGCAAAGACTGCTCTGTTTCAGGAGTGGAAAAACAGAGTATGCCGTGTGTTCCTCCTTCAACGGCTGGCGACGGTGGTCGGCTTTCCGTGGTGGCGAGGACGGCCTGGAGGGTGGTGTGCTGCTTGCAAGGAGGAGTTGCTGTCTGTGAGTTCGTGTGGCAGGGCAGCGGTGTCACGGAGAATCAACTCGTGCTACGTTACGGGCTTGGCCAGTGATTGGGTGTTGCTCGGCTGCGTTGAGGGGAAGGTCTCACAGTGAGGAGAAAAAGTGTCTGGTGAGGCTTTGGGCCCTGGGAGATGGTCGTTTATGGTGGCTAAGTTGATGAGCAAGAGTCGAGAATCGTGGAGAGGCAGTGAACGAAAGGAAGTTACGCTTGGGTTGCTGCGGCTAATCCTTTTCAGGAGAGGAGTACAAATATATATATAGGCAACGGAAAAAAAAAACCCTAGAGAAATGAGGGAGAGGTGCGTGTGGAGAGAGCTGAAAAAATAGAGTTGTGTGTGTGCATGGAAAAAAAGAGTCGGTGACGTGCGCGGAGTGGATATAAAAATAAAATAAAATAAAACAAAGTAAAAAAAAATATTGAACTTGATTGGGTCCGGGTGTTGCATTCTTTCCCCCTTAAAAAAATTTCGTCCTCAAAATTTGCTAGTACAATAAGCAAAGCCTAAATATTTATCCGCTACAACCATTCCATGCCTACCCCAATTGTCAATGATATTGTCGAACCTAATATTCCAAATTCTAACCCTCCAATATTGTCAATTGTATTCTCCCATATTTTCCCTAGTCATACACGTTCGCGCACACTACCATGTCAAGTCTAGAATATAAACCTCCATAATGCAATTAAAGACCAAATAATAAATTGCAAAATCTCCACCTAATATAAAACCTTAATAAATAACGAAATAAACTCTCACACTATTATATCACTACAACCATGCTTTCGCTGCTCACTCTAACAACTTATAGTCCTAAAAACATTGAATTTCAATCATATACATCGGAAAAGAACTAACCTCCACATTTAACCAGTCCGTACATTTTAGAGTCTCGTAGATATAAAATATTGGGTCTACTCCCGTTGAAAACCTTTTTAACCAAACTTCAATATTCTAAGCTATATATAACTAGACAAGTTCTATGCATGCATGATTAATCCCAACTCAACTAAAACAGTAAGCTTTCAAGAAGAAAAAGAGTGGGGTACCTGTGATCTCATTGTTGTCGCCCTCAGCATCTTCAGATGTTAGTGCAAACACTCGAGTCGGTCCCATTCTACGTTGATTGTTTCCCTGTGTCGTTTGTCGGGGACCTGGAGGTGTATTGGACTTATTCTTGTCGTCTGACAGTATGGGCATTCTCTGATAAAATGGCCAGTCTTTCCACATCGAAAACATGACCCATTTTCCTTTCTACACTCCCCTGTGTGTACGTGGTTACAAAACTTGCAGGGGTTATTTGATTGATATCCCTGCACTTGCTTTTGCCCCGAGCTGCTCCCATCATTTCTCTTCTTCCATGGCCCTTGATCCATCACAGAATGAGACCCCTGTGGCGCAGTCCTCTTCCTCTGTTCCAGCAGTACTGCGCTTCTTTGAAGGCTCCGCTTGAATACTGTGGCCTTATTCACCAACTATGAGAAGTTCCGGATTTGAAAGCCCACAATTCGTTCATAAATCTTTTCATTCAGCCCCTGCTCAAACTTACGAGCCTTCTTGTCCTCATCAGGGATCAAATATGCAGCAAAACGTGATAACTCGATAAATCTAGCTGCGTACTGGTGTACTGTCATAGCTCCCAGTACCAAATTAACGAGCTCCATAGCCTTGTCGTCTCAGACTGAGGTTGGGAAAAAGCGTTCCAGAAAGATATGCTTGAAGTGCCGCCAACGGACTATTTCCGTCCCTTCCGCTTCTCTGATGGTTCTTTCAGAAATCTACCATCTTTTTGCTTCTCCCGTTAATTTGAAAGCAGAGTATAGAACCTTCTGTTCGTCCGTGCAGATTATAACGCGGAGTATCTCCTCAGTATCTTGGATCCATCTTCTGCTAAGGTTGCGTCGCCCCGACCATCGAAGGTGGGAGGATGCATTCGATTAAACTGTTCTATGGTGCATCCCCATTCATCATTTGTCGCATTCATACCCGATACACTTCTTTCTCGACGACGAGGTGGCATTCTGACAACTTGGATTATTAAAAAAAAAATCATTACAAAAATAAAGGGTTCGTACAAAACAAGCAAATGGTGATAATAGCAAAACAAACATAAATACATATATAAAAAAAATCGTACACACAACCGTAGTAACTCTAAATAACCCCAGACTCTAAACCTTCAATCCTGTCAAAAGTCTTATATGTGGTCTACAAAACCGAAACGAACCTCAATCAACATGAACATCTCAGAATGTCTATAGAAATCCTACCCTTCAAATTCCATAAAATATCTTGTCTAACGCCTGAGACTTCTAATACCCTAAGTACCCATAAAAATCACCTCCTATAGCCCACAAATGTCTACACTACAACTCTGAAAATTATTTCCTCAACGTCATGATCCAGTGCCTACAATAATTCTAAAACCTAAACTCTCATCAGTCACCTCATTGTAGTATGCAGAATCTCAAACCTGTCTCTGATACCAACTGTAACGCCCCGATCCCGAAGGTCCGGAGAGAGATGTCAATCCATTTTAATCTCTATGTTCCTTCATAAGGACAATACATAAATTCTTAATAAAATAAATTGAAACTCTCCAAAAGACTCGATAACATTCTTAACTCATCAAATCAAAATAACTGAAAATAACCAAATTACTAACTAAGACCCTCAAATAAAAACTTGTACCCTCGGGTACTTATTCCTCAGCGAACATTAAACATCTATAATACTGCCTACTCTTGCTCTCCAGTAGAACCATCAAGATTATCTGAAAAAAATAATTGGAGATAAGGGGTGAGTTATCAACAACTCAGTAAGCAGAGAACATATACCAATGTGTAAACATGAGCATTTACAGAGATTAGAATGCAGAACAAAACATTTTCATTTTCAGAGTGCGGAAGCAAAACATGTTATCAAAATATCAGAGCGAAGATTCAGAAATAAATTCATTAAAAAAAATATCCTTTGGCATAGCATAAATGATGATAATCATCATCAGAACATCATATCAGAACAGAAGCCATGTATAACCCCCGTGGTAGGGTTGTGCATTTGCGGATAGTCAAGCAGAACATAAATCACTCTGTCACCAAGGTGTGCACTCAAAACAGAGACCACTACTATAACCCGTGACAGGGCCGTATCCACTATTATAACCCGTGGTTGGGCCGTATCCACTATTATTACTCGTAGTTGGGCTGTATCAACTATTATTACCCGTGGCTGGGCCGTATCCACTATTGTAACCTGTGATAGGGCCGTAACTGAACAGAGCGGAAACATAATCAAAAAGTCATGCTAAAGGTTTTCAGAAATCACATTTTATCCAAACAGAGTACTGAACAAAAATCATATCATCTTCAAAATCATAACGGATCCAAAGCATATTTACATAATCATGCACAGATTTTCATATTCGCTCTTTTTGCATAGGTCAGAAATAGAATGCCAAAAATAAGCTCATGTCTACACCAGTCATGAAAAAAATGCTTTCTCTTTCATCAGAGTTCAATAAGTAATGAAAAACAAATAACTGAGGTTATTTTCACATTTCTTTTCAAAATATATAATGCACATTTTCATAAATCAACCCCAGTTCATTTTTATTTTATGCAAAGTGTAGCATAGGAACCCCGCTTACCTGGACTTCTTAGCTTTTTTAGAATTTTCCTCAAAATGTCGAACAAGAATTAATTATCCCAAAATATTTTAAAATAAACCATAACTATTTTTAAATAGACTAAATCATATCTAAAGTGTAAAAACAACATTACTCCAATATTGTTTACTCTAAAAATAAAACTTTACTTGATAACATGTTAAAATACTTAAGTGATTTTCTGTGATTATAATTAAAATGTTCAAAATAAAATTTCACACTTACTATAAAAATAATATGCTACCATTAGTACAATTTGGAAATCCTATTTATTTTCTGCAAAATTTCTTATACTACCCGCATAAACCACGTAAAAACAGATTTAATATAAACAAAAATTTCAAATTGAACCCATCCAATAATAAGGGTAAAACTGTAATTCCATATCCAAATACTATACAAAATCTAAGTTTACGTAAACTTTAAAGGAAACGCTTCATGCAATCTTGGTGCAACAATTGGCGAGGACAGGGGCGCGAGGTACTCTCCGCGAAGGGAGGAGCTGCGTGCGATGCGGCGAAGAAGGTCACGGTGGTGAGGCACTGAGAGAGAGAGAGATAAGTGAGAGAGAGAAACATGATGAGAGAGTATGGCGTGCGGAAGGGGAGAGAGCTCACCGTGGGACAGCGAGAAGGCGTGCGACTGGTCGGGAGCTACGTGCGGTGGTTTCCGTCGTGTAACGTGGCTGAAAAACCGAGGGACATAGGGAGAGGGAGAGGCCAGCGGAGGAGCTCAGTGGAACGGCTTGAGCAAAGACTGCTTTGTTTCGGGAGTGGAAAAATAGAGTATGCCGTGTGTTCCTCCTTCAACGGCTGGGCGACGGTGGTCGGCTTTCCGTGGTGGCGAGGACGGCCTGGAGGGTGGTGCGCTGCTTGCAAGGAGGAGTTGCTGTCTGTGAGTTCGTGTGGCAGGGCAGCGGCGTCACGGAGAATCAACCCGTGCTACGTTACGGGCTTGGCCAGTGATTGGGTGTTGCACGGCTGCGCTAAGGGGAAGGTCTCACAGTGAGGAGAAAAAGTGGCTATGGTGAGGCTTTGGGCCCTGGGAGATGGTCGTTTATGGTGGATGTTTACGGTGGCTAAGTTGATGAGCAAGAGTCGAGAATCGTGGAGAGGAAGTGAACGAAAGGAAGTTACGCTTTGGTTGCTGCGGCTAATCCTTTTCAAGAGAGGAGTCCAAGTATATATATAGGCAACGGAAAAAAAAAATCCTAGAGAAATGAGGGAGAGGTGCTTGTGGAGAAAGCTGAAAAAATAGAGTCGTGTGTGTGCATGGAAAAAAAGAGTCGGAGACGTGCGCAGAGTGGATATAAAAATAAAATAAAATAAAATAAAACAAAATAAAAAAAATATTGAGCTTGATTGGGTCCGGGTGTTACAAACTTCCGCCCGAGAAAATTAAGGCAAGCATGAGGTTTTAATTTCCCAAGGATGGTCCAATTTGTCTCAATCAATAGGCTGGGTGAAGGATGCCTAGAATGGATATCCCATCAATATGCAGATTTAATTGAAAAGTGGCCTTTGCTTTTAGGGACCCAAACTAACAAATCTTCAGATGGGTGATGAGGTAGGTGGATGTGTATAATGTTGTTGATTGTGTGAGGATAAAGGATGGAGTGATGATACTCTCCTTGCAAGTGTTGGTGGACGTATCAATGTGATGGGTGACGAGTGATTTTGCATGATGTTTGGCCAAAGGAAGAAAGGGCCGAGAATGGTTGTGTAGCAAGGGAATCCATGCAAATGTGGAGGGAAGATCCAGAGCCTACCAATTAGCAATTGTCGTGCATTAGTAGATTCTTTGTGCTGAGGATTCCTTTCCAGAGCCATGAGCCATTGGGGGCATAAAGATGCATGGAGACGGATGGTGGGGAGTGACAGAATCCATAGATTGTACCAAATGTGGATGGAAGATCCAGAGCTAGCCAAGTAGCAAATGTCGCACTAGTAAGGATGCAAGGAGGTGGATCAACAATTTTTAAGGAATCTTTGGCAAAACGCATAGACCTAAGTGGTGATGGACAAGGAAGAGTGGAGGAGTTTTCATCCAAGTTTATCAATGATTACACATTTTTATTCATGTATTTTGTGGAAACTGAGACTAACTCAATATTTGGGGTGGGTGCAAATGGAGTCCCAAGAATTTGGAGGATAATGATAGAAAAAGGAGTTGTTGATTCCCCAAATGGAGTCAAGGGATGCACAATGTATATTTTGTGTGGGACACTAGACATGGAGTAGTAAGAGCGGATAAGGCCGCCAATTGGATGATAGTGGAGGCTGCTGCTTGAGACAAAACCTTGGTCTTCCAACCACCAAGTTTTTTCAGAATGCTATATCTTCAAAGGTGCATTGCTTACAATGTTGAGAACATCGGGGGAAGTCCAAGATAGCTAGATGAGTTTGAGGAGTGATGGAAGGGAAGGATGGTGAGAATGTGGTCTCTAAGTAGAAGGCCTAGTGTTTTTGCTAAAAAACTGTTGGAACTTTACATGCTTGCTTTTTGTCCTGATCGGGTTCTGTAGGTTCCGAGAGTGGACAGGATGATATTGACTCGTATTCTTCCAATAAAAGATGAAAAGGTTAGCCTTGAAAATATGGTAAATGGAAAACCTCCTTTGCTGCAACGACTCGAGGAAGGTCCAAGCCACATTTAGGCTTAAACTCCAAAAGAACTAGTTAATGTTACAATTGGAGCCAATTGGAATCATTATATAGGACTTCAACTTTTCCCTTGCAATCCCATTCACCACCTTCCTATTCGTAACCAAACAATTTGAGGTATTATGATTCCCCCATTAAATTCTTGACGCCCTCGTCAAGACTAGTCCATCAATGGTGGTATGGCTCAAATCCCACAATTCTAGTTGAGATTGGCTCTGATACCATCTGTACTAACACAAGGAAGGCCCATACTCCAAAGGGAGTAGTCAATGTTACAATTGAAGCGCCTTGGAATCATTTTATAAAGAACTTGAACTTCTCCCTCCCAAGTAACTTGGTATTCCATTCACTACCTTCCTGTACACAATCACATAATCTGAGATAATTTACCTGCCGAGCGTGATGCCATGTACAGTAACTTGGAGTTCTACTGAGAGGGAATTGCCTTAGAGGCCGCAATGGGGATGAAACGGCCAAAGGAAGAGCAGGAAGAGGTTATGATGCATTGCTCCACCCATTTTATGTTGGATCAATTAACCTGAACAATTTGAGAATAAGGAGGTAGGAACATTCCATGTGGTTTTAGGCCTTTTCCATATTGATCTTTGGTGCCAGGAGACCTTCTAAGTCTATTTTGGAATTTGACCAGGTGGAAGATTACATGCAGTGGCGGAACCACATGTAGAGGTCATAGATGTGGCTCCGCCAAAAAATTTTTAAAATTTAAAATTTAAGCATTTTCTTTGTAATAAAATTTAGAAAGATCCTCCATGATTTCCCAAAACTTTGTAAAGTCTCTCGAAGATTAGCCACCCTCCCAAAATTTAAAAGAACTCTTATCAGGGTTGAAATCGGTTCAGTTGGTTTTTGGGAAAACCGACGAACTGAACCGATCAGACAGGTTTCAATTCTACAGAGGTAATTTTGTTTGGGCCTTTTTTGTTGGACTGGTTAATTTTGTGACCCAAACGTATAATATTTTAGCCCAAATATCAATTTTTTACCCCAACTATGTAGAAGCAAGCTAATAACTTAATATTAATATTCATGTATAAGAGTAAGTTTATATTAATATGTAAGCATAAATAATTAGGTTACTATTGCATGCTATATATTACATGTTATAATTATTATCTTTATAATATGTATAATATGTTGTATATAAAAAAAATCATTTTGGTTTGGGGTGAAAAACACAGAATCCAGCTCCAAACCAAAAAGGTGGATAATATGAAATTCAAAACTGAAACTGACCAGCTCATAGAGAGAACCGGACAGACCAACCGGTTCAGTCGGTTAGCTCAGTTTTGCGGTTTTTTTAACACTCCTGATTCTTATAACCTCATAAGGTTAGAAATAGTTCTCATAATGCACAAAAATTTCAAAATAAACTCTTACTGTCCTTTAAAAATCTTACACATAAAAACTTTGACCCCAAAAAACTTCTGAAAATCCTAATAGATTTTTTTTTTTTTAAACCTTGTTGTTATCATAAGATAACTTTATTACCTCCTTTTCATTTCCCATAACATGGCGATGATGACAGCATACCATATTAGTACTTTTTGGATTTAATCTTGCAACATGCTATTCTATGTACTGCTCAACTTTAAATGATATATAATCTTTTTGATGGTTATATCTTTGTTTGGAACAAGATGAATTTTGTATTGATAGAATTCTCTTTGAATCTATCTTGACTTACATATTTACATTTATACATCCTTTAATCAATGCCTGGTCCATTGATCAACTCACATAATAACACGAAATTGGTCAATGGATTGCTTTCTTGAATTCTATGTCTCAAAGTTGATAATTTGTTTCATGGGAACCTTTTACAGGATTGCATAAAGGTTCTACAGAAAAGATTTCAGGAGAGCAAAAGGGTTGGTAAGTTGAATAACCTATTGCAAACTGTATATGTGTGCATGCCTCTACTTATATCAGAAAAAAAGCATATGCAAGCTTATGCGAGTTGTTCTTTAGTGATTTGTGGTGTATATTTTTGACTATCCTTAATTGACATGACCTGTGGACTCAACATAAACACAGCTATATTTTGTGTCCTTTTTGAGTTTTTGTAAAAATTTGAATAAATGATTGATCTCTATCGATTGACCTGCTAAAGACCCATACCATAAAGTACTTGTTGTTTTTCAAATTTATAAAAATATCTGGCTTATTTTAATCTTAATCTTCATTTGAATTCTTGAAAATTAAAAATTTCAGACTTAGTTATAAAAAAAGAAATTTTAAATATTTTGAACTTATAATATATTCTTAATGCTATGGATGTTATCAATGTATTAATATGTGTAGATGAGTGACGTCGCAAATCACTAATTGTTTGGCGAAAAGCAGATAATAATGATGAAATTGAAGTGGATCCATTAGAAAATGTGTCTACAATTCTAAAAAGAGACAAAAAAGAAGGCTGACCTAACACAAATCAGAGCGACACATTTAGTTATTTGGGTCGGGCTGGGGTAGACTCATTGATGACCAAACCCAATTGACCTGACACTAATCTGATTGAACTTACATGTTTACTACCCCTAAATCCCTTAATATAGCTAGGCATCAACCTCTCACTTGCAAAAGGAAAGCTTCTTTCATGATGCCAAAAGGAGTTAACTACCTTTGTGAAAGTGAAGGGCTCCTAATTTTCAGTCATATGTTACTTATAAAAAAAAAAAAAATTTCAGTCATATGTCAGTAAGGGCATGTATAGGCAGGCTTGCCTGCATATGCATATGTATATTCTGTTAATGCTTTCAAGAGGAACAAATATGGATTGTAATAGATTTGAAATTTATGTAAATGCTTAAACCTTATTCTCGTTTTATGGCTAATGCTAATCATGAAACTAATAATTGAATATAGATACCCTAAAATAGTAATAACAAAACTGTGTAATACTCATGTTAGGCAGAGGCTTGATTATACACTTTTTCTGTCGTTAGGTGACTACTGTTATTTATAAATTGACAAAATTGTTCGTATTTATGCATAAAAATTGTAATATTCAGTCATTTTATCATCACGTGCTTTTCGCCATTTTATGGTTTTTTTTAGTGCAGTGAATATCATGGTTAGAAGCATTCTTCTTATCAAAATGGTTAGAAGCATTCTTCTTGGTAATAAGTACTAGGAGTAAAACCCCTCTCAAACCTGTGGCTTCACCTCAAATACTAGAATTAAGCGCCTCAACACCTTGTTGATTCCAAAGGACTCCAAGAGTTGGAAAACAAGAGAGTATTTGAGGCTGATGATTGTATTTTCACTAGCTGTTGATATTTGATGACTTACCCCTCCTTTCTTTGTATAACTGTATTTTTTGATGGCATTGTATTTAACATGGTATAAATCACAGGCAGGCTGGAGGCATTGTTGCTTGAAGCAAAGGGATTCTGGGAAGAGGCAGAAAAAGCTTACTCAAGCCTCTTAGAAGATAATCCATTAGATCAAGTAATTTATGTAACTGATTATTCATGAAGCAAAACATTTGTTTTTTGTAAGAATGGGTCCTATTGTTACTTAGTAAAAGAAAATGGAGGAATGGACTGTATTGTTGTTTTATCTTTCTTGTGTGTGAAAATACGTGATCTCTCCTCATATAGTAAATATAAAAGCACTTCAAAAAAAAATTAGTACATAAAATATGATCAAGTGTTCGTGTGTGAACTTGCTTTAACTTTTTCGTATACAGGCAATACATAAGAGGAGGGTAGCTATGGCAAAGGCACAAGGAAATATTTCTGGGGCCATCGAATGGCTCAATAAATATCTTGAAATGTGAGATTGATCTGAAAAGCTTCTCTGCGTCTTTCTGTCATTCATAAATAATTTTGTCATTAGAACATGTTGCTAAGGTTGTTTTTCCTGCATTTAACAGATTTATGGCTGATCATGATGCCTGGAGAGAGCTGGCTGACATATATGTCTCCTTGCAAATGTATGGCTTCTTTCAATATTTTTTCTGTTCTCCAAGGAAATTAGTGGCTACCAAATTGCCTCCTTTTGGTCTTTCATGATCTATGTCTGTGTCTATATTGTAGGTACAAGCAAGCGGCATTTTGCTATGAGGAGCTAATATTATCTCAACCCATGGTACCCCAGCACCACTTGGCGTATGCTGATGTAAGTGGTTTTCTATTTATTTATTTTTACTGAGGTAGATTCTTCTTTTTCACTGTTCTATTCCCTTTTTGCCCCTTGATTTTTATGGGATTTTTGTACTACTATGCTCCTGGAAACAACAAAACGTGAGGTAGAGAATTAGTCTATAGGTTTTAGGTTTTAGGCTTTGAATGTCGTATGATACAAATCTATCCGCCAGACAATAAACAAGTTTAATTGGAATGCAAAATATCATGGCTCAATTCCACCAGTATACAGAATATGTGAATGCACATTTTGCACGCCATTGGACATAGAGAAGGACATGTTTTATTCATTTCGCTCAGTGTCTTCCGTGGCATTCCTACTGCACTTGCCTACTTCTCATTCATCAAAGGCCTAGAAACAAACCAAAAAGACAACTTTTTATACCATTTCAGGCTTCCATTTTTTGTCTGGAATTGTGCCTTCCCATTGAAATTGTCTTGTACCTTCCTATGCTGCAAATTGTCTAATATATTGATCTATCTGAAAATCTCCCGTTCACCACCTGACACAAACGGCTGTGATGCCTGTCTGAATATGTTGTTCTTGAGCTATTTGTGACTAGGCAAACAAACATTCATATATTCGTTATACCCATCGTGCATGCTCAAGTAAAGGCTGAAGCTAGCAGGTTCATGTCCTCTGCCCCACCCCACCCTTCTCTGGCACTCCGGCTTTTGGAGTAATGGAGTATTTGAGAAATGTTCTATCAGGACTCAGTTTTGGACACCTATTATCGTACTCCAGCTTCATGAGTTCTCCAACTTCTATTGTTATCCTTATTTTCTTTCCAGATTTGCGTACAAAATCAGTAGTGTCTTATTCTTCTGTGAAAGAGATGAGTTCCACAATGATAGGCTGTGGTCTTAGTGGTGGGTTTATATACTAGGCGGACACTCCTCCCCTCCTGCTAGCTTAAGCTTTTAGTTGGATTCATTGACATGGTATTAGAGCCTGGTTTATTATTCTGGCTCCATGCCTGGATTGCTTGGTTATGACTGGTTTGCTTTCCCATTTATTGGATATGGTCTTGGTTGTGGGTTTATTACTTGTACTAGTTGGAGATATTTCAACATCTTTGCAGGAGATTGAACTTGAAGATAATTTTAGACAATATTAAAGAAGGAATATGAGTGCATAATTTTTAACAATAACCATTGAACAAACACCTCACTTTGCATCTATAAACAACAGGTGCTTTATACAATTGGTGGACTAGAGAACCTTCAGACTGCAAAGAAATACTATGCATCCACCATAGACTTGGCCGGTGGCAAAAATACCCGGGCTCTCTTCGGAATTTGTTTGGTGAGCTCTGTCTTACTTTAACTACAAATAATCATATACTTGCATGTGCGTGCACATGAAAATATTTCTCAGTTTCTGAGGTATTTTGGATTGTTGTGATCTTTAAGATCTAGTTGTCTCTCTGGCTGCACTTTATTTTTTCCTTCTATCCTTGTCTTGCAGTAGCCAATTTCTGACTGGATGATTTTATTTCCTCCCGTTATCCAGTGTTCTTCTGGCATCGGACAGCTTTCTAAAGGGCGGAACAAAGATGACAAGGAAAGCCCAGAGCTGCAAGCTCTGGCAGCAACAGCTTTGGAGGCAGACTACAAGCAGAGAGCATCTGACAAGCTTCCTCTGCTTACCACTGCCCTAAAAAGCTTGAAAGTTTCGTCATGACTTCCCCGATTATTGAAGGTTCTCGCATTTCTGTTGCACAATCCTCCAAAAACTACAAGGGTTCGTCAACAACTTGCTGCCCATATATCGTAATATTTGCTAATATTTCAGGCTCGAAAACTGTATGGGTTGTCATTAAATCTAATCATGGGATTGCTGAGGTCAAGTGAGTTCAGCGAAGTCGACATTGTAATCTCGAGTCCTATTAGTCTCTGTTTTAAGAATGCGGTGTTTACCAAATATGATCATGATGCGGAATGACATGATCGTGTGCTATGTTGGATGATATGTTTGCATAAATCGTGACATACGTGGTATCTAAAAGAGGCCATCAAGAATTGAATTTAATAATAACTTATCTAAGTTAACATGTGATGATTATAATTTGTTATCAAATTACTTATCTCGTATTGCAAATTCCAAAATCTCACTATGTAAATCATTACCTATACAAAATATCATGTCACTAATTTCCTAAATATGTCATGACATTCTATTTAATTAAATTGATATCATAAAGAATAATTTAATAGGAATAATTTAATAAATATTTTGATATATGCTAAAATTAAGAAATAATAATATGATTCAAAAGTTGCAACATATTCCCTTATTATCCAATTAATAATATAACATAATAATTTTACCAAAATCGTATAAAATAAACAATGGGAATTCATTCTACTAATTAAACTTGATTATACTTAAAATTCAAAACCTTGTAATTTATTATCATAATTAAATCATAAATGAATACTTAATATAATTTAAACTGTATTCAAAATATAAGTGTCCACTACATGCAACAAGGGCCAAATTAAAACCAAGACAACATATTACATCTTTAAGTAAAAATAGGCCAACGTAAAGAGACCCATTTTACACACATTTTGTCATGCCTACACAAAAGCTAAAAACGTACCACTCCAAAGATTTCAAGAGACTTTTTACAAAAGTTGAAAAGTGGAGTCAAAAAAGTTGGAGGACATTATTTTGAAATAATAAAAAAACTTGCAGGACTTATGGGAAGGTTGATAAACGACAAAAGCTCAAATGATAGTTTTGTAATTAAATAAAAAGCATGAAAGGCTTTATGGAAAAATTGAACTAAGATAGAAATGGTAATACACAACAAAACCAAAAGGGCAAAAATAAGATTACACTAACAATGAGGCTTCAGCTTCTAGAGACTTTTTATGAAAGTTAAAATATATTGTGTGAAGGGTAATTTGGTGATATGCAAAGAGGTGCAGGGCTTTGGACAAAGTTGAAATGAAAGTGAAGGAGATTCGACACAAATGCATTAAAACATAAAGAGATGAACACTTGAGAAGAAAGGCATTGTGCGAATTAGTGAGGTGCTCGGGCTTATCGTGAGAGAAAGCAGAAGCCATGCGACAACGTATCTGGGTGGCTGGACAGAGATCAGCGACGACAAAGCTTCGAAAGCAGAGAAATATTGTTAAGAAAATGATGGTGAAGGAAATTAGAGATATTGGTGTGGTCTTACCGAGAGGATGCCGGAGTGGGATCTGTGCTGTTAGCTTGAGAAGGAGAGGCTCTATTTGTGGTGAAATACCAGAGAATAAAATAACAAAAATACATTTAGTCTTGATGGTGGTTACAGAGAAGGAATTAGGTGGAGGAAGTGTGTAAATTGACGAGAACTTACCACGAAAGAGATGGGAAGTGTCGGAGTTGGATGGCAATCTACGCCAGTCACGGCTGGGGTCTCCTTCGAACAGGGTGGTGGAGAAGCATGGACTGGCTGGGCTCTATTTGTTTATGTGAAACGGAAGCTGATTTCTCAACTGAGTTTGTGTTGTTTGTTGTGTCAGTGTGTTGAGGAGTTGACAAGGGAAAAATATATAGATGAAGATCGGGGTTTGACGTGTTTAAGCCGGAGTGGTTCTAAGAATTTCAGGTGGGAGGAGGACTCGGTATGGTCACGAGATTAGAGGGATAAGTGTGGAGGAAGTGGTCTTAGCAGTTTGAGTCGTGGGGAAAGTGCATTTTGAATTAAACATGTTTAAAAACATAAAGAAGTAAAAATTTTGACACACTCTTCATTCGTAATTAATAATTGATTTAAAAATGTTTATGAAACAATTGAAATAAATAAACAGATAAATACTTTAAAAATAATGAAAAATAATAATAATAATAATAATAATAATAATAATAATAATAACAAGTAAATTTACTTTATTGTCCAGATTTTGAACTTGCATGTTACATTCTATCTTCTATCACTTAATTTTGTTCTCAACTCTTTCGAAATTAAAGTAGACTTAACATCTACTAGGGAGGTGGTAGCTCTACCATATATCATTGAATTAACAAAATTATCAAAAGATTGAGGAAGAGAATACAACAAAATCAGGGTCTGATTCTCATCACCAAACTTAATATCAATATTCTTCATATCCATAATGATTTTATTAAATTCATATGGAGAGTATATAACGTTGTTTCAAATACAAACGGTTATTTAGAGACTTTGTCACAAAGAAATTCTCTATCTTTTTCCAAAGTCTAACGAGTGTTTGCTCATTAGCAACTTCTAGAAAAAGTCCATATGAGAAAGACAACAAAACTGCACTATGCACTTTCTAAGTGTTGATAAATCTTCATTTGACGATGTTGATGGCATCTTGTCATCTTATCTTTGCCAAGCCTTATTGTTGTAACAAAGCATGCATCTTGATGCAACATAAGTTGAAACTGTTCTCACTGTTAAACTTTTCTACTTCAAAATTTGCAATAGCCATTCGTCAAAACAAAAAACCTTGCACAGGCTCTGAAAGTAGTTTGTTGTGATAAGTAGAGATTTTAAGATCACTACAAAATAAAAAAGATAAGAATACATATTTAGCAATCACACAAGGCACTAAGATTTAAGTGGTTCAACTTGAACAAATGCTACATCCACTGGTAGAGACAATTCAAAGAAATTCAATAATCAAAAGATAGAATATAAAAGATTGGTAAAAAATCACTCAAAACTCAAAACCCAATACACCCAATCTCACTCACACATAAAATATAAAAGAATGAGAAAATATCCCGAAGATTTCTCTAAACTCATAACATGCGAGATACAAAATAAAGTATTATTTAATTATACTGCTTCTCTTTTATGCAAAGTATAAATAAAAAATCATAAATTCTTTTCTCTAAAGGCTCAAGCTCTCTCTCTTTTACCCTTCATATGCATGCCTATTATAGATGCATAAAGATGGCTAGAGAAAGGAAAGTCCCACAAGTCTAGTTAATGGGCTAGAGAACATGATATTTTCCACAAGTCAAGTCAATTGACTAGAACACAGTTTCCATATGCCTAAGCAATAAACTTATTTCTTCTACTGTTAGACAAATCACTAATTTAACATATTCAAGAAAATTTATTCTTCTTGTAGATAAAGAAGCAAGTTAGTTAACATTAACAATATTAGTGGAGGAGAAGGAAGGAGAAGATGAAGAGACCATGATTTGCTACAATCTCCTTTATTTCGATCATAATCCCATTTATCGATTTACTTTATGCCATGTTCTTGCTCTTTCTCCTTTTGTTGCAAACGTTTTCCCTCTTATATGCCCTCTATATCACTTTTCTTTCTTTACAACTATATGTCCCATCATTTCTTTTATTGTTAAAAGATTCTCTTTATCTCTTCTCTTTATGCATGGTGCCTCTCAATTTATAACGGACCATTGTTGTGTTTATTAATATGGAAAGTTTTATACTAAACATGTTTAGAAGGCTCATCCATGGTCTGAACAGTAAATAGATGAAAGAAATAGATATCAAGAGATAAAAAGAAAAATTTACGTAGTTTGACACTAAAGCCTATTCCTACTGGTCTTATGGAGGGAAAACTCAGTATTTATGGTGATTGTACAAGATTTTTTGATCACTCTCTAGGTCACTGATACAATATTCATAGAGGAGAAGAACGAAAATGAAGAAGAAGATGCCCCAAGTTTGCTCCAATCTTCATTTTTTTTTATCGTAATCTCCTCTGTCCCACTATTCCCCTTTGTTGTATGTGATGTTTATACTTTTTTGACTAGCTATCTAATACCCATTTTTTCCTTGCGTCTTCTCTACCCTCTCTCTCATCTTTCATTCTTTATAGCTTTATGTTCTTTTTGTCTCTTTTCTCTTTACATGGTGGGTTTCAATTTATCATGAGCACTTGGTCTAACTAATTAACAGGGAGAAATTTATACCCAACATGCTTGGATGGCTCACCAATAGCTTGAATAGTAAATAAATGAACCAAATAAAAATATTGAGATGTAACATTGAGACCCAAATTTTACAAGCTTGGATAAAATTTTTATAAGTTTGTACCACAAGCCTATTGTTTTGTTTAAGGCTAGAAGGAAGATTTTTTTATTGGGCCCATTAGCCTTGCATATTATTTGAGGATATACTATTGAGGAGATATGATTGGATATGAAATTATGAACCGAGATTCAATATGGTGTAGGTTTGGCCCGTTAGGCCTATATATGGATCGCAGATGGATAAGTCCAAGTATTTTTTAGCGAAAGCCCATTTAATTTTTGGTTGTTAAATTTTTGGTTGTTAAATTCATGATAGTTTGGAACCAATCTTTTTGGATAAGTTAGAACTAAATTAGATGTCAAGAAACCCTCTAGATGATGGTTATCCACACTTTGGTTGTAATAAAAGAATTCTTGCACCAACACGAATATGTTGTAGCTTGCTACGACTCTTTTGAGATAGAAATCTCATGGATGGATGTACAAGCCATGAATCTAAATGTGGTATACTATAATATGTTATGATAAGTTAAGCGGTTCCCCTTAGTGTTTAATCACTTGATTAAATCACTTGCACATGCTATTAACCATTCAAATTCATGTCATTATACCCTTATTTATTCTTTTATACCTTGGTAATCACATTGGGCCAAGAAAATTTAGGTTTGGGCTTGAACCCAACCGAAACCCCAAAGTGAAGCCCATGAAACCTCAAAATTGAGCCTATTGGTAAGGCCCATCTTAGGCCGATCGAAAGCCACCACCAAGGGAGGCTTCTTGAGGAAGTTTCTTCCCCCTCCCAAGGCCTAGACAAGGGCTAACACCACCACTTATTTCAGCCCTCAACAATCCTTTGTTGGAAGACAGAAAGGCTACAAGATTATAGCCATCCACTCAGCCAGAAAACTTTTGCTGCCAACAACAGCTGTGCAACCCTTTCTCCCCCCATCTTTGGCTAGCAACCTCCCATCCAGAAGTCACTTATCCACCCATGTCAGCGCTACATCTTTTAAAAGTCATCCCTTACCTCATACACTTCAGAATTTGCATTCACAATCGTTTTTCTAAAGAGAACCCAAGAGAGAGTCTTCAGGTAGTTTTTCTGACTGTTCTTGCTTGATTTGTTCAAAGCCTTTGTAAGTATATTCTCATAAACTACTTTCATATAAGTTGTTCCTATTTGAGCCTAGTTTCCATTGGTGAATTTTTTGTAATTGTTCCTAGAGATTTGATTAGTAAAAAGTCTATTTAAGCATGCAAAAGTCATACTGAGCGACAATCTGGATATTGTGTGAATATTTGATTTTTTGATGAAATTTTTGACAAGATCTTGGTCCGATATTTTTATGGTTTAGATTTAACATGTTAACATACAAGTTGAACTTAGATTTGTTGCATGTTTAGAGTTTTTACTAAAAGTTTTGTATAATTTAGAAAGTTGAAAACTAGATGTGTAAAAATAGTTTCTGTTTTGAGTAAGTGTTGATCTTATAATTTTGATCTATATATTAAAAAGTTATTTTTGAATATTAATGGTTTTGATCTTGATGAAAGAAGTTATTTTGGATTTGGAGTGTGTGATCTAAGTCAAGAATGCATGATATTCGGTTAGGATATAAACTTGAGGCTCATGGTTTGCTTTGTGTTTTAATGTAATTTTTGCTACGTGATCTTAGGTTTAATGCTTAGATCATGTTTAGAAATTGAATATGAGATATATGATGTTATTTCTTGAGGATTTATTTAATGAGAAATTTGGATCTAGTGGTTTGGTCTAAAATCAAATCATGTGATACTCGGTTTTTGAAGTTAGTATGCAAACTGATTATGTTGGTGGATGTTTTATGATTTTTGTGATCTTTGACTTATTTGTTCAAGTATGATATTTCTTAGGATTGAATCATGAACATGTTAGGAGTATGTTTATGGACTTTTAGAGTCCTTCGAGTTATTGGAAAGGGAATAGTTCCAAAGGCATGAAAGAGTTGTTTGAGATTTGGTGTTTAAGCATTTTCTTGTCATAAGGAGTTTATGATTTTTTTGACATGTATGTTTTATGGTCTTAGCATGATTTTAAAACATCGGATGTGATATTTAGATGTTGTATAAATTGATTTGAATATATGGTTTGAAGTTAGATAGAATTGCAACAAAAATCAAGGTTTTTAGCTCTAGCATGTTTCGGCCTAAGCCTAGTTCTTATAGTTCTTGCGTTTTAAATTTTTCTAATTAATTATTTGGATTCATGACAGACTGGTAGGTTTTGTTGAGTTTTGGAGTTAGGCTGAAAAATCCTTAAATTAAGAGTAAAATGATCATTTTTCAAAAGTTGAGGGGTATAATGGTCATTTTACTTTGAGTTAGTAACTTTATGTGTCTAAATTTTTTAATGAGGAGTTTCTAACTCTTAGAAATATATTTTTTTTCAATTCACATTATTTTGCGTTAATTTACATCAAACTACAATCACTATAAGTTGACCTCTAACTTACTTTCAGGATAGTTGTATATGTATGGTGGTAAGAAACCATCATTCATGTTGGTTAGGTTTATATAAATACATGTTAAGTTATGCCATGCCATGTTTTCCTTTCAAGTACATAATTTATTTGTTACATGTTATGTTACGTCATGCCACGTTTCCTTTTCAAGAACATAATTATCTGTTACACGTTATGTCATGTCATGTTTATCTGTTACATGCTATGTTATGCCATGCCATGATTTATTTTCAAGTACATGTTTATCTGTTATATGCCATGTTATGTCATGTCATTAGTCACACGAACATGTCACGTCACGTTATGCCATGTCATGAGTCATACAAGTCCATCATGAAATATTTTCCAAGCCTAGTCATGTTATATCTATGTACAATCAATTAAGTTATTTTTCAAGTTATTATTATTAAATCATTAAAATCCTATGATACAAGATTACACTATCATGGTAACCTTATGAGACAAGAGTATCATGGAAACCCCATGAGATATGAACACCTTGGCAACTCCATGAGATAAGAACATTGTGGTAACCCCACGAGACAAGAATACGTTTCAATTTCAACTTATGTTCAGTTCCAAGTTGAGTTTCAAGATTTCAAGTTCAGTTCATGTTAAGTTCACGTTCAGTTTCAGTTTATGTCATCTTTATTTCACGTTCAATCTAGTTTCAAGTCAGTTCAGTTCATGTTAGTTTTCAAGTTATGTTAGCACATGTCATGTTATTTTCCAATTCATGTCACACTCATTCATGTTCATGTCAACATTCATGTCTTTTACTATCATGTATGCATCTGGAAGCTGTTAGTTTAAGTTAGTTGTTAATTTGTTGAGATTTGTAATCAAATCTCACTTGGTAGTTCTAACTACCATTCCTCTCGAATGGTAGACCATGTATCAGGATCAGGAGGACCCACGAAGGATTATCTGGATGAGGTCGATTAGACCGCAAAGCAACAACGAGGAGCTCATTACGTCAATGCTCCAATTTTTAGATAGGATTATGGCTATCCTGGCCAAGTTGCGCAAGCTACTCCTTAGGCTAGCCTAGTAGTTATTATGTTCGTCTTATTATGTACCTGAGGAGCCTCATCTCAAGTACTAGTGACATTACAGACATTTTGAACAAGTACTGTAACTTTTGAACGTTAGTTATTATATATTTATGAAGTATGCTTATGTTAATTTGAGATATGTTATATTTGGTGCATAGTATTAATCAAGAAAAAAAATTATTTGCTGTAAATATTGCATATTGTTATATGCATGTTAGATGTCTTACATCTTTATTTGTCATGAACATGGTAGGTAATCTTGTGTTGCATGTCCTAATGCTTCAGAGTCTGCCAAATCCTAAGGGAAATCTTGGGGCTTCACAACTTTACAGTCTTTCATGGCCTCACATATCTCTTAGTACAATGGAGGGAATTAAAAAATCTAGAGGTTGAAGAAGATGCCATTCTTATGAGGAAAAGAGACCTTTTTAGTCGTTGTGCGTAGTGGAGTCCTTCTTTAAATCTGAGCAGATTTCCTCCCTTTATAGAGGTCTATTTCCTTCTTCATAGTGATTGAGTCATACTTATCTTATAAACCCTTTCCTCTTACGTGTCTTTTCGCCAGGCTTGATTCTTGGCCTTATCTCTGGGCTGGATTCTTGGTTGTTGACTTTATACCTAACATTATCATTTGTTAAAAAGTGAATTTATCTCAAGATTGTTTGGCTTACGTGTCCTTAAAGTTATTTTCTATAGAATGTGATGTACTAGATGTGAAGACTCATTTATAAATGATGTTATGAAGTTTAGAAACATCATGAAGTGGATTTATTTGAAAAACAAAAAACTCTGTTACCCACAAAAAACTCAAACAAACACTTTATCCTCTTGCATCTGTCTTATTGATCGTAAAGTTTTGGGTTTGGACAATTGGGTTAAGAACTAGCATAATCGATACAATTTAATCAAAGTTGCCAATAAAAGTGTATGATAAGCTCTTCAATGAATGTAGTGCAAATTAGATGTTCAGTGCAACTATTTGCAGAGAAACAATTTACAATTAGCTTTATTCAAGACCCGTAGACAACAAATAAGATGAAGAGTATCAAAGAATCTATATTCTATATTGAGATGCTCATACAATTTTTTATTTCCATTATGCTTTTTCCAACTTTCTATCATGCTTTCGTTGTGAGAGTTATACATTGGTATTTCATGAGAGTTAAAAAGCCATTTTTTTTTTCTTTTTTCATTTTTAGACCGGATTTGTATGGCAATTTGAACAAGTCATTGGAGGTAATGGCTAAATTATTATGATTGTCTATAGGGATATAGTTCTAATTACTTCAGTTTGCACTATGATCATTGTGGTTTAAGTTTATATGTTTTCTTTATTGGAAAGAGTACTCCTTAGTTGTGTTTATTAAATACTATATGCATTTTCAACCTATAATTAGGTGAGTGAATGATCTATGTTTTCTCACAGTTGAGTCCTGTAGGCCATTGTCAATGACCTTAATTTATGTATTTTGGTGACCTTTGACTATGTATGAAGTTGAGGTTTTAGTGTTGCCTATAACTATGTATAATATGGTTTAAAGGGACATTGTTGGGAAAGCTAATGAGCTAGGACTTACTAGCATGAATGCAAAGAGAAGATTATTTGTTAACATACATGTATTGTGTTTATTTGATGTTGTGGCATAATTGCAGGCTACGTCATTGCTCCGATTCATTTGGACTCAAGAGGGATTAGAGATGCTAGATTTGATGTGACAAAATGAGTCGAGGCATAACAAGTTACTTTCGAGATATTGCTTTGATGGTCTCCTCTATTCAAAAATTTGGTATAGTATCCGTACTTTTATTTTGCAAGTGTGCTCAGTAGTCACATAGCTTAGTTTTCTTTTAAAGGCCTAGTATTATGCCCACCACATATGAGTAAAGGTGCATCCATATTGGGGCATGCCACCTCTCTCTTCAAATGCCAAAGCATATAACACCTAGCATTAGGCCAAGCACTATGACCAAGTAAATGAACAAGAGCCACTTCTTTATGCTTTTATAGTTAGGCATGGTATAAATGTAGATATAGCCTTCCTCTCATTGTTAAAAAATTGCACTAGAATATCCATGGAAAAGCTCTCTCAAATGTGCATCTCTCTTGACTAAGGCTCTTAGGCTGTAGATCTTGTGAGTATTGCTCTCGTGGCAAGCTCCACCATCAAGATGAGTTATTTGGAGTAAGGGTTGTAAAACAAATCGAAAAACTGGTGAATCGGACCGGACCGGTGAGTTTGGTCTGATTCTTAATCGATCTGGTCTAGTACCGGTTTCTATTTAGCAAAATCGGTTGACAACCGGTCCGGTTCCGGTTTTGATTTTTAGAACATCAGTTTGAACCAAATTGAGCCAATACATATATATATATATATATATATTATTTTTAATTTTTTATATTATATATAAAATATTTTTTGTATGATGTTTTATATTATATTATATATATTATTTGTTAAATAGCTAATTAATATAACATGAAATTTTAAAATCTTATTATTCATGTCTATTAATCTTATAACATAAAATGAATATAACATTTAATATAACATAAAATTAATCTTATAAATCTTAATATAACATTTGATTATGATATAACATAAATTAATCTTATAATATTTAATATAACATTTGAATTTTGATATAACATATAAATTTTAATTTTATAACATAAAATTAAAACAACATTAATATAACATAAAATGAGGGATATGGGTAAATCACTTGCTAAAGTTTTATTGGAATATAATTTTGTTTATCCGTAAAATTGAAAAAATTCCTACCGGGCCGAAATCGAAAAAACCGAAAATTTCGATTTTGGTGGTGAATCGGGCCAGTATCGATTCTTAAATTTTCAAAACTGATGTATACCAGTTCAATTTTAAAAAATGTTCAAAACCGGATCAAACCGAACCAATTAGACCCTATTTGGAGTTGAAGAACTGGAAAACTCGTGAAACAACTGAAATCGATTTGAATTTGTCACCCGAGGTAGTATTGCTTCCGTTCTGATCTATTTATTGTTTCTAGCATGGGGTGAGGATTACCAGAAGAAAAAGGAAAAGGAATTCTCGTCTATTAGTGAAATAAAAACGAAAGTAGATGGTCCTGAGACCTTAAAAGAAAGATAATATAAAGCATCCGAATTGATATCATGCAAATGGCCCCATCTGCTTTCTTTTTCTTCTTTATTTCTTTTGTAGGCAATGGTCCATCTGATCTTCTTCTTCTTCTTCTTCTTCCTTTTTTTTTTTTTTTCCTTAAGTGACTTCATTAGTAAAAGAGTTAATACAGAAAGTTAACGCATATTACAAACCATGTTTATGTTGACTAGGGAGGATCCTTCCCACTATGAAATTCTAACAAGCATCTTGGGATTTCTATCAGAGGGATTTTTCCAAATTTGTTATTGGAATATGCCCATTGCACAATGGAATGCGCGCACCGATTTTAAGATCGATGTATCTTGACTGCTCTCCATTCTTCAAGATCTTTTAGCAAAATCGGGTATCTCTTGTAGGCAATGGTCCCTCTGCTTTGAAACGAATAATTTTGCTCTAAATAAAAGCACACAATGGTCATAATGTAAAAGTTCAAATCAGGAAGGAGCTGTAACAAAAGCTAAAATCACTACCCTATAAATAAGGACACATTTCCAGTTCAGACAAAATACCTCAAGTATCAAAACATAATTTTATCCTAGAATTACAAAGTAGTCTTGTGTACAACATGAATGATTACAGACAAAATATCTTTTCACAAAGAATAATTCTAATTCTATCTTCCATCTGAATCATATCCTCCTATTTTATCTACAACCGAGTTCGAAAATAACATGAGTTCACTCAGTCCAGATCAACAATTTCCTAACCCAACTAACACAATCAAAGAATATGGTATCCTGAAGAAATTACAAATATGTGATGGCTACCTATATGCGCTTGTATTGTGTGTGAAGCTGAGACACCACTGCCCCTTATAGAAAATTGCTTCACAGGAGACACAAGTAATGAATACCCGCTTCAAATTACATCAAACTTCAATATCTACTCGGGTTTTGATGGGTTTAAGCTTGACCCCAAGACTCTCTGAAGAGAGAAGTTCTGGTGCTATGCATGAATGGCTTGAAGGGCTAGTTGGGTTCGAGCCATTACTTGATGAGGAGGCAAAATGTCGTCGTCTGTAGTAACCGAGCCCCATCAAGAAGAACTCAATAGGAATTAGCATAGCATATGGATGTTCTTCTGTCACAAGCGAGCCACAAGCTTGAACCTATCAAGCACACAAATAGGATCATTATACAAGAACTCATTACACTCCACAGAATGTGAGAAGTAGAATAATGACGTATGATACACATGCAGCCATCTAGTTCTAAGTCAACGCCATTCAAAAGCAAGAAGGTGAATATATACAAAAATAAACACGAGTTCCTTAAATCATTGATTCTAAATTGTTAGCTTATTTTATTTTTTTATCTGGCCTGCTGATTCAAAAACAAAGACCACAAAAGCAGAAAGTTGAAGATCATCAATATTTTTGAATTTACACTTCAATATGAATTTACACTTGAATCAGATGGTTGATCATCTCATTGGATATCTATCAACTGCAGAAACTGTTCAAGAGGCCAAGGTGTCATTGTTTTTTCTTTTACTTTTTTTCTTCTCTATGAGAGGTGCTGTTAGACCATAGATGCATGTTATTCTCTTTCTTTCAGTGCTACTTATTCCATTACCATAAATGACAATTAAATCGGGTTAACATATTGAGAAAGGGGAAAGCGATGAGAAAAGCATGCTACCTCAACAAGAGCACAGCTTTTTCTGCCCATTTTACCACTCATATACACAGCTTCAGCGTGAAATTCACTACTTTCACCTACAAATATAAGTGTCTTACATTGCAACTTCTTCAACCCATCTGTAAGGTCATGCCTCCTGCAGATAGACCGTATGAGCAATACACAAGAGGCATACAGAATATGAGAATTCTCCGGAATTTTGAATGGCTTCAACAACATGCCAGCACTACTAAATTTTGTCTGTTCCTTACCGATCTACTGAACCGTACTATCACCTTCTCATAACAAGCTGCCTTAAGGCATATATGCGCACACTTGTTTCAAAACAAGTATCAATTTCAGCTAAAATTTTATAATGTGAAATGCATAGGTACCAGCAAGGTTGATTCTCGTTTCAACTATAAGCATAGGATACCAAATTCAATTAGGCACCACAAAAAAAACTGCAATAACAGGTTCGAACCTTTATGTGTTATAGCCAGTCAAATTACATGGAACCAGAAGCTTGAAAAATGGAAAACATATCTGATAAAGCACGTCTATGGAACAGACAAGATCTTACGTGTTAATTGCTTCAAGGAAACGCATGACATTCAAACTTTGCCTTTCATCCAGTAACTGTAAGCACATCTCAAATAAACCAAAAAAAAAAAAAAAAAGAAGAATCAACAAGGTTTAAGTGATGTAGAGTCATCACTCTGTCGATATTATTATTTAAATCAACGCAATTAGCAAGAAATTATCGAAACTGAGATTTCATACCCTTCTGAAAGTGTGTATTATGTCAGATTCTGCACCATGCAAGCCACTCCTAAGTTCCTATAAGATGGGATTTGTTTTTTTTTGACAAGTAATACGGAAATATATGAGAGTTATCATTTTTGGATTAGTAGATATATAGAAGAATTATAACATATATCAAGAGCAGAGAGTCTGAAAAGTAAGGTAATTTGAAGTACCTTACTAAAGTAACGCTGGAGGAGGCACTCCTTCAGGACACCACACATGCCATAAAAGTATAACAGATTCAGCAGTACCTGCGATAGAGAAATCCATACAATTTACACAAATCTCACAATCAATGAGTCTGTAATTAGTTTAATTTTGTTTTTCCCCCTTCCATAAACATCATTTGATAAAAGAAAAAAAGAAAGATAAAAAGGTCTTATCGCTGGTGTAAGTTCAATCCTTCATGTGTAATGTAGGATTGAACTGGCATTCTTAACAAGTCAGTTATCAAATGGTTCTACTTTTTGTATGAAGAAAGCAACAACATTGGGGACTGAACTATGAATAATAATCACTTTCCTAGGTAGGATCCACCAAGAAGAGTTTAGTTCTGTGGAGTGTTAGGACTTTGGACAATGAGTGCAGCCCACTGAAGGTATAAATAGGTGCAGTTACAAACAAGGACCCCCCTCCTGCCCATTTGTTATGTCAGGTCACTTTCAAACAAGTGGACTGTAAAAAATTACATTGATATACACTGTTCTATTGCACTCATCTTGGTGTCCATGTTAGATACTGATACATGACATTGAAAATCATCTCTGCTCCATGTTGGATACTGACACCTAACAGTGCCTTCATTACATTAATTGCACACATTCAAATTAGTGATGCACTGTGACTGCTGCCACATATTATTTTTTCACATTTACAAGTGCCATTGACTTATTCGTGGAGATCAGAACCTTATTGTAAAGCCACTCAGTCCATGAGGGTGCTTTACAAATTGGGGACACAAGAATCAACCCAAGTACTCGCTCTGTGTATTTCATCTGCGAAATTGACAAAAAAAGCGACTTAAAAAATTAGAAAATAATGACAAATAAAGGGCAGCTGACTTTGGCCAACTTACTGCAAAGAGGGTAAGAATGTAAGCACCAGCTGTTACACCTACGCATATAACTTCTTTCAGCCTGAAGTAGAAATATCATAAAAAAGTGCTTAAGAAAAACTGCAACTGACAACAGCTGAAGAGATATCTTTTTTTTCTTTGTGACAAGTAACAGCAGAAGAAATATATATGCATAGCTAGCTTAAAATGTGTTTGAGGAGGATATTCAGCCCCTTAAGAGAACCAAACGCAAAGCAAATATGCATGTTCCTAGACTTCATATATAAAGAAAAATATAAAAACATGAAAATCTAATCCCTGTTTAATAATAATGTGGTAAATTTAAAAACAAGAAACACTAATTGATCTAAAGCACCTATATAAAGAAGTAACTCTCACGTAACAATTTTTCATTACTAGCTGATCTAAAGCACCTAAATTAGTAAAAAATAGGATAAAGGAAAAAGATGGCACCAAAGTATTTGGCTGTTACTGGGGCGATACACAGCTTATAGTCCCCCATATATAATGGCACCGAAGAGGTGGTGCTCTTGGATTAGGTGCTGCATATCGACGGCGAGATTTCTCCTATGGTCAACCGTGGTTTTTTGGCTAGATTGCGGTTGGTAACACCAATTGAGTACTCTTAACATTTCTCATTTGTTGTTCACAAATGATACTTTGATATTTTGTGAGGCAGAACAAAATCAGATTTGGGCGTTAAGGGCACTTCTGCTTTGCTTTGAAGCTGTATCTGGTTTGAAAATGAATTTATCTAAGTCAGATTTGGTTCCAGTTGGTAATGTACGCAACATTCGGCTATTGGCTTAACACTCTTGGATGTAAGATTTCCTCTTTTCCCATGAGTTACCTTGGTCTTCCTTTGGGGGCCGCTTCCAAGCCTAATCTATTTGGGATGTAGTAATTGAGGAGATTGAATGTAGATTGGCAGGTTGGAAGAGCACTCTATCCAATTTACCAACTTATTTCTTATCTTTGTTCCCAATTCCAGCAAGTGTGGCGATCCGAATTGAGAAACTCCATCGTGACTTACTTTGGAGTGGGTTGGGGGATGAATTCAAATTCCATCTGGTTAAGTTGGACAAGGTATGCTCCCCAATCTCTTCTGGTGGGCTGGGAATGAGAAATCTGAGGGTATTCAATCGGGCTATACTTGGGAAATGGTTATGACGGTATAATATGGAAAAAGAAGTTTTATGGAAGTTGGTGATTGACTTCAAGTATGAAGGTTTGGGGGGAGGGGGTAGAGCACTAGGGAGGTTCGTGGGGTTTATGGAGTGGGAATATGGAAGCACATTAGAAGAGGGTGGGGGACTTTTGCTCGCCACACTAGAATTGTGATGGGAGATGGTTCTAGAATAAGATTTTGGAGATAGTGCCCTTAAGGACTCATTCCCTACAGTTTTTAAGATTGCATGTGATATAGAAGCATCGGTGGCTGACCTTATGGAGATATCTGGTGATTTAGTCCAATGGAATGTGAGCTTCACTAGGATGGCCCAAGATTGGGAAGTTGGCAGCTTTTCGAGTTTTTTCAAACTCTTGTACTCCATGAGACCGAGTACTCAAGGAACTGACACTTTGTGGTGGTTACCTGCTAAAAAAGATACATTCTCAGTTTGTTCTTTCTATAAGTCCCTAAACAACCACAGAACAATCACTTTCCATGGACAAGGATTTGGAGAAATAAGACACCTCCCAAGGCAGCATTTTTTGCTTGGACAACTTCTCTAGATAAGATTTTGACGATGGATAATTTAGGGAAATGCAGGGTGATTATAGTGGACTGGTGTTGTATGTGCAAGAAAAGTGGTGAGACTGAGGATCGGATCATGGATCATCTTGTACTGCATTGTGAGGTTGCTAGAGCGTTATGGGAAGATGTTTTCAGAAGGTTAGAGCTAGCCTGGGTTATGCCTGCTACTGTGGTCAAGCTTTTGGCCAGTTGGACAAACCTGGGTAGTATTCTATAAATCACAGCTGTATGAAAGATGGTTCCTATTTGTATTCATTGGTGCCTATGGCAGGAACAAAATGATTAGACTTTTAAAAGACAAGGAGTGTTCATTGGAGAAGATTAGATTACTTTTTGCTAGAAATTTATTTCTATGGGTCAAAGCTGTAGATTTTAATGGCCTCAATTTTCATGATTTTCTTATTTCCATTTCTTCTTCCTAAATAGGTGTTACCTCTTGTATTCATTGGTGCCTATGGCAGGAACAAAATGATTAGACTTTTAAAAGACAAGGAGTGTTCATTGGAGGAGATCAGATTACTTTTTGCTAGAAATTTATTTTTGTGGGTCAAAGCTGTAGATTTTAATGGCCTCAATTTTCATGATTTTCTGATTTCCATTTCTTCTTCCTAAATAGGTGTTACCTCTTGTATACCCCCTTGTGTACTTGGGCTATGCCTATTCGTATTAATACAATCATTTACTTATAAAAAATATATGACAGATTCTCAAATCTACTGTTTTGTAAACCAAGCATCTATCTCATACATTGAGAATCTATCATCAACATGCAACATGGAGGTCCTAATCTATATGCGCACATCAAAGCCAAGAGGAACTATGGCAAGCCAGCAGTGGAGTAATTGGTATCTAGCATAACTGCTGGGTTTGAAATTAACCAATTATTGGAGCCAAGGTAACTAATGGTACAAGCAACAGGGGTAGGCCTTACTTTTTGTTAACCAGGCAAAATAACTGATAAAAATACAAAAAAATAACTTTTTTCCTTTTTATAAGTAAAATATTATATTAATAAGAATAGGCATAGCCCATGTACACAGGGAAAATTGCATCTAAGAACTAGATAAATGGTTTTTGAGAAGTATCCTCTTCTTGAATCTATCAAGTTTCAACCTAAGGGGTTTGAAGTTAGCTTCCCCTACAAAACATCCAAGTAAATCTGAAGTTTTTTTAAAACACCACAACTTCTAGTCAACAAAACGATTTCACAGTATTTATCTTAAAAAAATGGTGAAAAATTAGTAACTATGGAAAAATGAAGAAAGAAGTTTTTTTTTGATAGGTAAAATGAAGAAAGAAGTTTGTTTTTAAAAATGCCTCTGTGGCTTCAAATAGAGTTCTAAAATTGAATACTTGACAAGATGTCACAACAATTGCAAAAACTCATAATCTCGTCCCCTTCAACTTCCAGACTGCCCCTAGTTTATTATATTATCATGAAAATCCCTTGGCATATAGTTCTAAATTTGGGCAATCAGTGCAATCCATTACGGTTATTAGATTTGCAACATTTTGGTCTGGTAAAATGAGTCATCTGCCCTTTTCTGGAATTCCTAGTAACTTATTATGAAAATGTCTAGATTCCAAAGTATCAACCTATACTAGTTCTCTTTTCCCTCTTACCGGCATTGGAAACTCATAAAATCCTTCAAGGTATCACACGTTTTAAATGGAGCTGGTGTCTTTTCCAATATTGAGCACAATAGATCTATTTGGCCTGGTTAAATGAGTCATCTGACCTTTTCTAAAATTCCAGGCAACTTATTATGAAAATCTCTATATTTTTTAAAGTATCAACCATAGTTCTATTTTTCCACCTACTGGTATTGGGAAACTCAACAGAATCCTTCATGATATCACTTTTTGTTTTTCCTGGATGGAACTGATGTCTGCCAATATTGTGCATAACAAATCTTAACTTGGAATTCTGTGATATCCCAACACAAGAATTTTCATGATAATATAATAGACTCTGCCAATATTGTGCATAACAAATCTTAACTTGGAACTCTCTGATATCCCAACACAAGAATAGACTAAACAACTTGAGAGAGATTTTACATTTGTGGACAAGAAAGAAAAAATGAACGCTAGGATTCAAAAGTGGATAACAATAGTGTACACTTCCAAAGCAAAGGCAATCTGGATAAAAAAAACTAAACGGGGAAAACCCGGTAAGCTAAAGAAGAGGAGAGATGGAACAAACTACATCTCAATGTAATCCACATTAATTGCCTAAGTCATTCAGTAGCCAATGAGAATCAAAGCCCTACCATTCCCTTTTTAGCCCCATTGCCGCCAATAGTAGTAAAAAAGTTAAAACTGGTAAAACAGAACGAGATTAACATACCCGAAGTAATCAAGAACTTCAGCTACCTGGTCTGCAAGGTCATTGACGCAAAGCAATGGAGCATCTGGAGAAATGACTTCAGCTCCTACCTGCAACAACTTTTAAAAAAATGAAAGCCAGAGACTGTTAATATCAGCGAGAGAGAGAATTTGCAATGCGATTCTTTTGTCCGAATAAATGCATGGAGGATACCGACCTCATGGCCTGGGGCATCAATGTGATAAATGCAGAAGTTATGAAGCAGCAAAGAAGCTGCATCCGAGCAAAAGAATAGGCCTTGGAAACAAGATATGTCTGTGAACGCCCAAACAACATTAAACGATTAGAAACTAAGGAAACAATTTCAGTTCTAGCAAATTTGAATTGAACAACAAGAGCATAATAACTATCCCAGAAAGTAAAAAACACTACCCAATCATTGAAAACTCAATCTTTTCCACGACATCTGGAGTGTACAACAAGACCCATTACAGATAAATTCAAGACATGAATTAAGCACGGTTTCTCAGTAAATCAAAGCTTCAATCACACTGACAATATTTTCAATAAAAATGCAAAAACCCACCAAAACTACACCTCCAAGAGCATTAACAATTTAAATGAGCAAAAAAATAAAATAAATAACGCATACGATTGAGAGCAACATCTGGATATGTAATCAAAGCAGGCTTTTCTTGGTCTCCACATACAAACACAGAGATTAAACCTTTGCTTGTCTTCACCACAAACTCCTGCAAAATCATATTAAGAAAAAAAAAAAAACAAACAAACACACAATAAGTAAACAAACAAACAAAGGGGAATCATAAACTCAAAACAAATATAGATTAGAGAAACAGTACAGAATAGAGATTAAAAAAACAGGTACTCTGCATTGGATAAAGCAAACAAATAAAAGGAAAAAAAAAAGTTCTTTGTTGCTTCTGGTCGCTTGCCTTCCCTCCAAATGGCAACATATCAATGTGAATGGAAGCTGAGTCACTTGACTCGCCCATGGAAACTTTCTCGAGCAGTTGCTTCTTATCCTTGCTCCTTCAGCTGCTGCTACTTTCTCCGCGGCTTTCCTTCCAATTTTCCGTTCTCCAAGCTTGGAGGTCTCACAAAACTACAGAAACAACCTAAAACGTAGTACAGGAATTTACAACAGACAAGGCAACTTCCATTGAACATAATGACGAGTTCGTCCCCCCCATCAACGCTTTTGACTCCCTTGTCGTTTAGTTGGTTTTGTGCCGCAGAAGTTACCGTTGGGCGGGATAATACGGTCAGCTCGGGAGTGTTTTCTGTTCTTCGTCCGTACTGATAGGGGCAGTCCTTTCAAAATGACGCCGTTTACTAAGTCAAACGTCGTCGTTTTCTTTGATGACAAGGGCAAAAGGAGGAGGGACAGAGACTTGTCAGGTAATAAAAATACTCCACCACGGGGTTTATGGTAATTTAGGAGAGGCATATTACAGCTGTATGACACCTGGAAGCGCGGAAAGGAACTGCTCCCATACTTAAATCTATCACAGTCCGCCAGCTCATATTTGTGAAAGCCGTAGTATTCTTGTCTTTCTTTTGTAAAGTTTTCGTACTAATTATTTCAGAATAATTCTATCGTGAAGTTGTTAACGTCACCTAATCGTTTATATATATATATATATATATATATATATATTTGTAATAATAAATTGTATAAAAGGAAAAAAGATATTTGTAATAATAAATTGTATAACTGTTGCATAATCGTTTTAAAAAAAGTGAATAAAATATAAGACCCACATAAAAAAAATTAATTTTTTAATAATGAACCCCTCTTTTTCAAAGCGATTATGCGACATTTACGCATTTCACGATTGTATATAGAATTATTTTTGAAAAAGAGTGAGATCTATTATTAAAAAATTAATTTTTTTCATGTGGGTTTTATGTTTTATTCATTTTTTTAAAGCGATTACGCGACGGTTGCACAATTCACGGTTGTAAATATATTTTCTTATCATTTCGACACACCACACATCACATTTTTTTTTAATTTTTTTAATCTTGTTAAACTTATTAAATTCTTCTACTCATCATTCATATGCATTTGGTAAAAGAAAAAAGAAAGTATGGTGTGGTATGTGGAGATGATTAATAAAAATTTTCTTCTTTATATATTCAAGTTTCAAATTTTGAATTTAATTTCTTTGTTCCAACTTTCCTTAAATTGAATAATGATGTGGATGTCAATGCAACATGCTATATTAATGATATATTTTTTTAGTAATGTCACATATAGTAGTGTAATGCGCAAATACCGTATAGTCACTTTGAAAAAGAGTAGGGTCTACTATTAAAAAATTAATTTCTTTTCATGTGGGTCTCATATTTATTCACTTTTTTCAAAGCGATTGCATGGCGCTTGCACACTCACGACTGCAAATATCATTTCTCATTTTTTTTTATCAAAAAAATTAAGGAATTTTTATTAATCATCAAAGATTACATCATCTCTCTAATAACAATCCAAAGAATACAATCCAGAATTTCCTTAATATCAACTAGGTCCTCTTGCAGGATTAGAGCATCTTTTGCCAAGTTATGAGTAGCAAAGTTTGCTTTTCATTTTGCATGGAGCACATACCAACTTGAAAAAGACTGTAGTAAGGCTTTTGCATCTGCAAGGATTAAACCTGATTGACTCCCATCATGAGCCTCCTTATTTAACCTAGTGACCACTTGGAGAGCATCTTATTAAGGATAATCTGTTGAAGACCCATTTAGTTGTAAAGTCTAACAACCATCATAGCAACATAAACTTCAGCTTGGAAAGCAGTAGTATGAAGTTCTCTACTAGCTCTCAGAGATCTAGTGACCTTTCCTTCTGAGCCCCTCACAATAACTCTTATCCCTGTTCTTCCTTTAGCCCTTGTCTAAAACTGCATCCTAGTTGGCTTTATATATACCTGGAGGAGGTTTTTTTTCCAAAGAACAAACCCGTTGAGGATTTGTGCTTCTGGTAGGGATCAAATTCCTTTGAAACTCCCTGGAAATTTGTCAAGTCCTCTTTGGCCTTTTTGATGATCAAATTTGGATGTAGAAATCCTTTATCATGCACCGCTGAGTTCCTCCTCATCCATATAGCTCTTGTAATAGTGGTTGTCTCTTCTAATTCTTCCTTTGTCAACCTTTGTACCCACTTGAGTCCATATGTCCATGAAGGATTCAATGTGGAGATTCATCTTTTGAACTTTGTTGCAGCTTTGACTCTAAACATCTCTAGAGGTAAGACAATCTCATAGTGCATGTCCTGCTATCTCAAAAAACCTAGTACATATGGGGGGGCATGTTTCAATAGTTAAAACTTTTCTCTTGCACAAATTAGAGAAAGTGAGGAGAGCATCTTTGCTAGCTCTACATATGAAGGATTTCACAATATTGGGCACTTTCATATTCCATACAGCCCTCCACTTCAAATTTGAACACTTCCCTTGAGAGGTTTCCCTTTCATATATGTTAGCTAGCTCCCTATGAAGTTGATAAGCACTTTTAACCGAGAAAATGTCATTTTGAGAATGGTTCCATACCAGCTTATCTTCCCTATCCCCAATGCTAAGAGGGATACTTTTTATTAGTTCAACTTCTTGTTTGAAAAAGTTGGATATGAGACCATCCTTCCACCAATGAAGATCTTTATCAATTAGCTCTTCTACCTTAGAATCAGCATGCAACCCTTTAATCAGAGATTGAATCTTAAAAGTATTAGGATTGTGGATCCATCTATCTTTCCATATTCGAACTGTCCTACCATTGCCAATTCTCTACATCAATCCTTCCTCCATAAGTTTCTTCCCCTCCAGTATGCTTTTCCACAAAAATGATGGTCTATATTCAATAGTAGCATTCATAAAATCAGCTGAAGGGAATTATTTTTGTATGAAGAGTTGAGCAGGTAGAGATTCAGGGTTTTGCATTATTCTCCAACTTTGTTTTGCAAGCATTGCAAGATTAAAACTTCTGAAATATCTAATGTCTAATCCTCCTTTGTCTTTTGGTAGCCCTAACTGGTTCCATTTCACCAATTGTATCTTTGATTAGTCTTCATTATTTCCCCACAAAAATTTCTTCAATAATCTATTGATTTTTTGGGATATGGACATAGGGAGAAGGAAAATATCCATCATTTTCAAACTAATCATTACTATTTGTTCAAACTAATCATTACAACTTTTCAAATAAAAAATAAAAAATAATTCAACTTTTTCAAATTTCAAAGTACAAATTATATTAAAAAATTATATTCTAATAATATTTTAATTTTATAATATTTTTTATTCAACTTTTTCTCTCTCCTTTCCCAAAACCTAATAAATACTTATCTCAAACTATCTGACTATTATTCACAAAGCATCTTACTACTATTTACAAAATTCTCACATCATCTCATTCCCCAAGCATCCCCTTAGTCTTCCAATTTGTCATTCGAGACAAGGCTTTGTCAATAATTGATTTGAAAGCTACAGCTTTAGATCTGCTACAACAATAGGTATACTAAGATATTTCTCAAAAGAACCAGTGCTTTTACTAGTGCAATATCCATAATGTTTGATTGGATAGAATAAGGAGTATTTCTGCTAAAGAAGATGTAGGTCTTTTCTTTGTTTAGCTACTGGCTTGATGCTTTTTCATAGATATCCAAAATGTATATCATACGGCTTCGCTCCAGAGAATTTGCCTTGTAAAACAGAAGGCTATCATTAACAAAGAGGAGGTAGTTGATGCAAATAGAGCACTTGCCAATTGGAACACCTGTGATAATTCCTTTTAATTTAGACTGATTGAGAAGTGAGGTAAGAGCCTCAACACAGATGATGAAGAAATAAGGGGAGAGGGGATCACCTTGCCTAATACCTATTGTGGATTAGAGAGTTTACTATGGAACCGCATTGAGTAAAATGGAATAAGAGACAAGAGAGGTACAATTCATTATGAGAGTGATCCATGTAAGATCAAATCCCATTTTCTCCATAGCAGCTTCAAGGAATACCCACGCAATTCGATTGTTCATGGAATGCGAGGTTTTATATGCCACAAGATTGTTATCTAAAATCAACCTGCCGGGCACAAAAACACTTTGGTTTGGGGAGATAATATTAGGCATGATCTTTTTTAATCGATTAGCAAGGAATTTGGCCACAACTTTATAAATCACATTACACAAACTGATTGGTTTGAATTTAGTTACCTTATTTGGTTCTTTTACTTTGGGAATGAGAGTTATGAAAGTACCATTCACTTGCTATAAAGAGCTTCCATTCCTGAGAACATCTAGCACAAACTTGCAAACATCGCCTCCAACAGTGGCCCAATTTGTTTGGTAAAGTTGAGCTGGGAATCCATCTGGACCAGGAGAGCACAATGGGGCCATTTAGAACACAAGTTCTTTTACTTCAAATTTAGAGAATTCTTGAGAAGAGTCTCATTCCTATCTGCAGTGACTCGAGCTTCTAAACCAGCTAAGCATTCAGAAATATTAGTAGGAAAAGATGTGGTAAAGAGAGCTGAGAAAAAACTTGTGAACATTTCACCAATCCTTGGTTGGTCAGTAAGTAAATCACCATAGTCATCCAAGATTTGTCTGATAAAGTTTGTAGACCTCCTTTGGTTTGCATACATGTGATACAACTTGGTATTTCTGTCTCCATTCCTCAGCCAATTTTATTTTGTTCTTTGTTTCCATTTTAGATCTTCTGTCTCTAGGATTACATCCACTTCTTTTTGGAGTTGTTGTATGGTGCTAACGTAGCTACCATCTCCAATGTTTTGAAGTAGAGCGATTCTCTGAATTTTATTGTTAACCCCTTCTTGCTTTTGCTTGCTTTGTGACTCCTAGTTTTTGAAAGCCATCCTACATTTGTTTGATCTTTCAATAATGCCCGGATTTGTATCAACTCCATTATAAGTTTGTTGCCATGCTTCATAAATGGTTTTGGCATAGTTCTCATCTAGATTCCAAGCAGCTTCATATTTGAAAACTCTCTTATTACTCCTTAGGCTCGAGTTGGGAGATGAGGAGAAAATATGTAGGGGCTATGATCTGAATTTTATTCTACCAGGACTAAACAAGTAACATCATTAAAATACTGATGCCAATAGGAGTTGGCCACAACTCTATCAAGTCTTTCATTTTTGAAGTCTCTACCCTTCCTCGTTAGACCATGTAAATTTCAATCCCTTGGTCCAAAGCTCACTGAGAGAGCAGTAGTCCAAGGTTTCTTTGAATGCCTCCATTTGTCTTGGCCTGAAAGATGCTCCATTTTGTGTGGTTTGTAATCTTATTAAAGTCCCATACACAGAGCCAAAGGATTGAGTCCTCAGGTTTGGGGTTTTTTTAAAGAGTAATGCTACATACAGTCGTAGAATGTGCAAACGCCGTGCAGTCGCTTTGAAAAAGATTGGGGTCCACTATTAAAAAATTAATTTCTTTTCATATGGGTCCCATATTTAGTCACTTTTTTCAAAGCGACTGTATGACGCTTGCACACTCACTACTGTAAGTATCATTTCTTTTTTTTAAAAGGCTCCAATTACTGTTCCTTTTTGAGGTAATGGGGTGGCCATAAAGTCCTATCAATCACCATTGAAAATCTCTAAGTTCATCAGTGATTGTAACATTAATGTGCCATCTAGAGAAGTTTATCAGGTCAACAACAACCTCTTGTTTCCAAAGTAGGGCTAAACCCCTACTGCTTCCTAGGTCGTCAACTACAAAGCAGTGGTCAAATTTCAATTTCCTTTTAATAGACTCAATCATATCCTTATTGCATTTTGTTTCAATAATAAATAATAAGTCTGGGCACTTTATCTTAGTCAAATGACAAAAGTTGCGTTTGGGTAGTGAGATAATATCAGATATTCTGTGAATAGTAGTGAAAAAGTAATGATAGAATATTGAATAGTAATAAAAAGTAGGTGAAAAGTAATAATAAAATAATAAATAATAGTGGAGTATTAACCCTAAGGATTCGAACTGTTCGAGGGTTCTCAAACCCTCGACAGTTCCAGCTTATGAGATTCATTGGTAATGGCGGGACTGGTGACTAGCCTCCACCAATAATTCTACCATATCAACTCCGAAGCAGGAAGCATAAATTCTTTCTTTCTTATTTGTTTATTTGTAGAAGAGTTTATCTCCATCCCCTCCACGTGAGAAGGTCTTTCCACATCATCATCTTCTTCCTGTTGTTCTGTCGAAGGAGCACCCTTTTGCATCTTCTCTTCATTAGAATTATGACCAAGTTTGGAGTTATTCTTTTGAATAGATGCACGTAACCAAGTGCCATATTAATCTTGATTCCCATCATGCATAGACTTGGCCTAGGAAGCCTTCAGACATCCTATTTTACCATGCTTAATAATACCACATTTAAAATAGGAATTGGGAAGCCTTTCATATTTAAAAGATAATCATACCTTATTTTTCCTAATGTTAATCACCTTCCCTCTAAGAAGAGGTTTGGTGATATCAATTTGGACTAACTCTGAGGTTAGGACCCCAACATATGCCATCCTCATACACATCAATTGCTTCTACCTCCCCTATCATTCTTCCCACTACTTGTTCACCACTTTCAACTATTTTATAGAAGTGACTATTGTTTTTTTGTTTAAATGTCTTTCTAGGTTAAAGACTAGTCATTTTATGAGAATAGTAATTTTTTAACATGAAGAATAACTATTCCTTCTAAAAATGGAAGGGGTGACTATTCTAAATATATATATATGGAAGATTTTTAAAATTTCTTTTAAATTACATTGGTTGACTAGCCACCACTTTTGGTGGCCATCTAATCGTCAAAATCTAAAGGGGTGGTCGAACCACCTAAAATGTCATTCTAGAGGTGGTTCGACCACCCTCGTGGCCTTCAAAGGGTGGCTTGAGCTAACCCCATGGCCAGTAGGTGACTGGATCGAATCACCCTTAGAAAGCATGGTGATTTAGCCTACCCATGTTTTGATAGATGGTTTGGCCACCCAAAAGTGGTCTAACACCTCTTGTGCTATGATAGACTTAAGATTTAGGACTAGTTTGGTTACACAACTCAAATTATTTCATTTCATATCATTTCATATAATCATTACAACTTTCTAAAATTCTTATACAAAATATAATAAACAATTCAATTTTTTAAAATTTCAAAACAAAAATTATATTCTAACAATATTTTATTTAACTTTCAACTTTTATCTTATCTTCATCTCATCTCATTTGTGTAGCCAAACGAGGCTTAGTCGATGTACAATGTTTTTAAAATACCACAATGTAATATACTCGTTATTTAGAAATAGATGCCCGTACAATTTAGAAATAGGTCATTGTACAACTTTTTATTATTATAAGTTTTTATAATAAATAAATAATTTCTAAGATTGATAAAAATAAAAAAAAAAGTCATCTAGTGGACACCGTTGGTGGCTATGCAGCCGCCCATAGCTGGCCATGTTCTTGTTAGGTGTCTATAATCAGCATACCCTCGTGGTGGCCAAGTTTAGTGGCAATTACTAGATGACTTTTTTTTTTAATTATTATTTCATTTTCAAATTTTTATAATTTCAGAAATTATTTTTATTATAAAAGTTTTTTTTTTAAAATAATTTTAACTTATTTTTTAAGAAATTAAGGTTGACACATGGAAGCTTGTAATTGGGCCACCTGTTTTCTATTATAATTAATCTTCCCATCAACCATTATTCACTATTCCACACCCGACACCTTATGAAAAAAGAAAGAAAAAGCTGTTAAGTGTAGGGTGTAGAAGTGAATAGTAGTTGATGTATAACAAAATCCCATTTGGATTGAGAAAGCTTCTTCCAACATTAGGATGGATTAGAGAGAGAGAGAGAGAGAGAGAGAGAGAGAGAGAGAGAGTTTGGACTTGGAACATGCATTATGAGCGTGGCTAAATGGTATAAATTTGGGTTAAATGGCAAGACCTTTGTGCTTATTGGACAAGAGGTGGAATTTGATTAAGAGAGAGTTATTGGTGATTTAGCAACAGAAGAATTGAAATGATCAGATCAAAAGAATCAATAAAATGTCCTTTTTTTAGTCTCTTTTTGGTGCTTTAATTCCCCAACTTTTGGGAGGAACCCAAGGGAATGGAAAACACATCAAGTGTTTTCTTTCTGAAATTGCCTTTTAATTTACAACTCAGCAAAACTTTATTAAACCTCTCAGCTTTTCAGAAAATGGTATCGTCTTAATCAGAGACTCATTCTCATTCCTTCTTCATGAATCCAGACATCCAAATATGCCAATTTTCCTTTCTTTTCCTTGCAGACATCCAAACAACAGAAACAGAAAATAGTAATAATCAGATCAAGCCAATATATATTGTTCAAGTTTAAGGTAAGACAGGCACGTTGTAGTAGTACACATGAAGATCTTGTCCTGGTTTCTCCCAACCCAACAGCATAACGAATCGAGATTGATTACTAAAGGATTTGGAACAGGCACTTTGTTCAGTTTAACTCGAATCAAGCTGAGCTTGAATTTCAAAAATTCAACTTGGGTTGATTACACCTGATTATGCTAAATTACAAAAACTAACATTATAACCCAAATATATACCAACGATTTGCAGCAATAAGCTGTTAAGCTCTTGACGCAATAATTAATGTAGCAAGAAATGCTGAAAGCAAGACTACAAACTCATTACCTGAGTGAGGGGTTCAAACAGTTTGAAAACAAACTCAAACTTGAGTAATAAATGAATACAAATTGAACAAGTAATCGAGTTCCATGATAAACTTGAGTTCAGCTTGGACTCGGAAGAGCACAGCTTGTTTCGTTACACCCCTAATTTCCAAACATAATATCTGATTACGACAATATATAGGTGCGGCGGAGATTGATATCCCTACGTATTATGATCCACGTAGACACAAATATATACCTATACCATGATTTGCACCCACAGTGAAAAGAGAAACAAGGAAGCAATGAGCAGTTGAGCACTCTCAACATTCAACAAGAAGAAAATTTTAGAACACTAGCAATGTCATCACCTGAATCTGAGATGGGTTCACGGTTGGCAAAGAGACTCATCTAATTCTATCAGAACAAAATAATACATTTCTTAATTTCTATGCCATACAAAAGATCCATAAGGAAATTGATCAAGGGAATAAATATTTTTTTCCTCATTTCTTAAATACATAGATTGCAAGGACTATTTATGCCTATATAAAGGATAGTCACTTTCTAAAGATTCTTCTGGAGTCAAGATGAAATTACTACTATAAGCACTAAAATAGGCCTTTTACTGATAATAAAATTGGAATTATGGATCTTGATTAAAAGGGATTCCTGCTCGACCACTTTACTTGGCTATCCATGAAAGGAACCCTATAATATTTGAAAAATAGAGACCATTGATGATTGAATCTCCAGATTACTCACAACTCTTCTAGAATGCAAACTGTGCGCATCATTTTCTACAAATACAGGCATTCTCCTGACCTTCTATCTCTTGACAGGCTACAGGAAGAAAATATGGACACAAAAGGAGTTGAAAAGATGGGCGATACACCAAAACAAAAGCGCGCAACACAACTAGAGAGAGAAAGCCCACATGCCAACCTAGAAGTTAACAAAGAGAGAATTACTTCGTCAATATAGGAATCCTAAAAAAGTGATTTTAAGAAGTGATTTGTCAGTCAGTTTTCTTTTCAGTTGAGTTTTTTAGTTAACTTTTTGTTGAACCAAGACTTGCCAAGTTAGTGTGTAACTTACCTTTTGTAAAAAGCTTGCGTACACGTAGTAGTTCTCTAAAAGATATTAAGAAGGATAACAGCGCACTCGGGAGGTTTGAAATCATAGATCCACGTTTTGCTTCATAATTATCCTCAGCAAGCTGAATAGTTCATAGGAAATAAGTCAAATCTAAAGAAGAGAGGACCTCTCTCATATAAGGTGAAAGCTTCTTGCTACCTTGAGTCGGGCTTGATCACTAAGAAACATAGCAGAAGAATCCCCTTTAAACAAAGAGATCTCTTCAAAACCATACAGCAATGGGAAGTCCATTAACATAGTAAGTTCTTCAATGCTGTTAGCCACCGTAAGTTGGAGAGAGAATTTCAATGAAGCTCCCATGTGATCGTGCAGTCCTAATCTATGCATTGAGTCAGCAATGCATAATCTATTGTGACTTTGTAATTCTAGTCTCTGCATTTGAGCCTACAAGTTTCATGGGGTCAGCAATTAGACAAATACATAAAAAAGCCATCGACAGCCATAGGTGAACTGCTTGAAACTACATTAAGAACCAAAAACAGAATAAAACAGTGTTTAGGTTCGTATATAGTACCAAAAGAAAGAAATGAGGAAACTCAAAAGGACTTTGCAGTGTGTAAAATTTAAGGAACATGCTCAAATTCTCACACAAGGCCTCTTATGAGTTGGGATAAAGATTGAAAGGACCATTTCTTCAGCAGATATGTTAGGATAATGATTAAATAATCACAACTTATACCACTTCCCCACCCCCTTGCGCCAATAAGCATTATTGGCATGTGCTATTGTCAGCCGAACCTATTTGAATCTCCACAAAAAACCTAGCATAGAATGAACTAGTGCAGGAGTTGCATTTTAAGAGGACATTGATATTTTCTCAACCCTTTTCCTTTCTACAACCCTATATCCACCACTGTGACAAGCCAAGACCTAGGAAACCATATACTTTTCCTTCTCTATTCATTTTTTTATGCCAAGCATTTGTTCAGTAAATTTACAGCCTTTTGCAATGGAATGCAGTCTTGGATTTAGCCCCCATTTGACTTTGTTCAACAAAAGTTTGCATCACAGATTAGTTGCCATGTGTTGAATTCCCTACAGTATTTGGGAATCATATTTGTCTTCTTTTGTCTATTGTGACTGTTACTAGGGACAGGAGATCTCTTCAATATATGAACTTAATTTCAGCTTAATATTCTGAGGTAGAAAAGAAGAACAAATATCATATGCTTCCATGACTTGTCGGTTCCTGTTTTTTTTCCCCCTTTGTAATGTCTTATGAAAATTCAAGAGACTGCAAAACCAATAACCATTGTTCTCATGAAATTTTGCATAGGAAATTAGGGGTGCTACCAACCCTCTAAGGGCGGGTAGCCACCCAACCCGCCCCCTGTCCCCACCTAGGCGGGGTGACCGTCCACATCCGCTTGATGGGCAAGTGGATTGACACCACCAACGTCCAAGAATACATTTTTCACAAAAAAGTCCAACAAAGTAGCATATACATAAAAAAATAAAAGCACAAATCCAACAAATCGCACAAATTTTCATAGATTTGAAGATCTGTGCATAGACCCACAGGCACCGCCGCAGCCATGGGCACTTTATGGCCCATGGCCGTGGCCGTGGGTCATAAAACTCGCAAACCCACAGTCGCAGCCTTGTGTCTTTAACTTATAGATATACAGCAGCGACTGTGGTCTTGGGTCGTAGAGACCCACAGCCGAGCCATGGTCTTACCATCGTAGACTACGGCTTGGCCGTGACCCACAATAATAGAGAGAGAAGCCGGGCCGAAGGAAGAGGAGAAGAAGAAGAGAAGATGGAGGATAAGAGAAAGGAGAGAGAAGAGATGAGAGAAAGGAAAAACCTAGAAAGAAGAACAGAAGAAATGAGAGAAAGAGGTAGACGATGCAGAAATGGGGAAGAAAAACTTATATACTAGGGTTTGAGATGTGAGGAGTGGGGGAGAATTTACCCTAAAACGTCGTTTTGGTATAAAACTTATTTTCTTTAATATATAAGATATACATATCAGGTGGGTGAAACCTGGGTGGGGCCAAAGCCCAACCTGGTACTCGCCCGCCGTTGTGCATGGGCGGGCGCTCGCCCGTCTGCCTACCTAATGCAGATGTGCAACCCCGCCAGCCCCAAGCGAATGGGCAGGCAGGTACGGGTTCCTAGCCCCCAGGCCTATAGGAAATGAACCTTGTTGAAGGTAGCAAAACTATGGCTCATTTGTGTTTATCTTCCATTACACATATTAACTACATTGAATGGAGAAAAATAATATGTTTCAAATGGTCAGAATACAAATTTAAACCCCAAACTGTTCATATGTGGGATGATGGCAAAGTGAAACTTGAAATTTGGGACATGCAGTTTATGCTTAATTTATACGTAGAAAAACATTAGAAGTCTGAATCTTAACATACAGTGTCTTAAAGGTAGCATTACGTATCGCTAGGCCAAGACAACTTGGGATCACACAAGGCGTAACATAAGTTCATTAGCTATAACAGTTACTTTTTCAGCAGTGACTATATAATGAAAATAAATCAGGACATCATACCAGCATCAATTGATTTGTTGGAATCCAAAAGTCGACAATTCACACAGAAGTATCAACACAAGTTAAACCAACGAAATGGGAGGGAAAAATTGGGACTGTCACCCTTTAAATGGACACCAAACGTATATCATATGCAGAAAAATTCTAGCCTTAGCATCATGTCTTCAGCCCCTGGAACAAAAGAAATCAAACCCAAGTAATGGTTATATTCCATGAAATAGAAAATGCTGGAATTGGTCTAGGTCTTTAATATTGGTTTTGACTTAAAATAAGAGCGTACTTGCAGTTAAGGCAGAGAAGTCTCAAACAAATGTTGATGAGTGGAGCTCTCAGTGACTGTTTCCCAAATATACTTGACAGGTAACAGAAAGGAGCCTTTTAGGATGATTTATTGAACTTAAATTCCCAAAATCAGTGAAATTAACATTGTAAGAAAGATATACAGCCAAGTAATAACAAAGTTGCCTCTGATCAACTAATGGCTAAAACTAATGTGGAGGAAAAATGATAGGAAGAAAACAAATGAACATTTAATTAAATTTAGTGTAATCTGATTACAAATTGACCAAGTGTTGATAAAAATCAACACTTACTAAAAGCTTGTTAGCACTCTATGAAAATCCTATCAAATTTCTCTATTCATTCTTCCAAGCATACAAAATCAGTGAGAAGCCAAGACATTGTGTTTCGGAACCCGAAAATCTTTGCGAGCAAGACCACGGAAATTGATTTGGATTGGAAATGGGTTGGCTAGCCCACAACATCTCAGCCGAGAGGCATGTCTTGAACATAAAAACAGCATTTCCAAGTGATGCACCAAAGAGCCAATTATAAACATCCCAGAAAACTTCTACAGCAAGCCCATCAACCAAGATGGTATGGTTCCCCCGGAACTTCCATCGAAGCTGCTTTACCTGCATTACAGGCTTGCTATCTATGCAGATCATCAGGCATGGATCATTGACACTAGTAGTGTCACAATCGATCACAAGATCATGAATTTGACCACTGTCACAAAATTGAGCTTTGGTACTAAACACTTTCTTGCCATAAATATGCTCTCTCTTGGCAATGAAAACAGCATTAGAAGGCACAGGGCTGGCATTAGTTTTCTTGAAAGCTTCTTTTCTCAAATCCCCAAGAAGAAGAACCATTTGCCGATCAACAACAAACGCAACATAAAATCCCTCCAAAGGCTCAGGCCCAGGACCAAACTTGGCCGCAGACAGGTCCCAAAATATATCGATTTTACAAGAATATTTTTCTAAGCTCTTGGACACTCTCCTCTTGGAGAAAAACCAGGGTTTAATATCGACCTTACACAGACACTGATTTGATGAGTCATCGATCCCAATTCCAAGGCATTGGCCCATTAAGTTCTTACTCCATGTGACAGTAATCAAGCAAGACCGACCTCGTAAACAGCATTGATAGACACAAGTTACTAAATTCTGGGCAGCCTTGCTCGTGCTGGACGAGGAAGAATCAGCAACCTGAACCCCATTTTCACCAAAACAAGATGGGAAATCTCTCATCTTCACCCCGAGAACTTGCATTACAAATCCTAAACTTTCTGGTATTTTTGACAAACAGTTGTTGCTCACTTTTGCAGCCCAATAAAAGGCAAAAATTAAAAAAAAAAAAAAAAAAAAAGAAAAGAAAAGAAAGAAAAAAAAAGCGAACCGAAAGGATTCAGAAAATGACAGCAGATAGACGAAACACAAACATGGAAAGCAAGAACGGACGCCTACCTCGAACTTATCAGAGAAATCAAATAACCGTCTCAGAAATGCTCCCAAGTCTGCTTCTCAAGCCCAGATGTGGTCTGCTTACAGACTCTTTGATGCATTTCTGCACAAGCCCATATATCAAGAAGTCCAAAGTAAGCAGAAGGAGGTGGTGTGCATCTAAATTGAAGAAAAATCTGGGAAAGGATTAAAATAACTCAAAGCATTACAGAAAGAGGAAAAAAATGAGCCCAGCAAGTTATATTAAAAAGGGAAGTAATAGAGGCAAAAGAAAGAAGATGTAAAATGCAAAAATACCTCGAGATGGTGACAACTTAAATAGTCCCAATGGAGCTGATGGAGAAAGGGTAGTGTATAGGCAGCAAATGGGTATTTCCGGAATGGCTGTGTTGTGAAGTTTACTCGACACTGAAAGGAGAAAACAATCCACTTCTAAAGACTTTCCTTTTCAGCCATACCACATGAAAAAGTGAAAAGACAAAAAATTTACTTGCAAAATAGAGACCCATTCAGCGCATTCACACAACTTAAACAGTGCGAGAAGCAGCCCATTTTGCCGAGTTATGCGCGTACATATTGGCCCTACGATGAATTTTGTTGAACTCACAATAAAAGAGAAAAGATGACTAATGCCATTGATTACAGGAGAAATCATCTAGTTTTCGTTGGAGTAGGTGTTGATGTTATGTTTCGCGAGTTTGGATAACTCTATACAGAGTGCTCGGATCGTCACCTGCACAGTGAAAAGGGAGACTTCGGGATCCGTTGTACCTCTGATACTTAAGTTAGTATTGATGTAGGAGATGAAGAGGAAATAATAGTGAAGATAGGTGTAAAAAGTTAACCTTCTTGTTTGTTGCAGGTAGTGTTTATTTATACTTGCCGACCCGGTCTCCATGGTAGTGGGGTGTTGCATTGCTGGAGATTATATATTCACGCCGTCTACACGCCAAGCTATATTTATGTCGTCCGCTCGCTAAGCTATGAAGTGTTTAGGTTTGCTGTGTGTAGTCCAAGCTCTGGGTCGCATTGAATGTGGCACACTTTCTGCTCTAGTTCGCATTGAATATGGCGTGCTTTTTGCCCTGGTTTGTATTGAATACGGCGTGCTTTCTGCTCTGAGTTCCTTCTATCCCATTAATGCTCGGTCTGAACTGCCTCATATTTTCTTGGCTTGTATTGAATGTGACATTCCTTCTTCCTTAAGCCTCTCCTGTATCATCTGATTAGGTTCCTGACGTGAGCATGGTCCGACCCGGATCTCATACCCAGGTTCAGACCCGAGACTTCCTAATCTATTTGGCCTTGCCCAGACCTCGTATCTGTACTCTAACCTAGGCCTTGCTTTTAGCCCAACCCAAGGGGTTTACTCAATATTTTGAATACCGTACCGGACACCATACCGATCAAGGCACTTGAATGAAATATTTTTATACTAGTACCGTTTCGTATACCGTTTCAGGATAGTCGATATATGAATAAATTATATATATAAATATATATAAACTATATTCCAAAATAATAGTCTATATATGAATAAATTATATATAAATACATATATATAAATTCTAAATAGCCTAGTCTAAATTAAGGGTAAAAAAATAAGTTTGTAGTTTGAAAAAATGAAAAAAAAATTGAAGGCTGAAATATCGGCCGGTACAGGCCGAAATATAGGCTAGTACAGGCTGAAATTTAGGCCGTTACGACCGGTATTTGAGTCGGTACGAAACGTATATGGTATCTGTACCGGCGCAGCGGCCGGTACGGCAAATATTGGTCGTACCGGCTGGTACGGTACGAGATTGAAAACAATGGGTTTACTCCCTTCACAGTAGGGAGTGGAATATGTGAACGATGTGAAATTGGCTCGTTTGGAACCTAAACTCATCTCAACTCATCATTACAACTTTTTCAAATCCCAACACAAAATATAATAAACAATTCAACTTTTTCAAATCCCAAAATAATAATAATAATAAACAATCTAACAATATTTTATCATCTTAACTCAACTCAACTCAGTTCAACATCCAAACGCAAGAATAAGATGTGGATGTTCTTCCATGTATGTAAATACTTTTTTTTTTCAAATCAAAGATGCGTTAAAATTAAAGTAATAAGAGGAGGCGGTTGGATATCCCATGAACAAAATATCATTACAATGACAATACTTGTATTTTTTTTTTAAATATAGGGAACTTCTTCAAGGTAGGTCCTTCGGATCCACCCTAATTAACAGAGTAAACTTTGGTCTCTTGCACTGCATCTTTAGAAGTTTTCCTACACGAAATTGATTAAATCACTAGCTTTTTCATCATGGAGTGTGGCCCTAAATGATTGTTTGCACTCATGAGGTGTTGAACTTTAGACTTTGAAGTGAGTAATATCTCCAAGACCAAGGCCTACACTACTTGGACCAACCCTAGGGGTTATCACAATGACAATACTATTTAGAAGGGAGAGGAGAATAAAATGGCAATCAACCAAAGGTTAGGCCCCTGTTTTTTAATTGAACCATATGGGTTTATATGCCACAACCAATAGAAAAATATTTTAAGGGTCTGTTTTGACACATTACTTTAGAGATTTTCACTTCCATTGTTTCCATGATCTCATTCAGAAGAAACAAAAATATGACAGTATATCTTGAATTGAAAAGACCCTATCTTCGATTGCACCCAAAGGAACACCCACGATTATATTAAAATTGAAGGCCAATGGAAAAGTGTGAATATGGTGTGGTGGGACACATTTCTTAAATACGAGGTTAAGGAATCTGCCAGTGCCGTGTGTCAATTGTTGGAGTCGCGGACACACACGACAATAAGGGTAGGTTTGGGAGGTGAGATGAGAATTTTGTGTTTTGTTTTAGTGTTTAAAATATTATGTTTTAGTATTATTATTGTATTGAGATTTGAAAAAGTTAAATTGGGATTTGAAAAAGTTAAATTGTTTATTATATTTTGTATGAGGATTTGAAAAATGTGTAATGATGAGATGAGATGAGAATTTTATGTTTTGTTTTGGTTACCAAACCTGCCCTAAGTGAAATCAAACACAGCATATGTAGTGAGTATTAGTACTGGACTCAACAAAGTTATATTTTGACCAAAATTTAACTAGATTGTATAAAAATTCACTGTAGTAGACTCAATAAAGCTACAATACTTTTAACTTTGATTATTTTCACTAGCCAAATATGTTGAGTCCAAGTTGCTGATCAAATATTATTTTAGCATAAAATATTTCCTCTCCCGCATGTTATTCGTTTCGCGCGAGCTCACAATTTTAAAAAATTCCTCTTCGTCTCAAAAGCACGAAGCGCCTAAATCCCAAACTCAACCACAAAAGGCGACCAGTCTCCATCAGTCATCATTTCAATGACATGGCATCATCTTACTGTAGTACTTCAAGTTCTAGTAATTCTGCAATATTATTACTAGTTGATATCAATTTTTTCTTTTAAAATCTACTATTCACGTTAAAAAATTAATGTGTACTTTTTAATAACGAATAATATATTCAAATTATAATTACAATTAAAATAAATGAAAAGATAAAAATTAATATTTTAATAGAATAGTGATAGATTTAAAAAATCTATTATTTGGTGTTGTTGAAAAGAGACTAGTTAAATTTATAAATGTGAATTCTCTAATTAAATTTTGACTAAATTTTGTTGAGTCTACTACTAATGCTCTGAGCCCATGTATTAGTCGAATGACATGATTATTGATTGATCTAGTAGATTAATGTATGGGGAATGCAACGATGTCACGCGTGTGAATCTTAGACGATCAGAAAGCGACAGATCGTGGCTTTTTCAACCTATAGTAAAAAGGGAAACAACACCAAACAGATGAATGGGAGAAGGAAGGGAAGAGCTCCTCCACCCCTTACGGCTCAAGGAAAGGATGAGTTTGGGATTTTTCTTTGAGAGAGAGGGAGAAGGTAGAGAGTAATCTTTTCTTTCTTTCACTTTGGTTGGTTTTTTCGCTCTTACACGTGTGTATCTTGACCAAAATGTTGCTCTACTTTGACAGTGAGAGCGGTAAGAAATCCCAATTACCTTTTACCAAAAGACCCCTTTTTGTTGGGCTCCACCAAAGACTTAAAACGCACAATTTCAAGTGCTTAATGTTATTTTTTTGGTTCTTAAACTCATCATTTGTATTCAAACTTTGATTATTTTGCCCTGTTAAATTCTTCAACTCACCAAATTATAAAAACTTAACCCATATTTTCTTTTACTTCTTTTTTTATTTTATAATTTTTACTGTAATATAAATTCTTTAAATTTATGATAAATTATGTCAAACTATATATATTAGGTCTGCAACCCGACCTGGGACAGTTGGGTTTGTACTCGGCCCGGCCTGACTTGACCACTTCCATCTAAGGCGCCAAACCGAATCGACCCGATCCGTACAAAATAAAACCGGGCTGAACCCATATGACCCGACACAAAAAAAAAAACTTACTCTGTAGTGGCTTTCAACAGAAAAAAAAAAAACCCATATGAACCCAATGCCAGGTTCCGTCGCTCATTCACTCTGTAGTGGTTTTGTTTATTTTTGGGGGTAAGTTTCTGCCGCCCAAGAGTTTTCTTTCTTCATGTATTTTGACCTCAACTTATAAGGGACATTATATACTCTCATAACCCTAATGTTGAAATATGAGTCTGGGAAGATAAGTTTTTCAGTCGGGTTGACACCCAAGACAAAAAACCCGTTCCTAGTCGGGTTGGAGACTTGATCATATAACAATCCGATAAAGTTGGTTCAGGCCGGCTCACTTTAAACGGGTCCATCGGTTTATCGGGTGTTTTGCACAGCCCTAATATATATCTATAACCACACGGCTGAATGGATTTTAATTTTAGTTTCTATTAACTACTAAAATAAAAGATGAGTGAAGCACTATATGAAAACAACAATTCTAGGACAACATTAATCAAACCCAAAAAAGTAATATTTTAAAACAATTATAAGTATATTTTCAAAGTTTTATATCATTTTTTATTTTTATTAAAAAAAAAAGAAATCGACCCAAAATTCAAAAGTATACAGTATGTCAAGTTTTACCCTCATTTTCTAAAGGCATGATGTCATTTAAATAAGAGTCCACTTCTAAGGTCCAACTATTAGCCCCATCTTGGACAGATTATATAAGGCTTCTTTTTTTTCTACACAAACAGGTAGGAAAAATAGAGAAAGGAAGGGAAATTTCATACCTAAGAGCCTCATCTTGGACAAATAGAGGGCTTTTTCCCCTTTCTCAAAAAATATAAAGTTGTATCCACATCTACATCTGTACTATCATCTTAAAAGGTTAGTTAATTTGAAAATTTTGGTATAATCACTTATAAAACTCAGTTTCACCTCATAAATAGTCAATATGGAATTTAGTGCCTTAATTTCTAATCTAGCCGCTCTATAAATGAGTTATTCATATTGGCTCGTTTGGATAGTAAGATGAAATAAGATGAAATGAGATGAGTTGAATAAAATATTATTAGAATATTCTTTTTTAATATTTTTATTATTTTAGGATTTAAAAAAGTTAAATTGTTTATCATATTTTACATGAAAATTTAAAAAAATTATAATAATAAAATAAGACGGGTTGAGAATCTTTTTGTATCCAATCGGATCTATGTCGGGTTGGAATGTTACATGGTGTAATCCTTTTCTATATTGAAATGCATGCATCCTCAAGCCCAAGGACTTTTTCTTTTTCTGCCCAACAGATGATGGAAAGGGGATTTAGGAAATTTGATAGATCAAATCCAACACACATTACCTGTCTGTTCTGCAAATAAAAGTTGTACTAACTTATTCACCACGCCACCAACCATAATTCAAGCCGGCATGGGCGCAATCCTCGGACTAAAAAGTATCATTTTTTGAGAAAATAACTCTTTATCATTTTCATGGAAATGGTTTCTATTTTTTTTTTGGTATGAATAGATGAAGCACCTGAAACCATATTTTTGGTGGTAAAGTCTTTGGACCCAAGCATATCTACATTTGTTTTGGCAATCATAAGTTAATTTACTTGTGACATGATACCAATTAAGCAAAAGATATACATTTATAAATAATATTAAGTATAATTTTAGGACGTACAAGTCTCGTGTACTCTTTTTAAAAAATAAATTTTGTTATACGGATCTTATATTTGTTTATTTTTTAAAAAGAAATACGCATGATTTACATATTCTAGAAATGCATAAATCATTTCCCTGTATTTATAAATATGCATTGATATTCCTTTTTCTCAAGTGCATTGTTTATTTCATATTAATTTTAGTTAGTTAAATTCCACCATTCATTTTACTTCAAAATTTAGATTAAACACCTTTCGCTCATGTGGATTAGTTCATGATATAATGTGCTGTTTGCTTATTGAATTTTGTACTTTGGAGAATTTACTTGAAAGCAGGATAATACAATACATACACGGGAAGATTAGGGAGAAGAAAATGGAAAAACAGTACTAGTTCTGTCTTTAGTAAATTTGTGACTTCCCTTTCTCCACCTTCTTCTTATTTTACCTCTATTTGAAGTTATAGTTATCCATTTGACACATGCATGATCGAACAATGAAATAAACTAAAATTGTAAGGCCTGATAGCACATGCAAGGAATGCTCGCACCCCAAGGCGAGCCAAAAGTGCTCGCACCCGAGGCGAGCATTGTCAAGGAGCATGAATGTCACCACCTCTATGAGCAAAGTGGAAAAGAAAAAGTGCTCCCCAAGGAGAGCAAATGCCACGAGCGAGCAAAAACTGCTTGCACCTGAGGCAAGCAAAGACGCTCACCATCCAGGCAAGTATCATGGAGCAAAAGTGTTCGTCACCTCGTTCGTACTGATCATCCCTGGGGTATGTAAAGAGTACTTGCATATGATGTGAGCACCATCGCCCAAAGGCGAGCACCACTTTTAGAGCATGAAGGTCGCCCCTTGGCGAGTAGAGTGGCACTCTGGGAGAGCCAAAAGTGCATACTGGAGGCGAGCAAAAGTGCTAGCACTTAAGATGAGCAACAACATCTCACATTGGGGCAATCAAAGAATGCTCGCAACCAAGGATGAGTACCCTGAAGAGTAACGGTACTCGATCCAAGGCGAACACCATAGGAGGAGTGTGAAACTCATGGCAAGGCGAGTAGAGTGGAAAGGGAAAGTGCTCGCTCCTAGAAGAGAACAAAACCACGCCCGAGGCAAGCATAACTATTAGCATCCAAAGTGAGCAAATAGCAGTGAGCACTGAGGCGAGCACCGTGGAAAGAGTGTGAAGCTTGTCCCCAAGAGAGAAATAGTTCACACCCAAATCAAGCATAAGTGCTGGCACCTGAAGCGAGCAAAGAGTGCTTGCCTTAGAGTGAGCAAAGAGTGCTCACACCCTGAGGCGAGCAAAAATAGCTCTCATAGTAGCAAGCAACAACGTCTCACACCGTGGAGACCAAAATTAGCTTGCACTAAGGCCAACAAAGAGTATTCACACCTCGGGGTGAGCACCTTGAAGAGTAATAATGCTCGCCCCAAGGTGAGCACGCCATAAAAAGTGTGAAGCTCACCCCCTGAGTGAGTAGAATGGCAAAGGAAGTGCTTGCCCCCGAGGTGGCAAAAAGTGTTGGAGGCGAACAAAAAGTGCTTACCCACATGAGCATTATGGAGACCAAAAGTGTTTGTCTTCTCGGTGGTGAGCATCCTGGGAGACTCATGGCACAAAACTCTCTTGATGTATGTCCATGTGTGACTAAAAGAAGATAAGTGAAAATATAACCGCGAAACTCTAGCGGGTGGATTGGCCCTAAGGTCATCCGCCCATCCATGGACCTCAAGAGGCCCATCGTTCTGGGCAATTTTTTGGCCCGTAATCCCTTTTTTTCTTTGTGGAGGTTTTTTGGCCAATTTGACCCAAAACATGTTTTCACTTTAAATTTTCATATATTAATAAAAAATTTGAAAATATAAATAAACCTAAGAAAACTTGCTAACTAATAATTCTAACCTATTACAAAGTAGTATAAAACTATTACAAAATATTACAAATAGTTCAAATAACATAAGAATAACAATTTTACAAATTATAATACATAAAAAAAAATGGTATGTTACATGAGAAATCATTTTTCAAAGATATTTTGCTTACGACTCATTCCAACTCCAAGTAACGTCATAAAACCTAAACAAAAATGAGGAAATAAATCATATGATGTCTCAAAAAGAAAAGAACGTTAATTAGGAAAAAATAATAACATACTTACAAATTAAAAATAATTAATTAACAAACCAATGGTGTATCAAAGTCAAACTATCGATGTGTGGTTGACGTAGATTGAGATGGACCCAATTTTCTCAAAATTTTTCCTAAAATAATTGAATTTAAAAGTAAATTTGTTAAATAAATATAACACAAACTATTATAAGCAAAAGTAAAGAATGAATAAAAAACGATTACCATTTCCAGGTGATCAATATCCTCCTACTCGTAGCTCTGCAGAGTCCAACACCTCCCAAACCTGAATTGGCTTCCTTTTGATCAAATTCATATGCAAATCAAAGCTTCCATAGTACTTGGAGACAATGAACTCTGAAATGGATCCAATATGCGTCCCCAAGTGCTAAATGCAGATTCTGAGGCTAAAGTACTAGAAATGTAGATGGCCAAAATACTGTGGGCTATCTCTCTTAAGGACGAGATACTTGACGATATTTACCTTCCACCAAGCTAAGATATCAAATTTCTCTTGATATCGGTATAATTCTACTGACAAGTATCTTTCCAAGTCCGATTGGCCACTAAATTCTTTTGTAACTCATGGTTGTCACGAAACCTCATACCCGATTTATGCTTTTCTAGCCTATCGGCTTATGGGGGAGGCAATACGATGGATGGTGGAACCTCTATATTAACACTCTCTGAATGTGGCAAACTTATCATATAACCTATTAAGGTTGTTCTCAATCCTTAATACAAGTTTATCCACTTGTCCCTTACCGCCAGTGTTTTCCAACCTACATCATTCCATCAATTTTGTACCGCATGTGAAGAACAATAGTGACATACAACAAAACACTGATCCAAGTCAAATCTCTCCAATATTTCTCATATTTAAGTCTCATTTTCAATACCATGATACGTACAGTAGGATCAACACTTTCGTAGATTTCATCCCATTACTCATTCACTTGACAAACTTGTTGATAATAAAAGATCCAGAAATGGTGTGAGTGACATTATAAAAAAGTCAAAAAAATTCTAATCCGGATATTTTCCTAATCAACATCGCTGGGTTGCCACGATCTCTTTTCATCGTCATTAAAATTGCTGACATATTGCATGTCCTCATGACCCATGGAATTATAGGTCTTTCTATACTCTTTGGTCGTTTCCAACATCAAGAAAGTTGAGGTCCATCCTGTAAGGACATCAAGACACAACATCTTCTTACATTCAAGACCATTAGCATGAACAAAGGTCTTGGATTTCTCAAGTCTAGCTAGCAACGATCTCACAAACCTTACAACATTTCTTACTTTTACAACCGATTTATGAACATCTTTCAAACCATCGGTTACAAGAAGATTGAGGCAAATGCGAGTGGCAAATGCATGATTTTAGGGAGACATTGGATTATTGTCAATTTAAAAATTTATAAACTTAAGAAATTTTTTCATATGGTCCAATATGAGGGAAGGGGAAGCTAATATTCAAGAAAGATTAGACAGATTTCTTGTGAATCTGGGATGGTTATAGTTATTTGCTTCAATGAAAATGAATAATTTAATTACAACACATTCAGATCATACTTGCTGATGCTTGATACAAGTGCATCAGTTTGTTGTTCAAGGAAGGGTAGGAAGTCTTTCAGATTTGACTCAATATGGATTGGGGCAACAGGTTGTGAAGAAATCATTTATGATTCATGGGCTAAAAGTTCTAGTGTGGGTGCAATTAAAACTTTAAAAAAGTCTCTTGCTTAGTGTACTATCCATTTACAATCATGGAAGTATAGATAGTTTGGGCATATTTTGAAGAAATTGGTGGCAAAATGGGTTGAGTTGGATATATTAGCATATGATCTTTCTTCAATTTTAGATATTAAGTGACTACAGTATGATATCAATGTGTTATTGGAAAGAGAATAAATGATGTGGAAGCAAAGGTCCAAGGCTTTATGGTTACATAGGGGTGATCAAAGTACATAATTTTTCCATCAAAAAGCTTCTCAACACAAAAATAAAAGTTATATATCAAAACATAGAGATGATAGGGATACTTAGAGGGAGGGGGAGGAATTGGATAGGGTTATAGTCCCTTATTTTTCTGATCTTTTTTCTTATGTTCAATCGTGTTTGATGGATCCAGTGATTAGTGTTATGCATGCAAGAGTTACAACTGAGATGAACCAATCACTTTTACAGTCATATACAGTTAAGGAAGTCAAAGAAGCATTATTTTCTATGCAACCCATGAAAGCACCAGGTCTTGATGGGATGTCACCAATATTGTTTCAGAAATATTGGCACATAGTTGGAGAAAAGGTTAGTAAACCAGTTTTGTCTATTTTACAGCAAGGTGTGGTCCCCATGGAGTTGAATGAAACTTTTATTGTTCTTATTCCAAAGAAAAATAAGCCTAAAAAAGTCCAAGAATTCTAGCCTATTAGTTTATGTAACGTGGTATATAAGATAATTGTTAAGATGATTGTTAATAGGCTGAAACTTCTGTTACCAAATATGATTTCCTCCAGCCAAAGTGCGTTTATGCCGAGGAGAATTATTACTGATAATATTCTTTTCGCATAAGAGGCTATCCATTCTATAAAATGAAGGAGGAGACGAAGTGGAGTTATGTCAATTAAGTTAGACATGAGTAAGGTGTATGATAGGGTAGGGTGGTCATATCTTGAAAAGGTTTTACTCAAATTGGGATTTGATCTAAAATGGGTAGAGCTGATTTTGTCATGTCTATCTTCGGTGTCGTACAAGGTTTTGATAAATGGGATTCCATCTTCTTCATTTGTCCCCTCTAGGGGATTGAGATAAGGGGATCATTGTCACCTTATTTATTTGTCTTATGTGCGGAAGGATTATATGCTCTCCTCCAAGATGCTATTAATAGAAGAATGATTTCAGGGATCAAAGTATGTAATGGAGCACTAGTGATCAGCTGATCAACCACTTATTCTTTGCGGATGATAGTTTATTGTTTTGTAAAGTAAATGTCACTAAAAATGAGAATATGATGTAGTTACTACAACTCTATAAAAGGCTTCTGGACAACAAATAAATCTGGAAAAAACTAAGTTATTAGTTAGTAAGAATGTGGACATGGAGGAAGACCAAGTTTTTATGGACTTTTGGCATGTTAATTCTATCCAAGCTCATGATCGTTATTTGGGACTATCATCTTTTGCGGGGCACTCTAAAATGGCAACTTTTCAAGAGTTGAAATCTCGGATTTAGAATAAATTACAAGGGTGGAAAGAAAAACTATTAGCGCAAGCTAGTAGGGCGATTTTGATTAAAGCAATGGTCTAAGCCCTCCCTACTTTCACAATGAGTTCTTTCAAATTGCCCAAGCTAATTTGTCAAGAATTCGAATCTATGTTTGCACGCTTTTGCTGTGGTTAAAGATAATCTGAGCGTAAGATGCACTGGATCAATTGGAAAAGTATGTGTGTTTTTAAATTTAAGGGGGGGGATGAGATTTCAAGATTTGGAGACTTTTAACCTTGCTCTACTAGCGAAAAAAAGGATGGAGACTGATGACCACTCCTGATTCTTTACTGTCCAAGGTTTTTAAAGCTAAGTATTACCCAAAAACTTCTTTCTTACATTTAGAAATTAAAGGGAATTCTTCTTATGTATGGAAAAGTTTGTGTTTAGCAAAACCACTTCTCAAACAAGGATGTTATTGGCGCGTTGGCAGTGTGGAGAGCATTGACAATGTGGTCTGATAAATGGTTATCAAATTTAAACTCTCTTGAAGTTCAATGTTCTACTTTGTTACCATCCAATGCAACTGTTAATATGTTGATTGAATCATATTCTAGATAGTGGAAAGTTGATTTAATACAATCTGTTTTCCCCTTTCATATGGCTGAAGCAATTTTAAAAACTCCTTTGCATTCCTGGGTTGTTGACAAGTTTGTGTGGTGGGGTGAGAATAATAGTAGTCAGCATACAGTAAAATCTGGTTACCATTTTGGATTGGGAATGATTCTAAATTCTGCACAATATGAAGAATTTTAGTCCAGCTGAAGATCAACTCCCAAAGGTTAAAAGTTAAAAGTTTTAAAAAGTTTAAAAGTTTTGCTTGGAGGGCTAGTAAAAATAGTCTTCCAACAAAATCAAACTTGGTGCAGAGAGGTGTTTTATCATCTAATTTGTGTGAAAGTTGTTAAACTCAAGCTAAAAATCAACTCCATGCATTATGCCTTTGTTCTAAGGCAATCCATATATGGAAGTCAAGATGTAGTAAAGTAATTCTTCAGTTTTCTTCAGCTTCTTGTTTTGATGAATTATTAGGTTTTCTTATGAAAGATGATATGGCTTTAGTCTCATCTTTTCTTGCTATTGCTTGGGGTGTGTGGAAATTCAAAAATTCTATCTTGTTTGGGACTGTCAGTGATTCAACTAAATTATGTGTTGATAGATCATGTGTTGAGTATGTGGAAAGCTTCAATTTTATTAAGCATTCTCAGGTTGTGTTAATGAAGAGAAGATTCTGTCATGGAAATCTCCACAAGCAGGGTATGTGAAATTGAATTTTGATGGGGTTCTTTTTCGGGATATGGGTGTTGTTAGAGTGGGAGTAATACTTCAGGATGATAAAGGTGTTGCTTTGTTTGCTACTAGTAGACAGGAAGTGGAGGATTTCTCAGTGGAAGACATTGAAGCTCTAGCTATTCTAAGAGGTTTACAAATGATTTTACAGTTGAGACTTTTAAGAGTACAGTTGGAAGGAGATTCAGCGCAGGTTTGAGGGTGGGATGAGACACAAAATTCTCATGATCTCATCTCATTTCATCATTACACTTTTTTTAAATACCCATACAAAATATAATAAACATGCAATTGAACTTTTTCAAATCCCAAAACAATAATAATACTAAACCATAATATTTTAAACACTAAAACAAAACACAAGATTCTCATCTCACCCCTCAAACCTGCCCTATGACTGTTATTGAAGCTATAAAATCCCAGGAAACCGATTTTACGTCTCAAGGGCCTTTGATTATGGAGATTCAATGTCTTCTAATATGCATCTAGAGTTATGATGTTATGCATGCATGTAGGGAGGCAAGGTAACGAAGCAGCACATCTCTTAGCGCGCGCAACATGCCAAAAGGGTGGAAGATACGACTCAATGGATGCATTCATACCTGGATTTTCTTTCCAATAGAGTGTTATATATTAGATTCTGAGTTGGTCTATTTACTTGTTATGTCTACTTACTGAAGGTTCTGTAATTTGAACTGGTTTTATCATGCTATTCAATTGTGAATGAAATCTGTTTATGAAAAAAAAAGTATTAAATTATGATATAGTCTATATTAGTATTTTACAAGGATTTTTAATATTAAGTATTATTAAGGCTATTTTATGAACCATTGTTGTTTAATAGATTTAGATAAAATATAGATTCTTACTAAATGAGATGTTATTAGTATTAAATTATGATTACAATAATAGTATATAAATATATGAATTTTAAATAAAGAAACAGGTTAAGAATATTTAATGATACTATTATTTATTAGATTTCTTGTAAAATTGAATAATTATGTTAATCATGAGAATACTAAACCTATTTAAAGAATTTAGGTTTTCATGACTTATTTTAACAGAGTTGAATTAAGCCTAAATATTCTACTAAATTATAATTTAAAGATGGAAATATGTTATTGTTATTTATATAATTATATGATATTAGTATTCATTAATTTTGTATGAAATAGAATGTTTATTTAGTTTTTTTTTTCATATAGGAAGTAAACTTTATTTCATTTATGAAGGAAGTTATAGCTGTGACTGGTCAATATAGAAACACTCATATTACAAGCTAAACTACTCATCTGTTAGAAGCTTCCCCGCATACAAATTGTTTTGCAATGGATATTATCTTGACTTCTAGAAAACTCTCTACAGACAAAGTTTGTCTGAGAGTATCTTTCTCTGTATAAAATAGAGATAAACATCCCCACCCCCAAAGGAGGAAAGGGTATCCAATCCCCATCCTCCAAAGGAGGAGAAGGAATAACCACCTCCAAAGGAGGATGGGGTTCTTGCCATGGAAAAAAGTCCAATAGCCTATTTCTTTTATTTCCTAATACAAACAACAGTACAAAATTATAGATCCTAAAAAAAGACTGCAAGAACCGAAATACACTGGGCAAACGAAACTGTAGTGGTGCGTGAAGGACACGCGCCACTTTAGGAGTATGCTGAACAACCGATCCTGAAGATACTGTAATCGTTGGCTCCAGAAATGCTGTGCGTGGCAGCAGAAGAAGACATTGGAGGAGTGCTAGATGACCTACATGTGTGGGTTACGCGCCTATCCTTTTGATGCAGTGTTCGGTAGTCTGACAGATCGGAAACTTGGGAATCCCTCGGTGGGGCAAATGGTGTTTGCCGGCCATCGGAAAACCTCCAACTGGCTCTTCTCCTTTATTTGACCTAAAAAAACAAACACAAAAATAAAGAAAACAAAGACTAGAGAAAGACCAAACTGGAGGGGGAGGAGGGAGTGGGAAGGAGCCGAAGCTCCCACCCCTTCTGGCTGGTTTTGGTTTGGATGGATTTCTAGAGAGAAGTCGGAGATTCTCTCTCTAGAATGGAGCGGTACATGTGCAAGCCGAATATAGATATGCTTCATTATAGTAAATCAATTAAGTACAATATTACGATACATTTTCTAAAAACGTTAGTGACGATTCATATTTTGTATAAGTAACGAGCTACGAAGTAAGATTTTGGAAGCAACGCAGTGAGGTAAGTTGCTTGATCATAAATTAAGAGTAGCGCATTAGTTAGTCATATAGATTATTATATAATCCAATTCTTGATAGCCACTTTTTATGTACCATGCATGCCACAATTTATGCAAATATGTCATTCATATAACACATACAATCATGTTAATTTTCTACATCATGTTTAGATTCAACATTTTACAGTTATTTATATTAGCATGTATGTCGTGCATCTCACATCTCATAAGACACTAAATTTTCTTAAGTTCAAGTTCAAGATAAGATAATATCATTTTAATTCAGATAGTCATTTAGATACTTGGTACCAATGCAGTTTCAAGGTGGATGTGCAAGCCACATACTCAAGCATGGTCCACCGTATAGTATGCCAGAATACTACTCAGCGGCTCCCTTTGTGGCCGTGGGACGTGAGGCCGGTGCACAACCTCACACACATGGTTAAGTGGGCCAGTCAAATCAGATAGATAAATCAGATCAACCAGTTAATTCAAATAAATTAGTCATGCATATCACAAGTATTAGTATGATCAATCATGATTTTAAACTCTTAGCATGAAAATTTTTATGAAAACCTTAAATTTATTATGTTTATGTTTTGATGAATTTCTTACTCAGTTTTCGACTCATTTTAGTTTTATTTTTTTAACCATCCAAGTGAGGAAGATTAGTACGAATAGGCGGACCAGGACTAGATGAAGCAGTCAATTAAATCATAGACATCTTAGAATAAGTTTTATTTGGAGATATGTTTTTATTAATTAAATAATTCTTTTTATGAAATAAATATTTATTTTATTAAATATGAAATCTTTTGTCTGGTTATTTTTATGAAATTAAACACGTGACATCCCGAACCCTAGGGAATGGGGTGTTACATGAATCCTTTTATGGAAGAGTGTCAACACTATTATAAATAGATGGAGAAGGTTTATAGCCTAGCTACCGTGGAATAACATGAATTATAAGCCTGTATATATACTCTATATATGAGGGCTTATAGAAATTGCATGGATTGGGGCCAGCATATTTCTTTTAAGAATGTGGGTGAATTTCTGTTCATCATTTATTTCTGGGTTAAAATCACATATTAATACTATATATATATATAGCAATTTAACTTTAAAAAAAATAACGGAGACGATTTTATTTTCAACCCTAAAGAAAAACGTAGATAACTAAGAAGCTAATCTCTCTCTTTAATGGCTTCGAGAGGTTTCTCTGTGTTTTTTCTTCTTTTACTATATATATATATATATATGCTGTAATGGCTGCATGAGTTTTTCCGAGGAGTTATTTTCATTTTGTTTTTAATTAATTTTGTATCGAGAAGGAAACAAGCAAATTATATAAACGAGCCTATAACCCACTTAGTAAGAGAGATTTAGAGAGAGACCGGGTTTTATAGTGAAGAAAATTGAAATGCTTTATAAGGTGGTTTATTTGACGAAACAATATAAAGGTTGATATAGTGTATGTCTTTAATTGAGTGGAGACTTGAATCGGTTTATATCTTTATATGAAAGAAATGAAATGAAATTTAAAAGTTACAACAGTTCATAATGAAACATTGATTTTAAAAGAATTACTACTCTATAAACATAACACTTCAAGTTTAATGGGTAGAATGCCTACTTTTATGGGTAGAATAGACGCCACATTAGAGTCATATGACTCCGCTTAAAATACAAAACAATATAAATGTTGAATTAGTACTTTTGAGTGGAGTCTTGAATCGGTTTATATTTTTATATGTTAGAAATAAAATGAAACTTAAAAGTTACAATGGTTCATAATGAAACATCACTTTTAAAAGGTTTATCGCTTCATAAACATAATAATTCAAATTTAATGGATAGAATGCCTACTTTTATGGGTAGAATGCCACGTCGAAATTATATAACTCCACTTTTATATATATATATATATATATAGAGCAAGATGCATGGAGAAAGACCGTTCTTCTTGTTTCCCATTTTGTTGTTATCAGAAATCACCACAATATTACTTTTTCAAGTTAATATAAGGCATGCTGCATGCATTTGTGTTATATTATTACTGATACAACAACCAAGAGAAAACAAAATGTTATTAGGAACTTCTGTTAAATATGGTTAAAAATGATAAAAGAGCACTGATATATTGGCCGGTCAAACTAGACATGATTTAATTTGCAAGATAGATACTAGAGAACTTCTGTTGCAAATGAAGTTAGCTGTGTAAATATTGGTGTATATATTCTCATTACCAATTTACAACCAAAAAAAACTATCTTTAATAAATTAACCAGCAGATATATATATATATATATATATATATATACTATTTGTACGTAGTTTCGTGCAAAATAATTTACTGCAACACCAATAACAAGAAGCATTCCAAGGATTTCAGATCAGATTATCGCAGGTGTGTAGCCGAAAAGCATCTGTGTCGTCTTCTGCCGGTCGTTATGTTAAATAATTTCACAAGAAAAGACATTAATTAGCAAAGTTTCCCTGAAAATCCCACCTGAATTTTTTCCGGTTGAAGCCAAAAGCAGCACCTACTCTGGCATGAGAACACATGAATAATCAAATAGAAAAACTGCATGAGATCATTAATAACCAATGAAGCCCACAACATATATATATATATATATATATATATATATAAATATATAATGAAACTAATTTTCCCATTATTCGAGATAAATTATCAAACGTTTTGATTGGTATGTGGATGATCTCGGCCTCAAGTATTGTAGTGATGAGAGTCCGGAAGAAATGAAAGAGCACTGAGATATTGGCACGGCTCAATCAAATTAGAAAAGAAAAGAAAAGCTAGCCACGTACACTCCCCATTGACTGCTTTGTTTTTCGTCTGAGTGAACCAGGCCAATATCAAAGTAGCTATTTCACACGTGTATACTCCTGGAATTCCTCTTCTTGCACGTCGTCCTGATGATCAACAAGGCCATGAAGGAACATATATATATATATATATATATATATATGCAAAAGCTACATATATTTCGGGGGATCAAAGTAAAAAGACTTGATGATATAGAGAAGAAATCAACAAGAAGCTAGCTAGGTTGAAAGAACACTAAAAATACCATGCAGTTATAGCTGAAGAGAGGGTAAAGAGGCTTAATTTGAACCGTGTGTTGGTTAGAACTTGAATGAATGTCTGGAGAATGGGGGGAATTTAATAGGTGCATGCATTAATGGGGTCTTCATGAGCATTTAAAACTGCGACTACCAAAGCAGACAGCTGGTCCAGAGCATTTAAATCCATAATTCTTCCCTCCATTTATTTATTTATTTATTTCTCTTTTTATTTATTATAAAAAAAATAAGTATTTGTGACTTTTTTTTTTTTTTTTAACAAAATAATTATTTATAATGAAAATAGATTATTTTATTTAAAAATAATCATTTAACTAGAAATAACTGATTACAAAAAGTAATTTTTTGTAATTAACCTACTTTTCTAAGAAATCATGTATGTTCTGTCAGGTGCCTGTTTGTTCGATCGAGGTGCCCAAGCTATAAAAATCAGTACATGAGCTTACTGGTTAGAATTGGAAGATCCTGTTATTAACTATTGTGATATATTATCTGAGTTGGGTAAAACTGTCATGTCTTCCATCCTGGAGTGAAATGGGAATGGGATGGGTTGGGGTGGGGTGGTGCGTGGGTGCTCCTGTTTAAAACTTTAAAGGGAATAAAACTTTAAGGAGGGAATCTCTCTCTGAGACAGACAGGGCTGAGACTTTAATAGACAATGACAAAGTACTCCATGAAATGATCAGACTGTTTTGAAAACTTTAAAAATCCCTTTTGGCTCCATCTGCCTGTTAGATTAGTTTGATTAATATTCATGACTTGCAAGGAAAGCTAGCTAGGGATCGATTAATGCTGTTTAGTACCGTAAAGCTTTGATTTGATTCCTACTTTAATTAGGCGAGTAAGCAGCCAAGTTTCCCAGTTTCCAAACAGATGCCAATGCCTCAATGTCCATAAAGGAAATGATCATAGATAAGGGCTCGTTTGTTTTCAAAAATGAGATAAGGTTAATTGAGATTAAAGTTAAAAAATTGAATAAAATATTATTAGAATATATTTTTTAATATTATTTTTATTTTAAAATTTAAAAAAGTTGAATTGTTTATTTTATTTTGTATTAAAAGTTAAGAAAATTGTAATGATTAGATGAAATAAGATGAGATGAGATATTTTCTAAAAATAAACTAGACATTACAGGTTGTTTCTGATTAAGCATTGCATGTGTTGGCTATGGTACTATATATAGTTAGGGTAACTTCGTATCCAGGGCCGGCTCAGGCCATTGCCTAAGGCCACACGTCTCAAAAATAAAAATGAGATTTATTTTAATTATTTTTTGAAAAATAAAAATAAAAATCATTTCATTAAATAAAATCTTAAATAACTTTTATAGTTTTCATTGTGGGTAAAGCCGGCCATAATACTAAATTTAATATTTAATAGGATGGATTTGTTTTTTATAAGTAATATAATGAATTATTTATATTTTAAATAATTTTTTAAGATTTTGTTAAATTGAGATACAAAATCTGTATTGAAATCTCATTTTAAGTTGTTGTAAATATAAATTCACAAAAATTATATTTAAAGATTTTAAATAAAATTTCATTTTATTGAAAATTTTGAAAATATTTCATATAATAATTTATATTTTATTATATTATAAATGACGACTCACTTAAATTTCACCTTGAGCCTCAATTTGTATCGAGCCGCCCCTGTTCTTATCCTCTTTAATTAACTCCATTTTGGCTTAAAACTTATGCTGCATTTGAGCAAAGTACGTATATATATATAGTTTTTAACTTATAAATTAGATCAGTTCTATCAGTGGGACATAGCGGGCATTTGACTAGTTACTATATATCCATGCAAGGTCTTGCATTTTTGTTCTTTCTCTCTTTATCTTCTGACCCTTTCCTCAGTTTAATTTATTGCATCCGACGAGAGCCTACAGCCAAAAAGTTAATTCTAAACCCTTGGTAGGTTTTGTTGGGAAAGTAAGGTAATATATAGCAGAAAGATAAAATATTAAAAGAAGTTTGGTTTAGAAACGTGTTGAATCGCTTTTTTTTTTTAGTGTTGAGTTTAGTTGAGTTGAGTTGAGTTGATAAAATATTATTTTTTAATATTATTATTATTTTAAAATTTGAAAAAATTAAATTATTTATTATATTTTATATTAAAATTTGAAAAAATTATTTATTACATTTGCCATCGCTTACTAAGAGTTTGCTACCGGATTTCTAGCAAATCGTTTCCAGAATACAACAAAGTCTATGAAATTCCTCTGATCAATAGTGACTTTGGAGAATTTACGTGAATTTTACTTTCAAATCCAAAAAAACTGAGAGAATTTGTGTATATTATATTTCATTCATGGAACAAGCAGATCTGATAGATTACTCGCATAATGGTAACCAAGAGACACAAGTACTCGCGTTTACGTTCTCTTACCAAACAGGCACATCAGTTCTGAGTCACCTTACCTACAACTTCGCATTAATATTTTGGAGAAGTGTTAGGTTTGCAAAGAAATCTCACCAATTGGTCTGTAGATATGCTAGAATATAAAACCCAACCAAATTGTTAACCATGTGTTTTACACACCCGTAATGCCCCGGTCTCACAGGGGTCGGAGAGTTACTTCCTATCACTTAAATTCACATTTCAATAATATAATTATAGACTCCAAATTCCCAATATCTAGGGGTGTAACCGGTCCGGTTCGGTTCGGTTTTGGATAAAATCTAGGATCGAACCGGTATATACCGGTTTTGTATTTTTTAAAACCGATTACGCACCGGTTATCCTCCTAAACTGGTACTTCCGGTTTTACCGGTTTCCGGTCCTGTCCGGTCTGGTTTTCCGGTTTTTTTTGAAATGTAATTTTCACAATTTGTCATTAAAAATTTGTTTATAAAAAAAAAAACTGATTTAAAAAAAATTGTTTTATACTTTTATTAATATATTAGACTATATAATAGTATTAATATTAGACTATTGGTATAGTTATAAGTTATATATTAGTATTAGTTATAAACTTTTAGTGATTTAGTATTAACATTTTATGTAATAATTTATAAATTATAACAAGAAATTATTTCATATATGAATATATATAATTATATATATTATATATAAAAATTTCACATAAAAATTTATAATTATACATTATATATAAAACTTATATATATTAATATTTAATATATATAAAATATTTTGTATAAAACTTATATATAAAAATATTATTTTTTATTTTTTTTAATCAACCGATCCGGTCCAAAATATCCCGGGAACCGGCCGGTTTTTAGATTTTAAAAACCGGTTCCGGACTGGACCGGTCCAAAACCGGTAGAACCGGTCTGGTCCGGACCGGTTTTCCGGTTTGCATTTACACCCCTACCAATATCATATAGAAATTTCGATTCAAATTAATTTCCTCAATATAACAAATTTTTCAAAATGCCAAGTCATTAGAACACAATAAAATTTCTTAATAAAAATCGTCAATACTCATAAAAACTTTCTATGCTTAATCCATTGTACTTAAATCATCTCACCCAATGCCTCATAATCTTGATCTTCAGCTGAACCATCAAAATCATCTGTAAGATATTGTAAAGATAAGGTGGTGAGTTATCAACGACTCAGTAAGCAGAGAACAGAGAACATATACTAGTATATAGACATGATCATTTATAACGTTCAGAATGCAGAACAAAATATTTGCTTTTAGAATGCAGAACAAAAAATTTGATTTCAGAATGCAGAAACCAAAACATATTATCAAAATATCAGAGCGAGACTTTCATAAAACCTTCTTATTCAAAAATCCTTTCGCATATCAAAATCTGAAACATCAATTTCATATTATATCAGAGCATTACATTGGGACAGATACTATGTTTAACCCCCGTGGTAGGGTTATAAACGACCATTATATTCGTGGAGGGGCCGTATACCATGTTTAACCCCCTTATGGTAGGGTTATAAACTACCATTATACCCGTGGCGGGGTGTATGCCACTATTATACCCATGGCGGGGCCGTATACTATGTTTAACCATTATAGTTTCATCCTAACACATTGATGATTTTGATGTCATGCTGTATTATTTGGCGCATGGTCTTAGGGGCCAAGGGGGAAGATTACCTTGACCTAACCACCAAATAGTTCCTTTTTACGCACGGGGTGTGGTGACACAACGACAAGCTGTGCAGTTTTTGTTCTCGAGGTGGATACAGAGCTGCCTGCCTAGAATTCCACGTTTCCTATGTCAAAGACTGGTTCAAGCAGTTCTTTTTCATGTTCGGTCATGGTTGGGAATTTCTTGTGGTGATATAGTCCACCAAGAGTTTCTCGTCCTTGCCATTTGGGTGTTGTTCCAGAAGACAAGGACATTTCCTTAGACTTGTCCATTTGGGAGTAGGCTCGCTTGAGGGTAGTCTACTCATGGGTTGGGCAACACCAAGAGGATGTTTGGATTGACACCCTGTTGATTCGGAGTCAACATCGACCAACTTCTGGTGATTCCAGATCGATCTCATTTTAGGGGTTGTTTCTTCTTGAGGGAACTATCTGCTTCTTGGGGTCCTAAAAAGCATTCCAGTCCTTTAGTGGAAGGGAAAGAGAAGAAACCTTGTTCCGAGGACGAGGTGGCTCGTGGGTCGTCAGGGTCCAGCAGTAGAAGCTCCAATTTCATGCAGGCAACCCTCCCGCGTGGAGGGCCTGGCTAATCTTCGTAGGCCCTGTCTTCATTGGGAGCCGAGGAAGTGACTCAGGGTCAATAACCCATCCCAAATAACTCTGATGCCCTATTGTCCATTCAACATCCTATTCCATTGTGATCGATGGCCCCATCCTTTACCCCACCTGTTAATCAGGAGCCAGCCAGGGCCCTTAGTTGGGACGAAGAAGAGCTTGAGATGACCTTCTTGTTGGCCTTCCTAGAACCTACTTTAAGGGATTCTCGAGAACTCGTTTTGCCAGTCAAGGTTGTCTCGGAGATGCCCGCTTCTACGAACGATAAGGTCGGGGCACACACTATCGCCTCTGATGCGACCGTTGATCTGGCTGTGGTTGCATCTCTAGGTAACGAGGGCGTCCATTCTCCTTGCAAGGTGTCATCTCTCCCACTTGACCCTACAGGGCTATCTCAGGATTACCCCTTGGTTGTGGATCTTAGTGAGGGTAGGGTCTCTATACCTTCCTCACCCTTCAGTACTTCGTTTGAGCCGAATATTGCTTCACCTCCAGCAAGTGGTGCGATGGCGTCAGGTGGGCAACTAGCCGAAGTTGGCATAGTGGATTTAGGTGTTATGGGGACTAGACATCTAGGCAAGAACCAGTGATGGACATAGGTGCCGTGGCGACCTTAAGGTGGGAGCCAGTAGCCGACATCGGTGTCACACACACAATCGGACTGGAGTCAGTGGCTGATGTGGGCACCACGGGGACACTTGGACGGGGTCCAGTGGACGAGGCTGCAAGGGCAATGAGACCTCAGTTAAGTCTACTGCCATTGGGCTGCCTTTCTACTGTCTAATTCATGATGTGCTGGACTACCTAACTCCACCCCTGCCTAACTCCACCCAAATGCGTGGAAGATTTTGGTATCGTATTGCATCATTTGGTGATGAGCGCTAAAGGAGGCCAGTTCTGAGTTCCCTGATCTCACTGCGTGCAAGTTCCTCCTTACTCACAATCTTCTGAAGCAGAGTGGAAACACTTGCAGTTTTAGATCCATCCAAGTGCTCGATTGGAGCCGCAGTACAACAGGGTGAAGTGGTGGAGCCGGCTCATTTTCTTCTAGTTTGGTAAGGGATGGGAGTTCCCTGTCGGGCAGTCTAATTGGCGTGACTATCCCATTCACGCCATCTGGGACGTCCATCCCCAGCAGGGGGTGATGGCATTGTGGTTGGAAACCCTTCCAAGGATAGAGGGGTGCTACCCCAAAGCTGGCTGTAAGCGAGGGCCATCCTGCCCATGTCCAAGACATGGCTAGGAGGGTCAGGGAGTTCTTCTTCGAGGTCAGCTATTGACTCGTCATACCTCATTTTAAGCTTTCTTAATGCATTTTCCTTCATTGCTAACTTGAAATTTTCGTGGCAGAGTGTAGGGCAATTGGCAGCATTCATTGTGGACAACCGGAAGGCACTGGCAAGGTCCCGAGAGTCGTTCTATCACCAGCAGAGGGATCTGGAGCAGCTGCAAGCCGATAATGTGAAGTTGTAAAAACAGTACAACTCTGACTCCCGGTTGTACAAGTGGTTGGAAGGGAGGTTCGAGGAGGCCTCCAAGTCTCTGCAGAGAAAGAGGGATTCTCTCAAGGCTAAAGAACATAGAGTGAAGGCCTTGGGGCTTGAGAAAATCGAGGCCAATTGTGCGATAGCCGCCCATGAGGCCACCATCTTGGACTTGCACTCTTGCCTTGATAGCGCTGAAGCCGCCCTTCCTAGGCTACGTGAGGAGTTGTCACACATCTGCTTGGTTCGAGACGATGCCTGGAACTATGGCTACTTGGAGTGTTTGGAGAGAATGAGAGATCATGTGCTCTTGAATCTCCAAAGCAATATGAGGGCACTGAAAGTGCAAGAAATCCCTCCGACCCAGCAGAGCTGAAGCGTGGTGCCATGATAGAAAAAGAGCTCATCCCGAGTGCACTCTCAAACAAACACCGCCAGTGACAATCCTGCCAGTTGAACATTTCCCCCTGTATTGTGTATTTCTTTTTCTTCTGTTTGTAATGTACCTTGCTATAATATTAATGAAGTTTCTCGTACATGCTTTTCTCTTTTCTTGGGTTCTTCTTCTTCTTCTTTGCTCTTAGCTTTTCATTCGCATGCTTCGGGGAGGGCACCAGGCGAGGAGTGTAGGGGTGACGCCACTTGTGTGATGAACAACAATGAGTAATATTTGTCTGTTATTTCAATGATAAACTTGGGTAATGGGTAGTGGAGAGAACGGGCCCACATTCTGCGAGGAGAGAGGCCGGGAAGTCTTAGGCTAAGCCCTCCTCTTTGGTCTCCCCAGGGGGGCGTGAGTCGCCGTGTAGTTGAGGAGTTGTCTTGCTCTTTCTTCTCATTTGGTGTAGGAGGAGTTCGGCTAGGATTCTAAGGCACTAATTGTTTGGCGTTTCATTGTTGGAGATGCCGTAATGCTTGGAAGTCGAGGGACCAGGCTCACTCTCCACTGGGGGAGGGGTTGGATGCCCTAGGCTAAGTCCACCCCTTTGGTCCCCCCACAGACGGCGTCACTGTTAACGTCGTGTTTCGTATGCCTTTGGACCGGGTTCTAGAACTAGAGTCTTCGGGCTTTTACCTACGCAAACTCAAAGAATGTAGGCCTTGGTGGTGGCTAGGGAGTCTCCGATGTTAAAGTTAGTATATCTTCTTAGTATTTTGTGTGTAAGCTTAGAAAGATCAGAGATAGTTCTTTGTACCTGGGATCAACTTTTGTAGTAGGTTTATGGGGGGGACAGCTCACCCCTGACTTTGAGGAACCTATGTCATTTCCACTGTTCATTTGTCAGAATCCTTTAATGTGGCGTGGAGTCTGGGTACTAGTGTCATTAATGCGGTGTGGCTCCCTGACTCACTTTACCCAATTAGTATTCTCTGTTGAGCCCCTCCATGCCTCCTGTCAGGAGATCAAGGATCCTCCATATTTCCCGATCGCCTGCCTGCACAGGTTCTCGAGGGTAGCTTGTTAATGGGGTGGTGTTAGGACTGCGAGTCTCATATGCCCCTCATGTCCGCTTTCCTCATGCATGGGTTGCTTCTGGGGTGGGTTTTGCTCGTGGGCTGAGTACTCTGCAGAGGCCCAGTGACTCCTCTTAGTGGAGGGTTGTTGGGCTTGGCTGGGTTTGGCCGGGCTCTCTGACTTCTTCCCCCTAAGGTCCCTTGTGGGCTAACTATATGGCCCAACAATGAGCCTTAGGTTGGACCTAGACACTCACACGGCAGGCAACACTTTCCACCAAACAACATAATTCATACATTGGGAGAGGCAGGCTTTATGTGGCTGGGATGGAAGGGTTACAATGGTGGATCCCCATTTTTGGTGAACGTGATCGCATCTCTAGCCATTGCCAATACCCATCTCTGCACTGCAACCAACATCTTGGTCTGCGTGGCCCTAGACATGATCATTGTGCATAAGCAAAGTTCAGTAATTGGTGCAGTCCAAGGGATGATGACTGGCCTCGTTTGCATCACACCTGGAGCAGGCCGTTAGAATTGATGGATCTGAAAATTAGCATAACATGATTTATGAATAGAAAACATCATCTTCACTATTTATGATAGAAAGCATATTGTCATAGAGTTATTCAAGAGCTTAGAACGGATAAGGTACGGATGAATGCAGAAAATGTTTTCTTGTATAGTTTGTAAATATGTTCATTTAATCATAAGGAGAAAAAATAAAGGATGATGTAAGAAATGCTTTTAATTGTGTTTGGATGAAATGAAATATGATTACAAGAAATGGTGTGTCAATTAGTGTTCTTAGGGAACATAAAAAAAAACTATTAGTGATATTATGTTCTTACATTGCTCAAGGATTAGAGGCTACAAAAGTGTAAGCAATTTCATAATAAAGATGGGCAGGATTGGTGTCACCATGGGCAGCTATAACTATGGGAACACCATTTGGTTTGATAGTCTGTGTTAAGTACACTCTTCCATAAATGGATATACCTCACCAATCAAGGACACAATTTGCATAATCTTCAAGTCAATATACCAGAGGTGCTATAAAAGAAAGTCATGATACCATTCACTATTGATAATATATAAAACACAAAAGCCTATAGCTGTGTTTTAAGCATAGGAGAATTTCATTCTTTGTATTGCTTTTCTTACAAGACTCACAAATCTTACCATGGTATCAGAGACAACCAAGGACAAATCTTGCCATTCTCTGGAACGATGCTTCAAGGCAAACCCGAACCTACCAATTTGTTCGCATTGTCGCATACCAGGCCACATGAAGGAAAAATTTTACAAGCCGAATGGATACCCTCCTGGACATAAAAATAGCTCCAAATTTAAGTCCTCAGTTAATCAGTCTTCTCTTGCGCAGGAGGAATCCCACCATGGTCCACCTATTACTCATGAGCAGTACAACCAACTCCTAGCCTTGCTCCACCCATCTCACAGTGATTCAACTCTCCTTGCGGCAAATAATGTCAATACCATTTCCTCTCCCATTTCTAATATTTCGCTTCCTCACCACACACACAAAAGCTCGTAATTCATATACCCAAACACCTTGGATTATTGACACGGGTGCTATGGATCATATGATCTGTAACCCCAATTTTTTCACACACAATGTTACTCAAGTTTCACGTATCATCAACCTTTCGAATGGTTCTACCGCCACTGTTTCACATATTGGTGATGTACACTTATCACCTCATTTAGTCCTTCGTCATGTACTGTGTGTTCCTACTTTTACATTCAATTTGATTTCTGCCAAATCGTTGTCTCAATATTCCAATCGTTGTCTAATTGTTTTTTCCAATTCTTGCTACATTCAGGCCCTTTCATCTTGGATGACGATTAGAGTGGGGACGGTGCGTGATGGCCTCTACCACCTGCAATTTTCCAAACTCAAACCATCTGCTCTTCAACACGTTTTTCATGCTTTATTTCCGTCATCTTTTGTTAATTACACTCATGTTGCAAAATTTGATTCGTTTACTTTATGGCACTACAGACTTGGACATAGTTCCATGACTAAGCATCTATTAGATGACATTAATGTTTATTTCAAACATACGGATCATTTGGAATTTCCTTGTGAGGTTTGCCCCCTTGCAAAGCAACGTAAGTTGCCCTTTCCCGAAACAGAGTCCAAAACCAAAAATCCATTTGATGTTGTTTCGGTTGATATTTGGGGTCCTAACCAAACCATATCATACGATGGTGCCAAATATTTCCTTACCATTGTTGATCAATTTACAAGATGCATTTGGACCTAACTTTTTAAAAATAAATCTGAAGGTCGAACATCCGTTGCTCTTTGTCGCCACTCCATTGTTGAAACACAATTCAATACTCAAATCAAAATTCTTAGATCCGATAATGGTGCCGAATTCCAAATGCCTCATTTCTATAATTTCAAAAGAGTCTTACATCAATTAACTTGTGTCGCCACTACCCACCAAAACGCCCTAGCTGAGCACAAGCACCAACACATTCTCAATGTGGCGCCCGCTCTCAAATTTCAATCCAGCTTACCCTTACAATATTGGTATGATTTTGTCACCACCGCCATGTATTGATCAACCGAACACCCACCCCAACACTCAACCATAAAGCCCCATTTGAAGTTCTCTTCCAAACCAAACCATCTTACTCCCATTTCAAAGCTTTTGGGTGCTTATGCTTCGCCTCTACTCTTTCCCATGCTCGGACCAAATTCGAACTTAGAGCTAGAAAGTGTCTCTTCCTTGGCTACCTATATGGTGTTAAAGGATATAAACTACTCGACCTAACCACTAAAAACATTTTCTCTCAAGAGACGTCATCCTCCATGAAGATATTTTTCCACTAAAACACCCAACATCTTCGACGTAGCCCACATCTCTTCCGTCAGCACATATTGACACCCCTCCAGTCAACCATAATTCCACTCCACATGCTCAACATTCCTTCAGTCATATTCCCCTCATCTCAAATAACGAAACTGCAGACCACTTCACGTCCCCAGATTGATAACACTCCTTCCATTCCCTCGCCTGATTACTCTTCACCCACTACATGCTCTCCTCCACCCCTTCACAGATCCACTAGTACCAGAAAGGCTCCAGAGTATCTCAAAAACTATCATTGCCAACAGGTCAGTGAGGTCACCACATCCGAAGCTCACCACTCGGCATCCAAGTTGAACTCTCTTGCTTCTCTTTCATGTTCAGGTAATGGTGTTTTATTTCCCCTTTCCTTAGTTTTATCATATGCATCACTCTAATTTCGAGCTTTTACCACCTCTGTCTCATTAATTCTAAGCTAACATCATATACACAAGCCATCAAATACCCAATCTGGTGTGAGGCAATGGACCAAGAGCTTACTGCTCTTGAACTCAATGAGACATGGACCATTGTGGATCTTCCTCCAGGCAAGAAACCAATCGATAGCAAATGGATTTACAAGTACAAGTTTAGAGCCGATGGCACAGTGGAACGAGCCAAAGCTCGACTAGTCGCAAAGGGTTTTACCCAACTCGAATGTATTGATTTTCATGACACTTTCTCACTTGTTGCTAAATTGGTTTCTATTCGATGTCTTCCAAATATTGTTGCCATCAAAGGGTGGGATCTTCAACAGCTTGATGTCAACAACGCCTTCCTATATGGCGACCTTGATGAAGAACTTTATATGAAGCCACCTCCCGGCTACTCCGCAGCCAAAACAAATCGAGTTTGCAGCTTGCAAAAAAGTCTCTATGGCTTGCGTCAAGCATCCCGCCAATGGAACACGAAACTTACGTCTACCTTAGCTGAATTTGGTTTCATCCAATCAAAGGCGGACTACAGCCTTTTCACCAAGTGTACGCCTACCTCATTCATCGCCTTACTTGTGTACATTGATGATATCATCCTCATGAGTTCAGACTCACATTCAAGCATTGCCGTGAAGAAATTTATGGAAACCAAGTTTCGAATAAAAAATTTGGGCTCATTACGATACTTCCTCAGAATAGAAGTCGGTCGTTCTAAAGCAGGCATACAACTTAGCCAACGCAAATATGCGCTGGACATATTATCTGAGACTATTCTCTTGGCAACCCAACCTTCTCCCGTGCCAATGGAACCAAATTCTAAACTCAGCAAGACTGAAGGTCCACTCTTTCATGACCCTTCTCTCTATCGCAAGTTAGTTGGCAAGCTACTGTATTTGACTAATACACGACCCAATTAAGCTATAGCGTAAATCTCCTCAGCCAGCTTTTGGACACTCCTCGCGTCTCGCATTATGATGCAGTGATCAAAATCTTTAAATATGTCAAGGGAACCCCAGGGCAGGGCATTTTTCTCCCAGCCAATTCAACTTTGGACCTTGTAGCTTACTCTGACGCCAACTGGGCAAATTGTCCATCCAGACACTCACCGATCAACCACTGGATTTTGTGTGTTCATTGGAAATTTTCTTGTCTCATGGAAGTCAAAGAAACAACAAACGATTTCCAGCTCCTCTGCGGAATCGGAATATCAAGCGATGGTTGCCGTAGTCTGTGAGCTCACTTGGATCAGTTACCTGCTCAGTGACTTGTGGATCAATATTGAGGCACCGAAAACCCTTTACTGTGACAACCTTGCTGCACTACACATTGCCGCGAATCCTGTGTTTCATGAGCACACAAAACACACCGAACTCGACTGTCATCTAGTTAGAGATAAAATCTCAGCTGGACACGTAAAGACTGCGCATGTGTTTTCTTCCTCTCAACTGGTTGATTTGCTCACCAAGCCTTTACACTCTCCCATGATTAATCATCCGCTGCTCAAGATGGGAGTCATCAATATTTACTCTCCATCTTACGGGGGGGTGTCAAAGTTAGAAGAAAAGAATTCTCCAACACCTACAATGGCCTCCGGATTGACGTATTATGAAGAATGTGATTTCATTTGATGAGCTGTAATACATTGCATTTTATTTATTATTCTGTTATTTGATTACTTGTAACTATAAATAGCACATGTACGTGAAGGAATATACAGCATTCCATTTTGCACAAATCATTCTCACGTTCTTTGCTTTTCTCTGCATTCTGTTACTCTCCCTTTCGTGCGCACCCAAGGCAGTTACGTCTTCTTCTTCATTGCATTCTGCCATCGTCAATAGTGTGGGTAGTGGGGATTCGGGAGTGGTTTTAGCCTTTGGAAGAAATTTTGCAGAGTATTTGATTTTGCTATCATATAATGTGGCTCATGGAATTTAGATGAGAATTCCTACCGTGTCGGCTTTTTATTTGTTGTCATTGAGGGTCTGAGAACGGCTTAACCGACTAGAAGAGGGACTGTAATGAAAAACATAGTTCTTATTCTTTTGAGTTGGTTTATTGTGATTTATGAGCTGGACCTTCTCCCATTGTTTCGTCTTTTGGCTCATTCCTAATCAATTCTCTCAAACATTAAGGCCTTTCAATCTGATTGTAGTATTGAATTTGCAAATAACCTGTTTAAGCAATATATACCTGTCCACTCATGGCATTGAGCTTTGCCTTGCATGTCCCTACACTCAGACTCAAAATGGACACCATGAATGCGAACACTGTCATGTCATTGTGACTGGAGTCACCGGACTTACCCTTCTCTTTCATGCTTGAGCCCCATCATCACTATGGGTTGAAGCTTTTTCTATGGCCGTCTATATTTTTAATCGTCTTCCAACACCAACTCTCCAAGGCGAATCGCCCTTTGTTGTCCTGTATGGTACGTCTTCCCCTTACACCCAATTTCACACTTTTCGATTGTTTATGCTGTCCTTATCTTCGCCACTATTCACTTCACACTTTGTCTCGCGTCATGTTATTTTTGATGAATCCAATTTTTACTTTGCAGGAACTTTGTTGATTTTTTCTTTAGTTCCTTGACAAATTTTTTTGACATTTATGGATCCTACTATTTCACTTACCTCTCATTCTTCTGTTAGTGTCTCTTCCTCTCCTGTAGGTATCATCCAACCCTCTAGCTCTTTCTCATGCAAGGCTTGAAAAATTGCAATTGGGCAAGGTCTTAATCAATGAATCGAGTGATTCCACAAATTGAATCAGGTGATTCATGACAACTTTGAATTGATTATTTATTTATTTATTTATTATATAAAATTATTTTAATGTTGATAAAAAAAAGTATTGAAAATTATACATAATTTCATTCAAACATTTTATATCATGTATAAAAGAATATAAAATATAAACTCATTGACTAGTTTCAATAAAAATATGATATGAATCTAAATAGCTTAAATAAATATGTAATTTATGGATTTAACCTAATTATCAATATTTGTTTGCCTCATATACGAAAAAGTTTAAGACCATTAAGTTATAAACACATGGCATATCTAGTATTTTTTGCACAACCACAAATTTGATATAAAATACTCATTCATCTCCTAAATTTTTTATCAACTAAAGAAAATAAAGAATTAACTACATGTTTTATCTGTAAATGTTTCTACGATTCTTATTGAATACAATGATGAAAAAGTTAATATGTTTAGTTCTATCATATTTGTGTACAATAAATTAAAAAAAAAAATACTTAGTAGACAACTTAAAAATAAATACAGTTTTGAATCGGTTCAAATCGGTCTAAATCGGCCTAAATCTATCAATTGAAGTGGTTCAATGAATGGTTCAAAAACTTCATTAAATCGGTTCATTTTCTTAGCGATTCAGTTTGAATTGACTAGATCAGCCTGAAATAAGTCATTTTTTCGAGTCTTGTTCTCAGGTCTTCCATGTTCTAGTGATACCTCTATCCCTACTCTACTGCCACCTTCTTGGTCACTTTCCACTGTTGCACCTGATGTTCCTACCCCTCCTCTATAATTGGTCATGTGCCATCGATACTGTGATACCCCATATGATAAAGATAAAGGTAGATGGTAAATGAGATCTCACATTGCTTGGGAAGGAAAAGTTCTTGCTCTTTATAAGATTCTAATAGGGCTCTAATTGTATCATTGACTAGTCCTTTTGGATTATAAACCATGTGATTTAGGTCTTCCATTGGAACTTTACAAATGGCATCAGAGTCTATCCCAACAAAAAATGTGGGACTTAAGCCGTGTCACCTATAATGGACAGGCCTAACGAGAACGTCGAAAATTTAAGGGGGAGAGATTGTGATACCCCATATGATAAGGATAATGGTAGGTGGTGAATGAGATCCCACATTGCTTGGGAAGGAAAAGTTCTTACTCTTTATAAGGTTCCAATGAGGATCTAATTGTAGCATTCATGACTAGTCCTTTTAGAGTATAGACCATGTGGTTTGAGCCTTCCATTGGGGCATTACAGACAGACCCACCACCTATTGCACCTGCATCTTCTTGACAGTTGCTGATTCACACTCTGTCTCATTACCATGCAACTCTCATCTTATGACCACTTGCTCCAAATAAATAATATTCAAGCCCAAGGCCTATCATAGTGTTATTGGCCTGCCAAAATCTTCATTATTTCACTCTTTTATTGCTTTGAAAGAAACTTGTTGCTTTAGGTCTACATCTAAGCATCTCGAGTGGATTTCGGCCATGGATGATGAAGTTTGAGCCCTTCACTCTAATCACACTTGGAAACTAATTCCACGTCCACCAAATAAACATGTTGGTTTTTGTTGGGTTTATTGCATCGAACTCCTTCCTGATGGTTCAGTTGAACGTTACAAAGCACGACTTGTTGCCAAGGGTTATACTCAACTTCCTGGTTCAGTTTGATGAAACTTTTAGTCTTATTATGAAGGCAGTCGCTATTGCTTTTGGTTGGCCTTTACACCAACTAGATGTTAAGAACATCTTCTTACATAGTCATTTTAATGAGGAGATTTGTATGGATCAGCCTTTGGGCTATATTAACCTGCGGTTTCCTCATCACAATTGCCGCCTCAAACATGCTCTTTATAGACTTAAACAAGCCCCTCAGACATATTTCAATAGACTCAATTTCTTTTTGCTCACTTTTAGCTTTGTCTCTAGCATGCTGACTCTTTGTTTGTGTATCAAACTACAACTAGTACTATCTATCTCCTTGTCAATGTTGATGGCATCGTTACTGGCAGCAATTCTCATTTGCTCACAACTTTCATTGATTGTCTTGGGAACGAATTCTCTATGGAAGACCTTAGATCTCTTCATTATTTCTTAGGCATTGAGGTTCAACATACTTCCACTGGATTGTTTATGAGCCTAACCAAGTATGCTCTTGACATTTTTCAACGAGTTGATATGACATATTGCAAACCCATTGCAACTCCCATGGTGGGTTGGTCAACGTCTTACCAATGCAGGGTCCTTATTTGTAGACCCAAGCCTTTATTGTTCTCTTATTAGTGTTCTCCAATATTTTGTAATTACAAGACCATAACTTGCTCATAGTGTCAACACTGTATGTCAGTATATGCATGCTCATTGATGAGCACTTTCACCTTGTCAAGCGTATCTTGCACTATGTCAAAGGCACCATCCAATTTGGCTTGAATATTTTTTCTCACCCATCTCGGCATCTCTTGGCTTATTCTAATGTTGATTGGACTGGATGCCCAAAGACCCGATGCTCAACTTTAGGTTATGCCATTTATTTTGGCAAATATTTGATCTCTTGGAGTGCAAAGAAGCAGACCACAGTCACTTGAAGTAGTCCTAAATCTCAGTATCATTCTCTTGCTCTCATGTTGAAGTCACTTGGATTACATATTTGCTTCGTGGTGTTCATGTTCCTCTCCCAACACCACCAACACTTTTATGTGACAATTGAAATGAAAAATTGAAAAATAGAGAAAACAGAGGAAGGAAGAGATGACTTGTTTTATTGCTATGTGAACACACAAGAACTTATTGTCGAGCCTACCTAACACAGAGGAGTATGGCATCTATTTAAACATGAAACTGAAATGGTCAAATTACATAGAAGAATCGCATGACAGCTGGTAAACAATCCTGAGAGATTTAATAAAATTCGAAAGATGTGGTTGCACAAAATCTGTTGCATGAAATCCAAGTATTCCAAGATATATCCGTTGCTCTTTGTCAGTTCTGATTTTTTTGTTGAATCCGAGATATGCACCTCCTCCTTTGTTGGAGTTTCCTTATCTTGTTGAACTACCATTTTGGGTTGAGTTTGTTGCCATTGAGACTCATTCACCCTTCAACGTCTCTCCATCAATATAGCATGATCTGTGGGATTTATTATCCTTATCTCTTCGGCAGTTTTTGGACTCCTTATCACTCCATTGAACCCCACAAATCATGTCGAGCTACTGGGTTGTGCTAATACCCTCTCGCAAACTGTGCCGGGGTTGGAGGCAAAGTTTGGTTCGAAAGTTACTGAGTGCAACCTTGGACATTGGTTTGGTGAAGACGTCTGTTACTTGTTCTGTTGTGGAGGTGTGTTTAGTGATGAGAAGTCCAAGTACAACTCGTTCACGCACAAAATGGTAATCCAACTTGATGTGTTTGCTACGAGCAAGAAACACCGGATTTATTGTCATATGTAGAGCACTTATGTTGTCGCAGTAGAGAGTCGGAGTAGAGGCTAATGGAATGCGAAGGTCTTTGAGGATAAATGTCATCCATGTGAGTTCAGCTGCTGTGTTACCATGGCTCGATACTCCAATTCGATGTGCAAAAAAATAGCACACTAGGAGACGAGATTTTTTCCAAGAAACGTGCAGTATATGGTAGATCGCCTTGTGGTAGGACACCCTGCCCAATCTACATCTGAGAAAGCACAAAGATCAAGTGTTGTGTTGAAATTAAAATGTAAACATATATCAATTGTGCCTTTGACATATATTAAGATACGTCAAACCATTTTTAAATGCACTACAGTGGGAGCATGCATGAATTGTAATACATAATTAACACTATATGAAAGGTCTGGTCGTGTGAGAGTTAGGTACTGTAAAGTCCCAACAAGTCCTCTAAAATAACTTGGATCTTCCAGCAAATTATCTTTTGATGAAGTCTTTGTTTTTGCTTCAAGAGGTGTGTTCATCGGTTTGCAATCGACCATGTTGGCTCGTTCAAGGATGGTAAGTGCATAGTGTGTCTGGGACAGGTGAAGACCATTAGAAGTCTAAGAGATCTCTATCCCAAGGAAATGATGGACTAATCCCAAGTCCTCCATTGCAAATTCTGAGGCTAAGAGTTGAATAAATGTTGAAACTAGAGCTGTTGAGGACCCAGTTAGGAGTATGTCATCTACATAAAGAAGGAGAATTAGTGTGCCAAAGTTAGAATGATAAATGAATAAAGATGGGTCTGCTAAGCTACAAAAAAATCCATATTTTAAAAGGAAAGCACTAAATTGATCAAACCAAGCACGAGGTGCTTGTTTGAGACCATAAAGAGCCTTTTGAAGCTTGCAAACATGTTTTGGATATTGGGAGTCAGCCATTCCTGGAGGTTGTTCCATATATATGTCTTCCGAAATAAAACCATGAAGGAAAGCATTTTTTACGTCGAGTTGACGTATGGGCCATTGTTGAACAAGTGCTATAGTGAGTACCATTCGGATGGTTCCAGGTTTGATGACTGGAGAAAAGGTATCGGTGTAATCCAAGCCATCAACTTGGTGATACCCCTTTGCCACAACTCGAGCTTTGAGTCTATCTAATGAACCATCGGGTTTAAGTTTTGGTTTGAGCACCCATTTACATCTAATAACATGCATGTCCAAGGTGCGTGGAACAAGTTTCCAAGTGTGATTTTTATGTAAGGATTCAAGTTCTTCATCCATTGTTGCTTTCCACCCTGGATGAGCTAGAGCAGATCGTATGTTGTGAGGTTCACGAGGGATATTTGCTGAAAATATGGAAGAAGTCAAGGCATATTTAGGATTGGGTTTATTGATTCCTTTTTGTGATCGAGTAAGTATGGAATGTGAGAGTTGTGTTTGAAGTTGTTGAATTTGGGATTGTACGTTGGTTTGATTGGGTTCGGTTTCAGGTTGGAACTGGGGTAAGTTTTGAACAGATTGGTGCGCTAGCGGTATCTCAAGTTCGGGCTGAGATGTTTCAAGTGTGGAGGTTTGCTGCTGCTTGTCTTGCTCAGGAGCATTGGGCTCAGAAGCATTTTCGAGCTGCTGGTTTCTCTACATGTCCGAGGAGGAACTTGTGGAAATTCTAGGAATTGTAGGCAATATTGGGACAACATGTAGTGGGCTCAAACATGGTGGTGTTAAAGGTTGTGGCTCAGTTTCGACAGTATGAGAGGAGTTAGTATGAGGCAACCATGAGTCAAATATGCTTATGACATGTGATGTTAGTGGTGTTATGCTTTGGTTCCGAGTGTTTTTATAGGGAAAAAATAATTCATCAAAGACTACATGGCGGGATATAAAAACTTTTCTGCTTGAGGGATGAAAGCATTTGTATCCTTTGTGTTTATCACTATATCCGTCAAAGATGCAAAAAATAGTTTTTGGATCAAACTTGTGTTGTCATGTATCCTATGTGTAAGGAAAACATTTGGAACCAAAGACACGAAGTGAAGAGTAATCGTGATGAGTGTCATGCAATGTAAAGTATGGAGTTTCAGACTTAAGGGCAGTTGAGGGCAAGCGATTTATTAGGTAGACAGACGTGGTAAAGGCTTCTACCCATAAAAATAAAGGTGCACCACTATGAAATAACATGGTCATTCCGAGTTCTCGTATTATCCTATGTCGTCTTTCAACCATACCTGTTTGCTCTGGAGTGTAAGGGCATGATACCTGATGTAAGATTCCGGTGGAGAGAAAGTGAGATGATAGCTTGGAGTTTATGAATTCTCCACCTCCATCCGAGTGAAAAACTTTGATTTTTTTGTTGAATTATCTGTTAACATATTGTTCAAAGGCGAAATAAGCATTTGTAAAATCAGATTTATGTTGTAAGGGAATGATCCAAGTATACTTAGAAAAATCATCGACTAAACATGCATAATATCTGAGTTTTTCAATTGATAAAATAGGAGCAGGTCCACATAAGTCACAATGAATTTTTTCAAAAATACTAGAACTAGAATGTTTAGAAGAAGAAAATGGTAATCTACTAAGCTTCCCTAATTGGAAACTATCACAAATGTGTTCGGGTTTTATTTTGCCGACAACATCAATTAATCCTTTATTTTTTAAAAGATGTAAGGTAGAAGATTGGGGATGTCCTAAGCGTTGATTCCAAATGTTCGTGGAATCGGATTTGAAATGATGAGAAAAGTAGAGCTCCAGCGAATTTGAAAGAACATAGAGATCACCCTTGCGCCTCCATGTGATCACTGATTGTCCTATTTGTTGTTTCTTAACACAAAAATCAACGTTAGTGAATTCACAATTAACAGGAAATTGAGTTGTTAGTTGGCTTACGGAGAGCAATTTTTTTTTCAAGTCAGGGACGAGCAAGACATCATGAAGAGGTAAAATTTTATTTTTTTGCTTAACGCTAGAATCTCCAATACCAAGAATTGGTAGAGAAGATCCATCACCAATAAGCACTAAATCTGCTCCAGACTAATTCCGAATATCAGTTAACATACCTGGCTTACCTGTCATGTGGTTTGAAGCTCCTGTGTCTGAGGTCCATTCCGTTTCAGCGATGGTGTTATCCAAGGTGAGTGCTGTCAGGGCTTGTGGTATGTCATCTTGTTGCGTTGGCTTTTTGGGCACCCACCAACATATTTTCATAATATGTCCCACCGTGCCACAATATTGACATTTTTCTTCATGATAACGTTCTCTTTCAGCATGCGTCATACCTTGCTCTCTAGGTGGTGGAGGTCGTCTTTGTTGAGTGCTTGACGTGGGGCTAGGAGAATAGCCACGATTTTGATCCTTTGGTTGTTGTGTCTGAAATCCTCTTCCAATTGAAACAAATTTTTGTTTGTTGCCTTGATATCCTACGAAGGATTGCTGATGCCTTTGTTGTTGTTGTCCGTAAAAAGCCATTTGAGGAGTGAGTGAGTTGGTGGCATTAGCATGGTTTGAGAACCAATTGCGTCTTTGATCAAGGCTTTGAAGTTGTGAGACAAGCTCAGAGTATGATGGTCTTGGTGGTTTGAGCATAGTAGTGGTAAAAGTTTCGTATTGAGGACGAAGACTAGTGAGAAGACAAACTACCTTTTCTTTGTCTGGGACTGTTTCCGAATTGCTGCAAGGCTATCGCATAGTCCTTTGAAAGTTTGGATATGTTCTCCGATTGTTTTGTCATCTTCTTTTCGAAGATATGTGATCTGTTGTCTGAGTGTGAATTCACGTTCTTGCGAATCTTCTACATAAGCAGTCTTTAGTGCTTCCCAGACTGCATTTGCTGTGTCTAAGCCCATGACGAGACCAAGTGTTTCTTCAGAGAGTGTTCCAATTATCCACCCTCGAAGAAGACGATCTGCCTTACGCCATGCAATGTATGCTTCGGTCATTCTTGGTGCAGTTGTTTCTGCACTTGTGGTGTTATTGGAATCTGATATGGTGTATTTAGGTGGGGCTTGGTCTTCATTGGTAAGGTGGCCGAGGAATTCTTGGTTTTCTGCGAGGAACAAGGCTTGTTTACGCCACAATGGATAATTTGTGGGACTGAGTTTGAGAGTAGTAAAATTCCCAACGTTAAGTGAGAGTGAAGTCATGGTTGTTGGAGGTTACTGAGCTGCTGGGTTGTGCCCGTGAGTTCACAGTGGCTCTTGATACCAAGATGAAAAACTGAAAAACTGAGAAAATAGAGAAAGGAAGAGATGAATTGTTTTATTGCTACGTGAACACACAAGAACTTATTGTCGAGCCTACCTAACACTGAGGAGTATGGCATCTATTTAAACATGAAACTGAAATGATCAAATTACATAAAAGAATCGCACGACAACTGGTAAACAATTTTGAGAGATTTAATAAAATCCGAAATATGCGGTTGCACAAAATCTTTTGCATGAAATCCGAGTATTCCAAGATATATCCGTTGCTCTTTGTCAGTTCTGTTTTTTTGGTTGAATCCGAGATATGCACCTCCTCCTTTGTTGGAGTTTCCTTATCTTGTTGAACTACCATTTTGGGTTGAGTTTGTTGCCATTGAGACTCCTTCACCCTTCAACGTCTCTCCATCAATATAGCATGATTTGTAGGATTTATCATCCTTATCTCTTTAGCAGTTTTGGGACTCCTTATCACTACATTGAACCCCAGAAATCATGCCGAGCTGCTGGGTTGTGCTAATAAATTGCAGTGTTGTTTCTATGTCTACAAATCCTATTTCGCATGCTCGTTCCAAGCATATTGAATTGGACTATCATTTTGTCCATGAAAAAGTTGCTGCTGGTCTTCTCCATGTTCAGCTTGTGCCTTTCGATATGTTCAGCTTGTGCCTTTTATTTGCAACTTGCTAATCTCTTTACTAAGAGTGTCTCTCGGCCACAATTTCTCTTCTTATGGTCCAAGCTTGCCGTCTCTCCTTCCCCCAGGTCAGCTTGCACAGGGAAGGGTGGTTAAGGACACTCTACCATATATGGATACACCTCACGAATCAAACACAAAATCTGCACAATTTTCAATTCAATTCACCAGAGGTGCTATAGAAGGAAAGTCATGATACCATATTATTCTTAGGCTTGGTAGAATTATTGTCATAAAGTCTTGATTGTAATCTATTCACTTTTGATTAAATATAAAACACAAAAGCCTCTAGCCGTGTGTTATGCAGAGGAGAATTTCATTCTTTGTATTATTTTTCTTGCTAGACTCACAAATCTCGACAGTATGGTACACCATGGTAGCTTTGCACCGAAAACTTCCCTTCTTCCAAAGCATGGATGACACATTAGGGGTCTTCCACACACACACCGCGGCCGGTACCTTGAGGGGACTCCTCTCCGGCATCTTTGCAAAACCCAAACTCTTGGATCTGATGTATGGACAATACATTAAGTACAGTCGCGGCTTAGCATACATCATCTTTGATGTTGCCCAATACAGCATCATTTTTTGTCTCAGTTCTATGCAGTTTGTCAATTAAGCCATGGGAGTAATCAGGAGAGGTGTGCAGTGATGTTGGTTCGGATCTATGGATGAAAGAATTAACTCATCTTTAAGCTAAGCAAGCAAGCATTGGCTCATCGAGAAATTTATTCGACTGACAATATCAGAGACAAGAACTCAGCCCTGTTGTCTACATTGCCAACTGAAAAGTCAATGAATGTTTTTTTTTTCCCTCTTGGGATAAAAAATGGATCTAAGATACCTTAACACCTCCTTGAAGGCCAAGGACATCAAAGTTTCAAATATTTTAAAAAAAAAAACCTCTAAAATATTAAATGACAAAATATATTTACAATCGTAATTGTGTAACTGTCGCGTAATCGTTTTGAAAAAAATAAATAAAACATAAGACTCACATGAAAAAAATAATTTTTTAATAATAGACCCTACTCTTTTTCAAAACGATTACGCAGCGTTTACGCACTTCACGGTTGCATGTAGAATTACTCATATTAAATATCCAACAAATGGTACAACTTGTCTGATTTTGTTCCAGTTTTCAGAAGATAATCAACAGAATTTCTTTCTTAGATCCTCCACTTGAAGTGCTTTAAATGGATGTTAAACTCAGACTCAATGCGCCCCTTCTTTTCCAAACTTTAACCAAGTCACAAAAGCAATAAATAGAGTACCGTGCATGCGAAGAGATTGAACACTACATTCAATGTGATACAAGGGGAAGATTATCTTTCTTGTCATCCGTCATTTGCTATGGATTATGCACAAAACAATTTGTACTTCACTTTGAAAATTACATCTCCGGGAGAGAGAGTTTGGATCATCTTCATGTCTAGGACAATTTAATTGAATACGTGATTTTTTTTTTTTTTATAAGTTGATTGAATACATGATTATAAATCTGCCTAAAAGGACAATATGTATAAAGTCGAAGCTGTACATGTGATAGTTTTGAGGTTTCCTCGTGCATCAATCCTTCAAGAAAGCTGTACATACCATAATTTAGAAATTTCATCATGCATCAATTCCTCCAAGCGTTCCTAACACTTCTAGTATTCCTAACAAAGCATTTTTCTCCAACAATGAGTCATCTGCCATGGAACCGTGAGAAATATTTGAAACAATCTCTCAATAACAAGAAAAAAAAACAGCCACTAGCACATATAAAAACTTTATGAACATGTCCCCCACTGTTTGATAATCAAATGTAAGATAGAAGACGTACCTGAATTATATTGGTTAATGTTCATGTATTGACTCACGAAGTTTCACTAGTTTGTCTCGCCACATGGCTGCAGGAACCAATCATCAATCATAACTGATTCTCAAACATATGAGCATGATTCTGTTATCAAACGTAAATTGATATTGTGACTGACCAGTTACAGAAAATATTTTATCAGAGAATAGGTCAGCCAGTTCATTCATACCTGCATCCTTGTACCTTTCTTCTTTGACAGCCAAATCCATATTCTTCACCAAATCAAGTTCCTCAGATAGTAAATCTGGACCATCTGCAGCACTGGACAAGATATAACCCATGCTTAGAGATAAAGAACAACAGATGATAGCGAAAACAAGGCCCCAAATATCCACTGAATACCTATCGAGAGATACATCATAAGTCGGCTTAACATCACGCATCCTTCCCATCCCATAACCAATTCTAATAGCATCTGTCAAGACAATTTCTCTACTTACATATATTGGTGCCTGCAGAACAAAATAACAACTTTAAAAAGATATTTATGAAAAAACTCATGGATTTTACTGCATAGGTGAAGTATATGAAAGGTTATAGTTTGTGGATATCAACAGGGACAAGGGGGTGCAATGTTGGGCCTCTCTATCGAACTTACTCCAGAAAAAGAAAACATCGGTTAACCACTATATTGATAAACATATCCAGCGAGTACACAGATGCATGTTTGAGCTTGGTCAACCAGGCACATATTGAATCAACCCCATTAGATCAAAGCAACTTCAACAGTCTTAAACCATAGAGCCTGAATTTCATAATATTGCAGAATTTTGTGGCATTTGCACTGCCAAGGTGTGGAAAATATATACCTTACATCTATGTGCCACATTAATGGCATCTGAGGGACGTGCATCCACACTAAGAATGTCATTTTTTCCACGCTGCAGAGAATAAAAGCATTGATGAAGCTTAAAACTGAAATTTTATAAAATTAACCTATGTATTGAAGAAGACAAGGCATTCTATTTATAACTTATTTAACCACCTTGCTAAAATATAGTCTGGCAAAGTAAGTATTAATCACTCTTTCTGTGATTTTCACCATATTAACCTGAAACCAAAGGAGAAAAGGGGGGGGGGGGGGGGGGAGAGAGAAAAAAAACTTAGACTAACATAATAGATTTTGTTTGAAATTTTCATATAACTAGTACCAAAATTGAGAGACATATGTTCAGTCCTATTTCTTTACTAACTAGTACCAAAATTATTTTCAGCATTTATAATTGATATGCAATGAAAGGTAGCATATAAAGTAGGAAAATGAACAAAAAGATAAAAGCCTTCAGAATATTAATATATAAGAAATTAGCTTCATACTTCATAGCCAAGCTTTTCCACAAGATCTCTGAAAAGCTGGAACTGATCTGGGTAATCCTGTAGCAAGCATATATCTGAGTGTTGAATGTTGGTATTATGTAACAAAAAACCAATATCAAGAGAGATCGAAAAATACTCCATTATTATCTTCCCATTGCGACTCTATAAGTTTTTCAACAGCAAATTCCCCTGCAGTTACATACATTTAGCATATGTGTAAGGCTTCTCTATTCAGATATGTTAAGAAAATGGCAATCAGAACGATAGAAGAGAACACCGCACCATTTACTTTTGAACTTTAACTGCATACCTACAATAATTGGTAGCAGAAAATCTCCATCACAAGAAATCTTGAGAAAGATTGTAGGACTCTGAAAGCGGTGGAGAAGACGCTCTCCGATTAAATCGATACCAATTTGGGGTTTTTTCCCTGGGATTGAAAAGGAGGTCAACTGACCAGGGGATTTCCATTTCTTGTCCCCTTGAAATCCTTGCCTCCGCATCTGGTAATGCAACATTGTTTCTGCAATAATTTCATATCGATGAGAAAATATCAAAAAATGAAAAGACATGGATGGACCAAATCAATGGGAAACCCTAAGTTGCTCAAATCATATGATTGTGATTCTTTAAATTTCATCGGTAGGGGTTGTTAAAACCATTCAAATTTTTCCATCTCGCCACTTGCTACTGCTATAGCACCATTAAATTTCGCTTAATTCATTACAACCTAGTAAGTTGTGCGCTGTTACTATTAGTGAACAAAATCTGGAAATTCAATTGGACCCCTAAAAGACAGTGCAAGTAGTAAGGTTAATAAAACAAGTAAAAAAGCAACACATTTTCATTTTTGTCTTTCATATAAGCTAAGGTAGGAACTTCGCAACCTGTTATAACCAATTGATGAACCTCGAAATCTAACGACGTTAATTTGCAATTGTAACAGCTCTAATCTGCTAATTTCAAAACGAAATCCTCCATAACTGCAATACTAACTTCCACGATGGTTTGCAATCAACACAGAGAACTAAACCTCATGAAAATTTAATTGAACTTGCTAATCTAAAAACGAGAACCAAATGAGGAACGATAAGTAGATGACATATGAGAGAGAGAGAGAGAGAGAGAGAGAGAGAGAGATGGAACCTGAGAGAAGGAGAGAAGCTTCGAGAAACTGGTGGTGGCTATCATCGTCGGCATTGGTGGATCTGGAGGCTCCGCTTCCGCGGGAAGAGTTACAAGAAACGAAGAGGACCGGATGTGGCCTACGACAGCGATGGGCACCAAAACCAAACCTGATCGAGCTAGGGATGGAGCTAGAATTGGAGCGGTTCGCATTAGTATGATCGGCAAAAGTGCCGGAGCCGAAGACTGAACGGACGCAGAGCCGAGGTGCCAGCATTGTTAATATTATCCAATAATGAATTATAAATTGTTAGAGCTGACGAGAAGAAAGCAAGCACCAAGAGTCAAGAAGGAAGCAAAAACCAGGCTTTCTTTCTCCCTTTGTTTTTTTTTTTTTTTTTTTTTTGACCTTTTTTTAATGTTTTTGTAGACCAACGTTCGACGTGTCCCCCATGATGTCCGATAGCGAAATGTTGTTCAACTTTTCGAGGCTTACCATTATTAGGTGAGAAAACCTGGACAGTCCATCTGGTTATTTCAGAAAACCCTCCAATAAAAATACGACACTTCAGCATGGTAGAACAAATCTTGGAGGTCAGATTATCTACTGAAATTTATTTATTTTGATTTACTGACATTTTTAAAACCCTACTTCTCAAAACAAAACAATAATTGTTTATGCGAGTATAATTACACATCATCCAAAGAAAGTTAAAAGAAAATAAAAAATCTAAATAATATAAAAGGAATGATTAAAAGAAATTTATATTAATACATTTTCTGAGCTTCCAAACGGTGCATAGTTGAACTTTAGTGTTGATAAGAAAATCCAAGAAAAAGAGAGAGAACCTGAGCGAGCTTTGCCTTTTCCGCCTCACTGTTCTGCGACGAAATTTCAGAAGCCTTAATAGTGAATGAGAGATTTGGTCACCTGTAGTTGGGAGCGGCATAAGAAGGCGCAGGAAAAGAGAGAGGTTGGAAGGTTTTGGAGGAAGCAGAGTGGGGAAGGGAAAGGAAACGAAATCAGCTATTTTCCTTCTATTGTGCTACACACCCTTCATTTTACATGTAGCCAGCTCGTTGGCGGGCTATTTTTCGCCCAATAGCAATATGGTTGTTCGAAAGTGTTTCTCTTATTAGGTTGCCCCCATTAAAGATGACGTGTACTCTTTGTATAACATGTGATAAGACGAAAGTATTTATTCGTACCGTAACATTTTAATAATTTTTCTAGCCGACTAATTCTTTCCCTTTTTAAGAAAAATTCAACACATTCAATAAGAGCAATATCAATAGATTAGCCAAAGATTAAAAAAAAAATGCATGTTGGGAGCTACTAGCCTGATGGGACAAAATTCGGTCCGCATGGGATTATGCAAAGTATTTAAACAGTTGTTTTTGCTACAGTATATCTAAAACAAAAGTCATATTTGATATGTACTCTAGATGAATCAAATACTTTTTTTATTATTACTTTTGGAACTCTCTCTCTCTCTTCTCTCAACATTTCCTATCACCATCCTGATCATCCACGTCCAAATCAGATCATCCATGCAAAGTATTTGGAAGCCAAAAGGATGGGTTCGGTTCATTTCCATGAGGTAGGTGAAAACTTATTTCTTATAGAATTCTAATATGATCAAGATATTTTTAGAGTCAAGATGGGTAGAACCTGGTCTTTTGATAGAAACCGTCTTTGTCTCCACTCTTTTCATGGCACCTACTCTCCAAAAAAATATTATTTTCACCACAGAACCAATGTGGGTACAGATTCATAATATACCATGCACTTAGTGGCATGACTCGGGGTACTGGTGAACTAGTAGGAAAGCCAATAGAGTGGAAGATGTAGATGTGGATGTGTATGAGAATGGTATCAGATGGGGCCCTTATCTCAGAGCTAAGGTGGAGGTTGATATTACAAAACCTTTACTTAGATGTAGCCTTGTTAATATTAAGGGCAATAAGATCTGGTTAACCTTTAAATATGAGAGGTTGCCCAACTTCTGTTTTAGGTGTGACATCATAAAATATGGTGAGTCTAGTTGTTCAAAGGCATCTCTGTCTAGATCTATACATGATGGGAACCACAGTCAGTGTTAAGAGGTGGCTTGAATTCAGATTGAACAGTGCATGTGTCGTAGGTTCACTCGAGCGGAGGTTCACTCGGCTCGAGCGAAATCAGACAGAGAGCTTCGCTCAAGCATCGCTCGACATTCAGCTCGAGCGATATGAAGACAGAGAGCTTCGCTCGACATTCGCTCGACACTCAGCTCGAGCGAAGTCAGACAGAGAGCTTCACTCGACATTCGCTCGACACTCAGCTCGAGCGAATTCAGACAGAGAGCTTCACTCAAACATCGCTCGTCTGTTAGCTTGAGCGAAGTGTGTAAAACCTACGCTCACTCGACACTCGCTCGACGTTCGCTCGAGCCAATGTTCACAGAAGTGAATTCTCACTTCTCCTATAAATATCAACGGCGCCTGCACTTTCTAAAGACTTCAGAAATCACTTTTTGTCTAGTTTTTAGTGTTTTCTTGAGAGAGAAGTTTAGAGTGAGTTTGAGAGATAACTTCCTTGTGAAGTTTTGTTGTATTCATCTGTACTCCATCTTTGTTGATAGTGAAATCTCTGATACCGACCCCACCAGTGGACATAGACTCACTTTGAGTCGAACCACTTAAATCTTGGTGTTCTTTCTGTGTGATTGTCATCAATTTCTTTATTTATTTCCGCTACTATACTTCGAGTTAGTCTTAGATCTACAGTTATTCCCAACAAACTGGTATCAGATCTTGGCTCAGGGTGATCTGGAGGGATGGCTATGGCTAAGTTCGAAGTGGAGAAATTTGACGGTCAGAACAGTTTTAGTTTATGGCGCATCAAGATGAAGGCTTTACTACGACAACAGGGCAGTTCACAAACAACATTTAGTAAGAAAAATGTCAAATGTTATTACTGCCATAAGTTTGGTCACTACAAGAATGAGTGTCCAAAATTGAAAAACAGAGATGACGGCACTAGTTCGTCTAATGCCATTAGTGTTGCTGATGATAGGTCTAACAACCTAGACCTTGTTCTAGCAATTAGCGACTCAAGTAGTCGCTTTAGTGACAAGTGAGTCATGGACTCAGCTTGCACTTTCCATATGCGTCCCAAGAGGGACTGGTTCACTAACTATGAATCGGTCAATGGAGGCTCCGTTTTGTTAGGGAATGATACGGCTTGTAGAATTGCTGGAATTGGTTCAGTCAGAATTAAGATGTTTGATGGAATTGTCCGGACATTATCTAATGTTCGACACATTCCAGATTTGAAAAAGAATCTTATTTCTTTGGGTACTCCTGATTCTCTGGACTACAAGTACACTGGTGAAGGTGGAGCAATTAGAGTCAGTAAGGGCTCTATGGTTGTGATGAAAGGAGATAAGACAAATAGTCTTTATTTCCTTCAGGACTCTACAGTGACAGGTGCAGCTGCAGTGTCTGTTTCAGATGATCCAGATTCAGATGTCACCCGTTTGTGGCATATGCGTTTGGGTCATATGAGTGAGAAGGGGATGTCAATTTTGAGTAAGCAGGGTTTGCTATGTAATCAGAAGATAGGGAAACTGGATTTCTGTGAACACTGTGTGTTTGGAAAACAGTGCAGGGTTCAGTTCTCTACAGGGGTTCACAGAACCAAAAGTTCTGTGGACTATATTCATTCTGATCTCTGGGTCCCATCTTCCGTCCCGTCAAAAGGTGGAGCTCAGTATTTGCTTACGTTCATTGATGATTTCTCACGGAAGGTTTGGGTTTACTTTCTGAAGCAGAAAAGTGATGCATTTGTTAACTTCAAACAGTGGAAAGTTTTGATTGAAAATCAGACGGGCAAGAAAATCAAGCGACTTCGCACTGACAATGGTATGGAGTTTTGCGGAGGTGAGTTTGATGAATTCTGCAGAAATGAGGGTATTGCCAGACATCGTACAATTAGACATACTCCACAGCAAAATGGGGTAGCTGAACGGATGAACAGGACTCTCTTGGAGAGAGCCCGCAGCATACTTTCTAATGCAGGCTTGGCTAAGGATTTATGGGTTGAAGCAATCAACACAGCCTGCTTCTTGGTCAATCGTTCTCCAGCCATAGCGATTGGTTTGAAGACTCCGAATGAGGTATGGTCTGATACTCCTGCTGATTATTCAAATTTGAAAGTTTTTGGTTGTCCTGCATATTTCCATGTTAATGATGGAAAACTTGAGCGGCTAAGAAGGGCATATTCATTGGGTATGCCAGTGGGGTGAAGGGATTCAGGTTGTGGTGTACTGATCCTAAATCACCCAAGTTTGTGATTAGTCGGAATGTCACTTTTGATGAAAAATCCATGCTTAGTCCGAGAAAGGAGATTACTGAGTCTACAGGACAAGAACAGGATGTTAGAAAGCAGGTGGAGTTTCAGGTGGAAGCACCACAAGAGTTGCCCAGCGGCGCCCAAGATCATGCTATTGTAGATGAGCATGATTTTGATTCGAGTAGCGGCGCACAAGGTGAACAAGACTACAATATAGCGACTGGTAGACAGAGGAGGCAGATTAGACCACCTCAGAGATATGCTCATGCAGATATGGTGATGTATGCTCTTACTACAACAGAGAATATTGTTGGTCAGGAGCCTTCCAGTTATTCAGAAGCTGTCAAAAGCATAGAATCTGCACAGTGGTGCGCAGCTATGACTGAAGAGATTGAGTCTCTTCACAAAAACCAAACATGGGATTTGGTTCTGTTGCCAAAGAAGGTGAAGACTGTTGGCTGCAAATGGGTCTTCAAAAGAAAAGAGGGAATCTAGGGTGATACAGATGCAAGATACAAGGCACGCGTAGTTGCTAAGGGCTTCAGTCAGAGAGAAGGCATCGACTTCAATGAAGTCTTCTCTCCAGTGGTGAAACACAGTTCGATCAGATTGCTACTTGCTATAGTAGCATTGTATGACTTAGAGCTACAGCAACTTGATGTTAAAACAGCCTTCCTACATGGTGAGCTTGAAGAGACCATTTATATGCATCAGCCAGAGGGATTCATTGTTGAAAACAAGGAAGATCCTGTGTGCAGATTGAAGAAATCTTTATATGGTTTGAAGCAGTCGCCAAGGCAATAGTATAAGCGGTTTGATTCCTTTATGATTGATCATGGTTATTTGAGAAGTAACTATGATAGTTGTGTTTATCATAAGGAATTATTTGAAAAGTCTTTCATTTATTTGCTATTATATGTTGATGATATGCTTATTGCTGCTAGAAGCATATCTGACATAGGTTTGTTAAAGACCCAACTCAGAAATGAGTTTGAAATGAAAGACTTAGGTGCTGCGAAGAAGATTTTGGGAATGGAAATCTTCAGAGATAGGAAAGCTGGAAAGTTGTACTTGTCCCAGGGAAAGTACATTGAGAAAGTGCTTCAGAGATTTGGGATGTTTGATTCCAAACCAGTAAGTATACCACTTGCTACGCACTTTAAGCTTTCAGCTAGCCTATCTCCTCAGACAGATGAAGAGGAACAGTTCATGGCTAGTGTTCCTTATTCAAGTGCAGTTGGCAGCATCATGTATGCAATGGTTTGCACCCGCCCAGACATTTCACAGGCCGTGAGCGTGGTTAGCAGGTATATGGCTAATCCGGGTAAGACTCATTGGCAGGCTGTGAAATGGATACTCAGGTATCTGAGGGGAACCCTGAACTTTGGGTTAATATTTGATAGAGATGTCGATCTCAGTTCCAAAGTTACTGGTTTTGTTGATTCTGATTATGCTGGAGACTTAGATAAGAGAAGATCATTGACAGGTTATGTTTTTACTCTGTGTGGGTCAGCTATTAGTTGGAAAGCAACACTGCAATCCACTGTTGCTTTATCAACTACCGAGGCAGAGTACATGGCAGCAGCAGAGGCTGTTAAGGAGGCCATTTGGTTGAAAGGCTTGGTCAATGATTTGGGTTTACAGCAAGATGGGATCTCAGTATTCTGTGACAGTCAGAGTACTATACATTTGACTAAAAATCAAATGTATCATGAGAGAACGAAGCACATTGATGTCAGGTACCATTTTCTCAGAGAGATTGTTACAGAGGGTGCTATACAGATTCTGAAGATTGTTACTACAAAGAATCCAGCAGATATGATGACTAAGCCAGTTGCAGTATACAAGTTCAAACTTTTTTTGGACTTGATTGGTGTTCGCATTTTGTTATTCCCGTAAGGGATTTGATGGTGGGGATTGGTTTTGTGGTCAGAGGTTTTTTGTGTTGAAATTGGCAGAGTTCAAGCCAAGGTGGAGATTTGTTAAGAGGTGGCTTGCAGATTGAACAGTGCATGTGTCGTAGGTTCGCTTGAGCGGAGGTTCACTCGACTCGACTGAAATCAGACAGAGAGCTTCGCTCAAGCATTGCTCGACATTCAGCTCGAGCGATATGAAGACAGAGAGCTTCACTCGACATTCGCTCGACACTCAGCTCAAGCGAAGTCAGACAGAGAGCTTCGCTCGACATTCGCTCGACACTCAGCTCGAGCGAATTCAGACAGAGAGCTTCGCTCAAACATCGCTCGTCTGTTAGCTTGAGCGAAGTGTGCAAAACCTATGCTCGCTCGACACTCGCTCGACGTTCGCTCGAGCCAATGTTCACAGAAGTGAATTCTCACTTCTCCTATAAATATCAACGGCGCCTCCATTTCTAAAGACTTCAGAAATTATTTTTTGTCTAGTTTTTAGTGTTTTCTTGAGAGAGAAGTTTAGAGTGAGTTTGAGAGATAACTTCCTTGTGAAGTTTTGTTGTATTCATCTGTACTCCATCTTTGTTGATAGTGAAATCTCTGATACCGACCCCACCAGTGGACGTAGACTCACTTTGAGTCGAACCACTTAAATCTTGGTGTTCTTTCTGTGTGATTGTCATCAATTTCTTTTGTTTATTTCCGCTACTATACTTCGAGTTAGTCTTAGATCTACAGTTATTCCCAACAGTCAGTATGGTGCATGGCGTCGGGCTTCATCTCAAAATCTAGTAACAATATCAGCAAGCATAGCAATGGTTATCAGTTTAATTCTGGTGCAAAGTCGGCAGGCCTATAGGAAGAAGATGCTGAGGTGGAAGGGGAGAAGTTCCATTATGGTAACATTTCAAAAAACGCACTAGACAAGGCTAAGTCTTTGGTTCTCACCAAAACAAGTTTTGTTGACCATGCTGAAGAAATCAATGATAAGCAAAACAGTATCTCCAGCACTCTACTTGAAAGGAAAGGAAGGATGATATGGTGGAATCTTGTCCAGGGAATAATGAATCTGCTTGTAACAAGGAAGCTGGTAGCCAGCCTTGCCAGAACCAATGAAACTCCCTTGAACAGTTCAAGTCCTTAATCACATGAATAAGGACAAGTTCCCCAACTTGATATTCCTCATTGAGACAAAATGCACCAGAGATAAAATGGAGGTTATAAGGAGGAAATTAGATTTTGAATATTGGCAGTGGATAGTTTGAGTAGCAGTGAGGGTTTAGCTCTCTTATGGAAGCAAAGTGTCAAGGTTGAACTTATTAACTACACACGATGGCACATCTCAGTTATAGTTAAAGAAAGGAATAGAGAATTTTCATGGAGATTGACTGGTTTCATGGCCACCCTAAGTAGGGCTGAACAAAAAACCCGCTACCCTATCTCAACCATTCCAACCCAACCCGAATTAACCCGACCGAAAAAAGGATTCGGAATTCGGAACGTTCCGTAACCTATTCCTTAAAAACAATTTGGAAATCGGGTATTTTCTTTTGCTTCCGTAATGACACCTGATGGGTAATTGTACACATCCATTTTTTTAAGCCGAATGATTTTCTCTCTAATATGGCTCTATTCCGTTCATCATCTCATGGTCTGAGTTAGGAGTGTAACTGGTTCGGTTCGGTTTGATTTTGGACACATTTTAAAATCGAACCGGTAAATACCGGTTTTGAAATTTGAAGAATCGATACCGCACCGATTAAACCCCTAAACTGATACTTCATATTTTACCCGTTTTGGTCCGATTCAGTCCAATTTTTTGGATATTATATATATATATATTATAGGATATTATAATATATAGTGATAATATATAGTTATTTATATAGCATTTTAAAATTTAATATTATTATAATTAGTAATTTACCATATAATACAAAATTATTTTATATATAATTATATATATTATATATAAAAATTATATATAATATAAAAAATATTTTTTACAATATAAAAAAATGAATATATATATATATATGAATCGGTCTGGTGTTAGAAAAATGAAAACTTGAACCGAACCGATTTCAACTGGTTTTGAGAAAAATAGAACTAGTACTAGACCGAGCCAAACCCGGTACTGGACTGAATCGGTCTGGTTTACCAATTCATCGGTTCACCAGTTTTTTTTCACCCCTAGTCGCAATCCATCTACCACTCTAGTCTCCTGCCTCTATCGTGATACTGTATCATAGCAATCAATCTGAACATTAGGAGGTTTGATCTCACTCAGAAGCACAAGAAGGTACTAGACTCTGGCTCTCTCTCTCTCTCTCTCTCTCTCTCTCTCTCTCTCTCTTGCAGTCAAAAACCTTAAGTCCTAGTCGAAAACCTCTTCTTCCGTTCGAACAGATTAGTTTGTGCGAGAGAGAAGGGGGGAATCCAACCACGGAGGAAACCGAGAGGGGATGAGGACTTGCATTGATTTTTTGAGAGGTTATCATCGATGGTGGCTGCGATGCGAAGGAGGGGCGAAAACGATGAAGGCACCCAACGGTCGAAGAGAATGAGACGCGGGACCAACGACGGGGAAAGCACGAAATCAAATTTGGGGATGTACAGTGGATCCCAAATATGGGGAACTATTGTAGCATCCGAATAGTTGGTCCCCATTTTAGGGATTCGGCTGGAGGAGGGTTTGGGGTGAAAACCCTATACTTTCCCCCAAAATATAGGGGAAAACATGCTTTGCGGCACCGAATGTGAATGCTCTAATTGTACACTTCCATATTTTTTAAGCTGAATTATTTCCTCTCTAGTCTGGCTCTATTTCATTCGTCATCTCATGGTCTATTAAGGCAGTAGCATCCACACTCAGTAAATCAGAAGCACATTCCAGAAACTTGGAGAATAATTCCAAATAATCTTCTTGTTATGAAATAGGGTGACTAGGCTATTAGGTGTCATAAGATGAGTGGCCAAGACATTGTATTATGTTATGTAATATGGCTATAAATATTCATTACTGTATAGAGGTCATTGTATTCAAACGTCATAGAACTCAATATACGGCTTGCATTAAGGCCTTTTCCCAAACATGTGTTATGCATGAGTTCTGTTATGGTATCATATAGCCTCGAAGGACAAACGTCCCGATTCTTTTTTTCTTTCTTTTTTTCTTCTGCTACCCATGGCTTCTTCTACAGATACAACTCTCTCTACTCCTATCAATCCCACATTCCTCGATTAAGTTTCCCATTTCATCAATATTAAACTTACTACTGAAAATTTTCTTTTATGGAAAGCCCAACTCGTTTCCTTCTTGGAAGGACATCAAATCTTTCGGTATGTTGATGGCTCCTTTCCTCAACCTTCTGCTACCATCAATGACAAGCCAAATCCTGCTCATGCTCAATGGCGTATTCAAGACAAATTAATCATCTCCACCATAAATTCCTCTCTCTCTGATTCGGTATTGGCTCAAGTGCTGGATTGTTCTACCTCATGTAAGGTTTGGACGACTATGCAAAATCTGTTTGCTGCCAAGTCTTCTACTCATCTCATCCACACCAAGTTTCAATTAGCCACCATTAAGAAAGGACTTGAATTTGTGACTGACTATTACAACAAAGTCAGATCTCTAGCTTCCACTTTAAGTGCCACAGGATACCCTTTGGATGACTCTGAACTTGCTATCTATCTTCTCGCCAGACTTGGTATTGAGTATGAATCTCTTGTGACCTCTCTCACCACTCGGCCGGATGATCTCTCCCCCCATCAGATTTTCAGCTACCTTTTAAACCATGAATCTAGACTTGCCCGTCAAACCCAATCACTTTTATCTGGTACTCTGCTTGCTGCCAACAATACTACCAAACCCATGAACTCACAACATTCTAATCATGGTCGCCACAATTTTTCACGTGGTCGTGGCCGTGGTCGAAACAATGGCAGAGGCTTACTCCCTAGTCCAAGACCTCCCAACTCATCCTTCACTCCCAACAGTGTGTCACGTGTGCCTTAAAGCTGGTCACACAGGTCACTTGTAACCATTGTTTTGACCAGGCTTACCAAACACCACCACCAGCTTCTTTTACTGCAAACAATACCTCCCTCACACCCTCTGCCCTACAGCCCAACACATGGTTTCCTGACTCAGTTTCTTCTCCCCATTTTACCTCTAATTTTCAGAACCTCAACCTGGATGCAACTACTTATCAGGGCCCTGAGCAAGTGAGCATCAGTGATGGCTCCTCTCTTCCCATACACAGTGTTGGCTCGGCATAGTTCAGCTCCAATAATGACAAATTTTTTTAAAAAAGTCTTTTACATGTTCCATCAATTTCTCGCAATCTCCTTTCAGTTCGTCAATTCTGTCATGATAATAGAGTTTTCTTTGAAGTTCACCCTTCTTTGTTTTTTGTGAATGATTCGTGCACCCAGGATGTTCTTCTTCAGGGCCACGTTGAGGATGGATTATATGTGCTTTGGACGGATGAAAAGCCCATTTCTAAGTCATCCACATGCTTTCCTTAGTCTTCGGTTGTTCCTCTACCAAAGCTCATGCTCAACCTCACTCGCCCTCTCCAACCCAATCCTCTTCATCTTTTCAATTACTTTTTTTTTTTTTTATGTATGGGTTCCAGCTTCAATATTGTCTACTAAAGGATCTCATTATTATCTTTCAATAGTAGATGATTACTCTAAATTCATATGGTTGTTTCCTATGCAATTAAAATCAAATGTCACCACCCTTGTTCATGCCTTTCTTCAATTTGTGCGAAATACTTTTTCTAAAAATATTGTTTCTGTTCAAACCGACAGAGGTGGTGAATTTAGACCTCTCCAACCCATTTTTCGATCCCCTAGCATCTCTCACAGACTCACTTGTCCATACTCCCATCAACAAAATGGGAGTGTGGAACACCGTCACTATCATATTATTGAGACGGGTTTGTCTGTACTCTCTCATGCCTCGATTCCGCACACTTATTGATCCAAAGCCTTCCAAACTGCTGCTACTTAATTAATCGCATGCCTACTCTGATTCTTCAAAATCGATCCCCTTATGAACTTTTAATGGGCCATGTTCCTGATTACACATTCCTAAGAGTGTTCGGATGCTCATGTTGGCCCAATTTAAGGCACTTTAATCATCACAAACTGGACTATAGATCAAAGGAATGTGTATTCATGGACTATAGCCTAGATCACAAAGGGTATGTCTGTTATCATATTCCATTGGGCCGCAATTTCATCTCCAGAGATGCCATCTTTGATGAGTCTAAATTCCCCTTCACTCAACAACCCACATTGCCTACAGTTCAGCCTCCACTTCCAACTCACTTACCACCTTCCTTTTCTTCATTAAGTCAACCCATTTCCCCATCTGGCCCAACTTCGGACATATCCTCCTCTCCTCAAAGCCCACACACGAGCCTCATACACCCAGATCCATCAACTAGGGTTCGATCGTCTCATTCCATTCAATCAAATACATCATCTCCTTCCTTACCTTTCGAGAACCCTAATCCTGCCGCTATCTCCACTACACAACCAGATGGATCTCCTTCCCCAGGTAATCTTTGTTCCTCTCCATCACCTCTTCGCACACACTCGATGGTCACAAGATCTCAAAAAAATGTCCTCTGTCAGCGACAGCGCACGAATGGCACCATACCTTGGCTCCCTTCCAAACTGATCGCCTCTAACACCACTTTCTCTTCGTCTTCCAAGCCCTTGTGTCCTTCTGTTCCTGAGGAACCTTCCTCATATACAAAAGCCTCCAAACACCAAGAATGGCATTCTACCATGGCCTCCGAAATACATGCTCTCATTCTCAACCAAACTTGGGACCTTGTACCACCTTCATCCTCCTAAAATCTCCTCGATTCAAAATGGATCTTAAAGACTAAACGTTGTGCTGATGGAACCATTGAGAGGCGCAAGGCACGGCTTGTGGCTCAAGGGTTTCATCAGTAACAGGGTATTGATTACTCTGAAATGTTTAGTCTAGTAGTAAAACCCACCACTATTCGGCTTCTCCTTTCTTTGGCAGTCTCGTCGAACTGGGCCCTTCACCAACTGGACGTACAGAATGCCTTCCTCCACGGGGATCTTGAAGAAGCGGTTTACATGAAACAACTACCTGGACTCATGGACTTTGATTTTCCTCTCCATGTCTGTAAGTTAAAAAAATCTATCTATGGCTTAAAACAAGCTCCTAGAGCCTAGTTTGCTAAACTTAGTGATAGATTGCTTTCTCTGGGGTTTCGATGTTCTAGTGCAGACTCTTCTCTATTTATCATGCATACCATATCTGATTGCATTTATATCTTGATATATGCAGATGATATAATTGTAACTGGGTCTAATTCCATGCTTATCTCTGAGTTTATCACTGCTCTGAGTGCTTACTTTCCTGTTAAAGATCTCGGGTTTTTACACTATTTCCTTGGAATACAAGTTCACTGAACACCTGCTGGTCTTTTTCTGTCTCAATCAAAATATATCACTGACTTATTAAAAAGGACCAATATGCATAACTCTAAGTCAGTATCTACGCCTATGTCCTGTTCAGAGGAACTTACAGCCTTAAATGGCTGTACTTTTGAAGATCCTCAGTGGTATCAGAGTGTTATAGGTAGTCTTCAGTACATTCCATTCACTTGTACAGATATATCATTTGCTGTAAATCGGGTCTGTCAATACATGCATTGTCAACGCCTTCCTCACTGGATTGCAGTTAAACGAATCTTGCGTATCTTAATCACACTCCTCATCTTCGTTTATGTTTCTCTCCTACTTCCTCTTCTAAATTGACTACCTTTACTGATGCTGATTGGGCCGGGTGCCTTGATGATAGGAGATCCACTGGAGGATTCTATATCTATTTTGAAAATCATTTAATTTCATGGGGTTCAATGAAACAACCCACAATTGCTCGGCCTTCTACGGAAGCCAAGTATAAATCTGTTGCTAACACTACATGTGAGGTTCTCTGGTTGCAGTCACTTTTGAGAGAACTCGGCATTGTGCTTTCTGAGCCTCCCATACTTTGGTGCGACAATATAGGTGCTACATACCTATCCATGAATCTAGTCATGCATTCCAGGATGAAACATGTTGAGCTGGATTACCATTTTGTACGTGAAAGAGTTGCAACAAAATCTCTCCAAGTTTCCTTTGTTTCAAGTAAAGATCAAATCGCAGACATTCTCACAAAACCTCTCTCTGTTGCTTGGTTTACTCTTCTTCGATCAAGCCTCACTCTCACAACCGTGCCACTTGAATCGTGGAGGGATATCAAGGCAGTAGCATCCATACTCAGTAAATCAGAAGCACATTCCAAAAACTTGGAGAATAATTCCACAAAATCTTCTTGTTATGAAAAAAGGTGACTAGGCTATTAGGTGTCATAAGATGAGTGGCCAAGACATTGTATTATGTTATGTAATATGGCTATAAATATTCATTAATGTACAGAGGTCATTGTATTCAAATATCATAGAACTCAATATACGGCTTGCATTAATGCCTTTTCACAAACATGTGTTATGCATGAGTTCTGTTATGGTCTCAGTCCGTCGACCTCTCTAGTCTCTAGCCTTTGTATCCATCGATCTCAATGTTAGGAGGTTTAATCTCACTCGGAAGCGCAAGAAGGTACTAGACTTTGGCTCTCTCTCTCTCGCACTCGAAAACCTCTTCTTTCGTTCATCATCTTAGTGAGTTTCAGTTCTTATAATTCCTTAACATTTTCTGTATTTGGTTGGGTACTATGTTTTTCGTTTTGTTTTCGGTTTGGACCGCTATAGATTTGAGATTTGTGGGGAATATCACATCATAGAATCATCGAATAAATCCATCATTTTCTCGGTTGGTGATAGGAGTTTAACCGATCCAGTTCGGTCCGATTTTAGACATTTTGTATAATGAAACTGGTATCTACCAGTTTTGAAAATTTAAGAACCAATACTGGATCGATTAAACACTGGAACCGAAACTTCCAGTTTTTCCGTGTTTTATTCCGATCTGGTATGGTTTTTACGGTTTTATAGATAAAGAAAATCATACTCCTACAAAAATTTAGCAAGTGATTGACACATATCCCGAATTTTATAATTTTTTACTAAAAAGTTATAAAATTAAAATTTATATATTGATATCAAAATTCAAATGTTACATTAAAAATATAAGATTAATTTATGTTATATCATAAATCAAATGTTATATTAAAACTTTTATGATTGATTTTATGTTATATCAAATGTTATATTAATTTATGTTATAAGATTAATTGACATGAATGATAAGATTATAATCTCATGTTATATTAATTAGCAATTTAGTATATTTTATATAAATAATATTTTAAATATCATATTAAAAAATTAAATATATACATCGGTTCGGTCCGGTTCAAACTGGTTTTCAAAATATGAAAATGGGTACCAGACCTGTTAAGAACCAGTTTCGTTTCTTAAGAATTGTTTATGAACCGAACGGAGCACACCGGTTCGATCCGGTTCAATCGGTTTATTCATTTTTTTTACACCTAGTTGGTAATGTATTCTGGAATAGGAATGGAAGAGATTGTTTATGGGTCGATTCCGTGGACTTCCTCGACAATCTTGTTGAATAATTTCTGTAAATTCAAGTTAAACAATGGTGTGCAATCCTAAAAAGAATGGCTATTGTTTTGATTCGGAAGAAGTCCAATTTACATCTTAGTTTCATTACTAGAAAAAAGAGCAACAGGCATGATTTAGAAGTAGGATGAAAAATTGGACTGACATATGGGGTTTGTATTTTTTAATCCTTATTTCTGCTGTGACATATATATTTATGTATGGTAATTGCATTTGAATTTTGCACTGCTTTTGGGTGTACTTCGACTTTCAATGGCCCAGTTAGAGGAGGTCTCTTTAACAGAACTCCTTTAATTGCATTTGAGATAATATGAGGTCTATTCATGCAGTGCATTTGCATATTTTCATATAAAT